>JAPVLO010000192.1:0-405000 GCA_027257055.1 Cephalopachus bancanus
GTCTACCAGGATCAAACCCAAACCCTTGGCTTTGGCGTCCTTCATTTAGGGTCATTCTGATCCTTCTGACCGTGGTTCCTCGACAAGGGAAACTGGAGAAACCAAGTGAATTCCACCTGAGTTCTACCAGGGCCCTTGGGAGACTGTCTACATAGGGATGTGTCTGGGGCACTCCAGGAAGGAATAGCAATGGCTGTTTCGGAGAGGGAGCTTGCAGTGTTTGCCATGACACCCCTCCACCTCTGCCGTGAAAGTTTCAGGGAGGGTCCTGTACCCTGGGTGGGGAGAGAGAGGAATAGGAAGAGGGTGATCAATGGATTCAAAATTACAACTAGGCAGGAGGAACAGGTTCTAGGGTTCCAAGCACTGAAGGGTGATTATACTTAACAATATTGTATGTACACTTTAAATATCCAGACGAGAGGATTTTGAATGTTCCCAACACAAAGAAACGGTAAACATTTGAGGTGGATAGATATACTAATTATCCTGACCTGATTAATACTCACTGTATACACGTATAGACATATCATAGTGCGTCCCGTAAATATGTACAATTATTATGCGCCCATTGAAAAGTATTTTATACACCAAGGCTTCCTTGCAAGGGGAGCTTTGGGAAAACGAAAGACTCTCCAGAATCCCAGAGCAATGGGCAAGTGAGCACAGGCAGCAACCGAGGGCAGCATCGTGGGAGCCCTGTAGCGCCATGTGATGGTCAGTGGGGAGACAGCACACCCATCCAGCTGTCAGGTCCCAGCACAGGGGGTGAGGATTTCTTTTTTTTTTTTTTCGAGTCGGAGTTTCACTCTGTTGCCCAGACTGGAGTGCAGTGGCCGCTCCCGGCCACCGCAACCTCAACCTGCTGGGCTCCAGCGATCCTTCCGCCTCAGCCTTCCGAGTAGCTGGCACTACAGGCACGCGCTACCACGCCCGGCTGATTTTTTGATTTATTGTAGAGATGAGGTCTCGCCAAGTTGCCCAGGCGGGTCTCGAACCCGCGGGCTCAGGCCATCCACTCACCTCAGCCTCCCAAAGGTGCGGGATTACAGGCTGAGCCACCCAGCCCGGCTATTTCTATCTCTATAGGATAAAGGCCTGCACCATCTTTAATCAAAGAGTGGTACCCAAAGGTTGCAGGTGTCAGAGGGAACTGGGAGACCAATGAACCTCTGGGTAAGGCTGGACCCTCCTACCAGCGGGCAAGCACTGGGAGAGCAGCACCCTGCTTGTGGCTTATGGCTGGATTCTCAGCACCTACCAAGCACCTGGCACATAGTAGGTGCTCAATAAAAATGTGTTGTCGACCGAACTAGTAACTGCACATCCTTCTTTCCCACCAGGCTGTGGATCCTTGGAAGCCAGGGGCCATATTCCAATCTTGTATCCTTCAGGACAAGCCCATGTCCGACCCATAGTAATTGACTTCATAAATGATTACTGAATGAGGGCAGCAATGGAGGTTACAAAGAAACACGCAGGCGTTGGGCGCCATCATGGAAGCATGCTGTTTTCCTGGTCTGTCCTCTGAACCCCTCCTTCCCCATGGCACTGGCTTGGTCCAGCCACTCAGTGGTGGCCAGTTCCCCCTGCCCTGCCGTGCCTCCTCCATACCTGTGACCTTCTGAATCAAATTCCCATGGCTTTCCATAAGCCATTCCTTCGGTCTCACGCCCTTCACCCCTTCTGGGAAGAGAAGCCCATGTCTACCACACCTGGGAAACTCTCCCTGGACGCAGACCCTTTCGTTGTGTAGAGACGCTGGGAGTGATGTAGGGGCGCTTTGGAGGCAGGGCTAGGGTGCCTCTGCATTCTGTCGTCTCCATCAGCCTTTTCCTCAGTGCTGAGGTGAGTGGATGGCCTGAACCCGCGGGTTGAGACCCGCCTGGGCAACTTGGCGAGACCTCATCTCTACAATAAATCAAAAAATCAGCCGGGCATGGTAGCGCGTGCCTGTAATTCCAGGTACTCGGAAGGCTGAGGCGGAAGGATCGCCGGAGTCCAGCAGGTCGAGGCTGCGGTGGCGGGGAGAGACCACTGCATTCCATTCTGGGCTACAGAGTGAGACTCCACCTCAAAAAAAAAAAAAAAAAAAAAAAGCTCTGTGGAAAATATTTGTGCAGCACCCTTCAATTCACTCGAAGAAGCAAGACTCACCTCGTGCCTATCAGTTCCATTTTTGAAGGCACACAGGTTACTCTCGAAGAGTATTATAGACAAACCTTTAAAATATATAGTAGTTCTCTTAGGCAGATTCTATTCCTAGAATGGTCTGAAAAGTATCAGCCGTATACTTCTTACTCCAGACATGGCAAATTTTTTTTTGACCTCTGAACTTTTTATTGGCTTCCCGCTTTCCCTAAAGGCACCCTGTTCCAGTCGCCTCAACACCTCATAACTTTGGTGTCATTGGCCTCAGACACCAATATGCCAGCCACTGTCCTGCAGGTCTTTGGATGGTCTGCAAGGAGCTGCTGCTGTCCAGGCCATCACTGAGACCGAAGTCCTCTCCGTCTTCCGGGAGGCGGCAGCAGGTGGCGATCTCAGCCTCCAGCTCGACCTTGATGTTCAGCAGGGCCTCATATCCCTGGGTCTGGCGCTGGCCCTCTCCGGGTCTGTGCCAGCTCAAATTCCAGGTGTGGCTGGGTGCCGCTGAGCTGCTCCACCTGCATTGCGTCACGGGCCTCCACTTCCCCAGGGCTGTTCTCCAAGCTGGCCTTCAGGTTTCTCACGAGGTCCAACCCAGTCTCCAAGGACCGCACTGTACATTTCAGCTCTGTGAGCGTCATTGTGGCAGCCCCGATCCAGAGGACTGCGTGGTGACCACTGTGTTGCTCTCTTCGATCTGCTGAGACCAGTACTTGTCTGGATCCTCTCGGTTCTTCTGAGCCAGCTCATCGTACTGGGCCCGGATGCCCACCATGATCTTACTGAGGTCCTGAGATTTGGGGGCATCTACCTCCACGGTCAACCCAGAGCTGGCCATCTGGGCTTGTAGGGCTTTTACTTCCTACTCGTGGTTGTTCTTCATGAAGACCAGCTCCTCCTTGAGCGCCTCGATCTCTGTCTCCAGCTGCAGCTGGGTGACATGGGTGTCATCGATGGCTTCGCGGAGTCCATGAATGTCACTCTCCACGGACTGGAGCATGGCCAGCTCTGTCTCACACTTGACTCTAAAGCCATCAGCAGCAAGACAGGCGTTGTCCACCCGCAGAACGATGCGGGCATTGTCCACAGAAGTTGCAAAGATCTGAGCCCTCAGGTCCTCAATGGTCTTGAAGTCATGTGCCCAGTCTCTGGCCTGGGGTGCCTTCTTCTCTAAGTGTTCACGGATTTTGCTCTCCAGCTCCAGTTTGCGGTCTCCAGACTCCTCAACCTCTCCAGATAGGAGGCAGGTGGTCATTCAACTCCTGCATGGTCTTTTTCTTGCTCTGGATGTCCCCCAGAGTCCCGGTCATCCCTCTGGCCAGGCCCTCCCCATCCCCAGAAACTGGTGGAGCGGGACACACAGATTCGAGAGCCCGAGCCACTGGCCCCTGCATAGACACTGGCTGCACCGCTGGTGGGCCGGAGGCTGGGTGGCTGGATATAGTCCAGGAACCAGTAGTTGATGGAGAAAGTGATGGAGCGAGTGGTGAAGTTCTTGGTGGCAGTGAAGGAGAGCCAGATGGTAGAACGCATGTTCTCTGCATTTTTTTTTCGAGTTGGAGTCTCACTCTGTCACCCAGGTTGGCGTGCAGTGGCGCACACTCACGTCCACAGCAGCCTCTACTTGCTGGGCTCAGGTGAGCCTTCCATCTCAGCCTTCCAAGTAGTTGGAATCACAGGTGATGCCACCAGGCCTGGCTAATTTTTTGACTTATTGTAGAGGCGAGTTCTTGCCAAGTTGCCTAGGCTGGTCTCGAACCCCTGAACTCAGGCAGTCCTCTCGCCTCTGCCTCCCAAAGTGTTGGGATTACAGGCATGAGCCACCGCACCTGGCTCAAACATGGCTTTTTTCATCATTGTGTGCATGACAAGGGAGGGTTCAAAAATAACTTGAATGGGATCAGGCAGGCGAAGAACTTGGCCTAGCTCCTTAAATGGTAGCAGCATTACTGTATCACCAGCAATATCATTAGCAGTGACAAAACTCTTTCTTTTGACAATAGTGCTTGTTAAACTGGACTGAGTTAAACACAAAATGAAAGCGTTTTAAGATTAACGGGACCTTGACCTCTGGGGACAATTAAAATCCCTCTGGCAGCAGAATTTATGCCAGCTGAGAATAGCCTAGGACCACTGGGAAGAAAGCGTACAGATTTCCATCTTGGAGGTTGGGTGGTGATAGTAGAAATAATACATTAAATCGCCCGGCTCGGTGGCTCAGCCTGTAATCCCGCGCTTTTGGGAGGCTGAGGTGAGTGGATCGCCTGAGCCCGCTGGTTCGAGACCCGCCTGGGCAGCGAGACCTCATCTCTACAATAAATCAAAAAAATCAGCCGGGCGTGGTAGCACGTGCCTGTAATTCCAGCTACTTGGAAGACTGAGGCGGAAGGATCGCCGGAGCCCAGCAGGTCGAGGTTGCGGTGGCCGGGAGCGGCCACTGCACTCCAGTCTGGGCGACAGAGTGAGACTCCGACTCAAAATAATAATAATAATAATAATAATACGTTAAATCAGGAGTCAGCAAATGACAGCGTGTAGAAGAAACCCGGTTCTATGCCTGTTTTGCAAATAAAGTTTTACTGGAATCCAGCTGCAGCCATTCATTTACATATTATCTGTGACTGCTTTCACACTACAGTGGCATAGGTTGAGTGGTTGCCACAGAGGCCTTACGGCCTGCAAAGCTGAAACTTTACCATCTGGCTATTTACAGACAAAGTGTGCCAACCCTGGGGCCAAATGAGTGAATGGAGAACCAGCATTGATAAAAGGCTACCAGTGCACAGGATTTGCCCTGAGTCTTATGCACTCCTCAGCCCAGCTCATCTTTTCAATAACCCCTAAGGTTGGAGTCACTGTCGTTCACATCTTACGTCAGAGGAAACTGAGCTTCTGAGGAAAGACATGATTTGCCCAGGTTCCAATGGCCAGGGGACAGCACAGCTGGAATGGAACCCGGGACAGCACAGCTGGAATGGAACCCAAGCCAGCGCACCTTTAGCCCTGGTCATACCCTTGGGCCACGTCGGCTGTGGACATCGAGGACACAGCTCCTCCCTCCTGGAGAAGTCTCCACCATCTCAGTTGCATCCGCAGCATAGACTTTCCTCTGCTATTTCCAGCCGCCTCCACCGAGATGCCCTTCAGAATTAAACGGGAT
This sequence comes from Cephalopachus bancanus, assembly GCA_027257055.1. NCBI lineage: Eukaryota > Metazoa > Chordata > Mammalia > Primates > Tarsiidae > Cephalopachus > Cephalopachus bancanus. The sequence continues at coordinate 5,309 of JAPVLO010000192.1, forward strand.
TTCCAAGCATGGCAGTCGAATCACTACATGGAGGAAATATACTCTTAGGGTTTTCATGAGAATTAAGCAAGGCTGAAAGCATCCTTCCTGATGTCCCGAGCATCATGCCTATAGTGTAATAATTGCACTTCTGCTGATTTATGTGTCATTCACTTAACACACATTTGCCAAGTGCCTCGGTCCCTGCCCTGAAGGAGCTCACAGTTAAGTGGGGATGGCATTTGTTACATGTCTCACAGAAGAGCGTACAGGCGAGGGGACACACAGAGAGAGACGGGAGGTCTAAAAGGCTTCACAGCGTGGTCAAGAAGGCAGGGCACGAGCTGGCCTTGGCTGGTTTTTCTCTTTGAAGAACAGGCATTTCCAGAAGTATAGTCTTGATACCATGGCAGATGCTCTCAGAAGCTCGGCGATCTTATTAGCAAGAGAGATAATCGGAAGGGAGGGCGAGTTACACGAAGACAGATAATCTTCGACTTCCAGCACGCTCTGATCCCTCAAATCTATGCACACCTCATAGGGCATTTCTGTCTAAATAAATATGTTGAGTTCAAATAAAGCATTTCCTGCTTTAAAAGAAAATGTGGGACTTTATTTTTTAATTAAACACTTGGTTTTTACGCTGTGCTGCAAACTCTTGTTAAGAAAATAATGGTCTGGGACACAGCTCAGAACAAACAGAAATCATTCCAGGCTACCTGAAAAAAGTGAACTTTGATAAGGAGTCAGTTCGTTAAGATTCCTTATGTAATTTAGTTTGTATGTTATTCCTTTCCTCTCTCTCTTCCTTTCTTCCTTTCTTCCACGGAGAAGTGAGCAGTAAAAAAGCCTCTATGATACGCACAGGAACAGAGGCAGACTATTGGCATGAGGGAAACACTGGCCTACAGTAATCGAGGAATGAGGAATAATAAAGCAGCGTGTATGGTGGGCGTGGAATTGAACATGTGATGTTTTTGTCCGCATGGACACCTTCCTAATTATGCCAGGCTCAGACCGCCTCTCAGATGAGCACTCTTTCCCTTAGTACAGAGGCCAGGGAACTAACTGGGGCCTGAATATCAGATGGAGGCCAGCTGAGAATTAATGCTGGTTTCATTAATAATGTACCAAGTGTCTAATCCCTGGCTGGATCATCCTTATGTCGACTGTGAAGAAGATGACCAGTGCTGCAGACACACAGGCCGAGGAATGATGCCCGTTTTCAAAACTTGTCCTGGTGAAGCCTGGCCGTGTTTTGTTTTGTTTGTCTTTTGCTTTTCCTTCTCTCTGACTAAAAGAAAACGTCTCTGCACTGCAGACACCATGGTCCTCAGGCTGGAGAGGAGAAGCGGAATCAGCTGAGGCCTAAGTGCACTGGCAGACGCTGCTGTCTAGACACAGGTGTGGAGGACAGGCCTCAGGCACAGCATAGGTCTGGGCCAGGCGAAGCGCGGCAGCTGTAAACGGGGACCTGGAAAGATGAGATCCAAACCCATTTCTGGTTAAGTGGGTGCATCTCCAAGCCAGGGCCCCTGGGCCTCTGCACCGGACGATCTCGTGCTGAGGCGTGTATGACGTGTGTCGGTCAGCTTCCACTCCTGTAGGTGGGCAGATGTGGACAGGGCTGCTGAAGACCCACGGCTGACACCGTAAACCCAAGGAGGGGCACTGAGCGAGAAAGAAGGCTCAGACCCCACGAAATGACGAGAGGACAAGTGATGTCCAGTTTCCGGAGCGGGCCTGCACCTGCTCGTCTGAAGTCTTTCGGGTTCCTCTTGCGACTTGAGATGGGCCATCCCGACCAGCTGCCTCAGACGCGATTCCAGCTCTGCACAAAGCTGGCCACCCCAGAAGTCATCGGTGCAACGGGTGCCTAAACCTGCAACAGAACCCGGCCCCGGACCCCTCGCTCCGCCCAGACTTGCCCAGAGAAACTCAGGAAATCGAACTTGCCACAAGCTTCCGAACGACGAAGAAGCCACCCTCCCGTGATGGCCCAGGAGGGTTTCAGAGCAAATCGAGGCCGTCCGGGCCCTGTGGCAGGGGCTGTGTGCATCTTCGGCTTTTGCCTCCTGCCATTGGGCCCCATGGGTTCTGGGGCTCCCGGAACTCGTGAAAACTGCTGAATGGCAAATTCACCAAATTCTCTCCAGCCCGTGATGAACGTGGGATCTCGAGTGTTCGCCACTGATTAGGCAACATTATTTCTATTATCCTACTGGGCTTCACACTTGGAGTGGAGGCACTTGCCTTGATTTGAAACTAGCAGACACCAGGAGAATTTGCGGATCACTAATGAGAAAGCTAAGGTTTTGTTGATACCATCTGGGACTCTCTTGCTGTGGGCTGAGATTAGGACGATGAGCTTCACATAACACACCATATTAAGCAGGCAGTGACTTTGTTATGGGCTCAGTATAACTTTTCATGTCTGCTGTATGCCAAGAGCTTAGCCCGAAACACCTTTTTCCAGAATATGAAACATGATATCTCCGTGCTCATTGCATTATTTAAAAAGGGGCAATGTGGTTCATAACTTTACATTTATTGCATACTTTTAAGCCACTTGACCCATATAAATATTGCTATAGAGTTGCCCTCAGTTATTAAATTCTTATTGCTTATAAAAGGGGCAACAGGAAGTATATCGCCTCCAGTCTAAGGTGCAGGGGGGCCTGCAGAGGGCTGGGGAGACCAGGCAGGGGTGCATTGGGGGTGTGCAGAGAGTAAATGGGCTTCAGTTCTGCTCTCCGCTTTCAAGCCTGGGTTTTTTTTTTATTAGATTTTATTTTTCTTCCTCGTTGTAGGCTGCAGCCTGTTTTACTTTAGCTCAAAGAAAATTATGTGTTGACATGGCAAGGGACATTTTGCCTTTCTACTAATTAAACCCCACTCTTAAAAGCAATGGTTGAAAGACTTTTTTTTTTTTTTTTCTATTTCGGCAGCACAGCTGAGACCAGATAAAAACAGGGCATCAACATTTATCAGGGTTCAAAGTCGAGTCTCCTCACTGTGAAAGGGAAGCAAACTGTGTCTTCATTGTCAGTCTCCTTTCTTATTAGCGTCACCTCCCCTGTTCTCATCCTCCCAGGACACCGGCGGGCTGGCGCTAAAACAGACACCTGCCCCAGTCCGGAGGCGCGCACCGCCTACAGGTGCCTACAGAGGATCTCTCCTCGTGTGCTCTTTTGGGAAATGGCAATGACCCCGAGCCCTTTAAGACACCTCAAAGTGGTTCTACAGAGAAAGTTTCCAAAAAGTAAGTTCCCTTGGATGCCGGTGTGTGGCCGGTGTGGGCTAGTTCCCCACCTGGAGGACACAGCATCTAGAGAGGGCATTTGATCATCTCCAGTGCAGAGTAGAGGCAGAGAGGCGTGAGGTCTGAGGCTGTTATTGAAACATGATTTTCTTTTTGTACATAATAACGGATGCCTTCTGCCACGGTCCACAGTAGAACCCGGGTGGGGAGGAGTGTGTTTTGTACTCCCTACCCCTGGCATATTTGGGACAATCTTGGCAACACATTAACATGGGCGATTTTACTTCTCATCGCTTAGGGCAGAGTCTTTAAACCTAGAGGTTACTGCTGTCAACACAGAACCTTTTTCCTCCTGTCACTGTTTTCTGAGATGAAGGGAACGATTTCCCTTAGCCTACAGCATTTAGCGTGCAAGCCCTCCACCACCACATTGAGAAACCACAGAAATCATGAAGCCAGCCTGCGACCTTCCCGTTCAGTGACAGGACAGGAATCCCTTGAGCAGTGGACGCCTCTTCTGATATTTGGAAAAGTGTCATGTTTTCTTTACAGAGAAAACTGTCAGGTTGTTGTTGGCATAAAATACAACACTTCCTGGATTGTGATTTCCTTGTTTGCTACAAAATGTCACCTGGGCACATGACATGTTTTTATTTTGCTCACAGCAAACTCTCTACTTAAGATATTCAAATGCTGGGGAGAGAAAGGCTGGCTCTGTGCTCTGGTCAGTCCTCTCCGCAATTACGGGCATTCTAACTTCCTGGACAAGGAGCACTGTTTGCAGACCGAGAGGGCTTGTCTGATGGTGCGACTCACTTGTTTCGGCTAGATGAAAAACACTCTGCAAATACATGTTTACCCTATTGATGTGCTCTTTAGAAAGCCCCTAGAACAAAGACACGCAATTACTGGGCACAGCTGGCTGTGCTGTTTTAAAAGAAATAAAGGATGTAGTGTGAATAGAATTAAAAAGGCCACTACTAGCCACCCATAGCATTGGCTGAGCCAGGCTGTGGGCTTCCCGAAAAGGGACAGAGTGTTCAAGTTCACTGGTTACCTGTGTGTGTGTCACCTGCAACATGTCCATGTCATCTGGCCACTGTGCTGTGGTCAGCCTTAAACTTTCATCCTGGATAACACTTATTTGCAAATTCCACCCCCCCACCATTTCTGGGTACTACTCTGGATGCACACTGCAGGATTTACACTTAATAAATGATGAGTGATTTAAGTGACATTAAAAGAAAGCTTGAAGAAATATAGTATCCATGTTGTATTTTTTTCTTTTTGTTCCTTTGAAGAGCTAAAATAGAAAAAATCTGTCCCTCTTTAAGTCTTATGTCTTGACAGACAGAAGTGTAGACACTGGAATATGTAATTTTTTTTCTGTTGCAAAATTTAGCACAGGAAATAAAATTAAAGTATACAAAATTAAAATATAAGCAATCTAAAGAAGGGAGCTGCAAAATTTGGTGGAATATCTAAAAGTGGTGTTATGGATAATGAGACTCCTGTTTGAGAAGAGTCTCTCCAGCCCTGCTGAAGCTCTAAACTGTTTGGTTAAAAGAGCAAGTATGAATTCTATCCTCAGGATGACAAATGCAAGAAAAAGCAAGCCCAGTGACTCTCTGGTTGCCCTGGTTCTTTTGCACTAGGGGTTAGAGTCAAGTGAAAAATAGAAATAAAACAATAGCACAACCAGAGGGAGGACTTATCCTCCAAGGATATAATCAGGGAGTGTTTTCAGATCATAGTGAAAAACACAGTCTCATCTTGAGCTGACAATGCCAGTCATTTAGCTTCTAGAATGCAGATGTAAGGGCGGTGGCCAGACCAGAACAACAAATGACCCTGATTTGCAAAGGTGTTCTGCTTATTTTTTAACAGTTTGGATGATTTGAGAACTATGTCATGCAAAAAACAAAGAGTAGGTTCCTTAATTGCCATCAAATACACCCCAGTCTGCTGGGAACACAGCTGGAAAGCACTGCACTTAGGGCAGAATTTGAAGCATTCTCTCCTTTCCTTCAATTGTTTGTGCCAAATGCACTCAGAGTAAATAAATACAGAACCTGTTATCATGCCTTTCCCAGAAATAGGAAATTAATTTCTTGCATTTATATACATACATTTGCAGCTCTGGACACCTTTAAGATCCTATCTCTGGATTTTGATAACTAGCCACTTCTGCCAGATTTCCAATGGAATAGAAATTAGGGAGCACAGGGAAGTTTGGCCGGAGTATCAGGACCTCCATGAAGTTTTTTTTGTGTTATTGTGTTTTTTGTTTTGGGTTACCTTTTATCCATTGATGGCCAAATAGCACTCACTGATGTGCCTGCTACCACACAGCTAGTCTGGCGAGATGCTGGCAGCAACCTCAGAAGGCAGCACTCCAGAAATGGAACAGAGCATGGCACCTCTGACCTGCAGAGTGACTGCAGAGACATTGCATATTTCAATGTCATCACAACAGTGATAAGACAGCAGAGAGCACCGCACAGCACCAGGCCCAGTCAGAGGTAATTCTGGGCATTTGCTGACGGATAAACAGGATCCTTTAAGGGATGCCTTTTATTGTGATTGCTGGGAAGGTAGAGTGGCTTGCAAAATCCACTGTGGACACCTAACAGAGCACGAGGCATTTGCTATTGGACACAGATACTGTTTCCAGAGTGGATTCCACATTTGGTCTATTTTTTTTTCTTCTTCTTAAGTCGGAGGTCATTTGAATAGGAAAACTAAAAGGGAAATTGTATGAATGGACTCCTCTCAAAATGGAGAAATTTTTCTTCCTCTCCCTTGCATTTCACTTGGAAGTGAACTTTAGACAGTCCTTGGCAACCTAACATAAAAAGATTCATGCTCTGTCCGGGTCAATGATGCTCATAACCAAAATACACCTGGCTCAGAGAACTGCCCAGAAAATATTCTTCAGCAGGACCACGGTGATGTACGTTACCCAAAGTAGGTGTTTTCACGTAAAAATATGACCGACCATTCCCTGCCTCACTACAGCAATCTGAAAATGTTGAATGCAGAGCAAGGACAGATGCTTCTCAGCTATGTTCATATTATGCTTAGCTAGCTTTTCTGCCCAGAGTGCTCATCCCACTCTGTACTTTAAAAAAAATGCAGGGAAAAAATTAACATTTTTTTCTCCTGAACACTTAAGGCAAGCCCTTCTAATGGTAGAACTTTATTTTCTTCCTCATAGTAATATATAGTACTGAAATTCCAAAGGTTTCTGGTGCATTTCAGCTGTCACCTCAAGTCAAAACCATAGAGTTCAGCTATAAAAAAATATATAATAAATTTAACCTGACCTAACTGGGGATTTTAAGCAGCCAATTTTTTTTTTAAATTGTGTATCTGTGAGCTCCCTATCCTCACATATAAATGTTTTTTTTTTTTCTTGCCCAGTTCTTTCTTGAGTTCAAACTGGAGTATGTAGGTGTAATTATCTTTGCCTTACGGAAAGTCCTTTCAAAGATGTCCGAAGAGACACGCCACTTTGGAAGAAAATGCAATTCTAACAGAAAGTTTTCATTTTAACCTGGCTTCCCGTCTCCTGAACGTTCACTGCCATCCTGTCTTGGACAACTATCGCAGGAGCCGGCCAGGGGGGCATCTCCCTCTCCAAGAAATGTCTGCGGAATGCGCCTGGGCACCCAGGCCCCAGCCCGGCCCCATCCCTCTCCCCATGGAGCGCCTCGGGGGCTGATATTTTAGACACCGAAGCACACTTCCGCACTCCAGTTCAGATGTAATCAATGTTTTTGTTTTGCAGCCTTTGTAGATTGAGTCTTTGTTAGGCGAGCCCGGCTTGTTTCCCCAACACCCGAGGAAATCCCCGGCATCAGAGTGCCCCCAAAAGGCCGCCCGGGAAATGAGCAGGGGCGCGCTGACCTTTAGCGAGACAGCGAAGGTTATGCACATAACATCGGCTTGTTTACTTTGCAAAATAAGCAACGAGTTGGAAACTCCGAGCTTCAGCCGTGCGCCTCGGCGCACTTAAAAAACAACAGGAACCCGAGGCCGCCGGTCCTCCCGGCTCTCGTGCGCCCAGCCTGTTATCTGCTTTGCTCTGTATCCAGCGTGATGCAACTTTAATAACGCGAGCCAAGACTGCTCGGAAAATCACAGCTGTAGCTGGAGGCGAAAAAAAAAAAAAAAAAGAGGGGGAGAAAAAAAAAAAAAATCCGTGCCACCGAGGTCCTCCTCCCCAGCCTCACCTAGGAGCCGGGTCGCGCCGGAGCGCGCGGGGGGGCAGGGGCCACCCGATCGATGGCCGCAGCGGGCTGATGGCCACTGGTCGTTTTGATGGATATGACTGCAAAAAAAAGTCCAGATTGGTTCACAGTGGACCTCAAACCGTGTCAGCTAAAACCAAAGAGACAAAAAAGTGACAGCTGTGGAGAGCGCACTGCAGGCAGTCAACGGCGCCTGTGATTTATCGTTCCATCTGCCTCGCCGCTGCGAGGACAAGTTCCCCCTGATTTGGTTAAAATGAAAAAGACCTCAGAGAGCGCAACGTGGGTTTTGAAAATGTGCAGAAACTATTTTTTTTTTTTAATTTCCTGATGTATGTCCTTTTTTTCCCCTTTCAGAGAGTCTGTCCCATCAGAGAACCCGCGCGCCCCTGCATTTTTGGGGATCGGCAGGAGCGAGGGCTCCAGCGCCCTCCCCCCCCGTCCCGGGACCACCCCCCCCGGGATTTCAGGGTTCTGGGCGCAGCGCCCCCTCCGCCCCCCAGCCGGCCGAGCGCACGGCGCGGGAGCGTGCCCGGATCGCGGGGTGCGGAGTCGGATCCCGGAGAGCAGGGCAGGCTGGGAGCCAGGGAGCCGCTCCCCAAAGATGCAGGGGCGCGCTGAGTGCCGGGGGGGAGGAGGTCCCGGTCCCAGCCCGCCTAGACCCGTCCTTCCCCGGAAGTTCAGCCTCCCGCTCTCGGATTCTAATAAAAAGTTTTATGCCGGTCAGCACATTTTCAGCCAATTTCCCAGGAAGAGGCCTGGGGGTTTGGGGGGGTGGGGGCGCATGGAAAGTTCTGCAGCTCTCCTGCCTTAGCCTGGGGGCCTCTGGAGCCCTGACCAGGGGGCAAGCACTTCCTGGCTGGAGGTTTCAGGCCTCGCAGGTCCGACCTGGTGTCAAAAGCTGGCCTGTCTTCTGTCTCAGGATGTTGGTTTTACCTCTCAAGTGTTTCCTGAATTTGTGAAAATTCTTTTTCGAGCCGCTTGTCCATAGCGGCTTAGAGCTCAAGAAAATATTTACTTTTTTTTTTTTTTTGGAGGAGAAAAGAAGGGGCGGAGGTGAGGGGGTACTGAGAAAGACTGAAAGAAGGAGACAGAGCAGGGCTTGGCTACTGTGGGGTAGGGGTGGGGTCCCCAGGGGCCAGTTCCACCTTTTTGGAGCATGCTGCTGTCAGGCAGGGGTCAACATCTTTTACCTCTTTTTTCCATTATTCAAAATAAGTATTGATGTTATGTTTTAGCTATTTAAAAGCCAGCTGCCCTGCTCATTTCAGAGACTTTTCCTGGTATGATTGTATGTGGTAATAGCTGGCCTGTGTATCGTCTTTCACAAAATCTAGGCTTTCAGAGCCTCAGTCTTCAAATGATATCAATCAAAATTTATGCAATTCAAAATCCATATGTATAGAGTCCCAGTTCACCTCATTTAATGATAATAGTAAACCACATGTTGTGTACATGTCTCAAACACTTTTCTCGCGCTTGACTATGGTAACCCCAGGGGCACTCTCTTCAGTACAGCATGCCCAGCCGGGCCGCATAATACATTGATTAATACCTGGCAACCACGGAAATCTTGAATAATAAAACGGTGAACGGCGTAGATGCAAACTAATAAAGCAAGGAGAGTGTCAATAATATTTGAAGATGTGGGTTAATATAAACAACCCGGCAAGACCTGAGAGGTGGCGGAAGCCAGTTCATCTGGAGGCACGGAAGCATCTCTTATTAACTGTCTTAAAGTCAGTCTCCACTCAGAATGGGTGTCGTGACGTCGGGAAAATAAGCGATTCGGTCCGGCAGGGACCTTCCAGGAGGAGTTCAAGGGGGGAGACCTCCGCCCCGCACTCCAACCAGGGCAGCTCCAGAGGCCAGGTTGTTGCTTCTGTGCTTTGTCTGAGCGGAGGGTGAGGAAAGGAAGAAGGAGACCACTGTGAAATCAGTTCATCATTATAATGCTTGAATCCTAGGTGGAAAAATTGAAGTGGGATTTTAGAGTTCATTTGCATCAGCTTGGAGACCTGGTCAACATAATGCTTGAGGTTTCTTTTCGAGGAATAGCCTATAAGTAGGTGTTTCCACGAGACATGAGTTCGCTGAGCTTGCGGTTACCTTCTGATAGGCATTTTAGATTCATGCGCAGATTGTTATAACCACGCAGATGGATGTGCTCTTTGAATGACGAAATCCTTCCTATGATCTATTTTTATCAAAAGCAAGATTGGTAACTGTTCGTAGTTGCACAATAGCATTTGCCTCTGACAGGGTGCATTATTTACTTCAGGTTTAATATACATTACAAATAAGATTTGCTTTCATAGAAAAGCATTAAACATTTGGCAAAGGGAGAGCTGAACATTTTCCTTAATTTGTTTTGGCAAATCTGAAAAGTAGAGGTCGTTACGCACACTTCTCCATTCCAGAAAAAAAAAAAAAGAAACAAGAAAAAAATGTTTTAAGAAAATCAAGATTATAATTAAAAATGCCACAATGTTTTAGAGACCAGGGAGGCGTGAGGTGCTGAGTATAAGGCTTAGGCTGCAGTCCTTGGGGTCCCATGGAGTGGATTTTAAAAGGAACAAAAAATTAGAGGTAGAGACTCTGAAAGCATTTTTGGGGGGGAATCCTGAAAAACAAAACATATAAATTATTCAACATCAGACTAAATTGACTTCTTTTCTCCCCCCCAACAAGCCTTTTGAAGCCCTACATGTATATTCACATTTCTGTCATGCGATATTTAACGTTTGTATGAACATTCATATTGAGAAATTAAGCACGCGTTTGTTTTGATTAACTGCAATCGGTTCCTAAAACCACAAGGTGAAAACGCAGCTAGCGCCAGCCACATCTGTGTCTTCCTTCTCTGCCCTCCAAATGAGCCACGCCGAGGCAGGGTAGCTGTTGACAAATTAATACTTTAAGAAAATAAACTATGGTCATGTTCAACATAGAGCAACTTTATCCTGATTAATTTGTGTTGGAGGCTGTCCAGCCCCCATTTACAAAGCCCCGCCGTTTGTACAAATGTAATTTCCTAATATTTACATGAGGAAAGCCTCCGCAGTTAAGCCTTGCCTCCAGTGTGAGTTTGTGGTTTGTAAAAAGACAATAAAAACACAGAGAGGTAATTGTAAGCACATTTGAAAAAGAAAGGAAAAACGAAAGGATTTTTTTTCCTACACTTCTTGCATAGCCCTATAAAAATGAGCTGTGTGTGTGCGTGCGTGTGTGTGTGTGCGTGCGTGTGTGTGCAAGCAAGCTCCTGGGAAGCCAGCGCTCAGCCAGCGAAGTTTTAAGTGAAGTAACACTTAATACTTAATAATGCATCCCTGCAATTGAGTATGGCTCAGGAGTCCACAGAACACCCACGACTGTTCTTCACGCAGATCTTCTGCATCCTGACACCATTCCCCTCTGTCCGTCTACACGGTCTTGTCATTTTACGCCTGTATTTATATTGAATGGTAGGCACTTGTCTGACTGGTTTAATAAATATGAAAAAAGAAAAATGCAGCTGTAATGCGTTGCTTTGTTCTGAGAATATTAAAAAAAATAACCTTTAGTTTTAATGAGATTTTTCCCCATCAGTTTACACAATTTTCCAGATGCAAAATGAGCTTTTGGCTGTAAAATATTTTATCACATTGTCTTACACAATAAAGATTAGATGTTTTCTCTCTCTCTCAACTGCACTGCAATTATTTTTTAGTGTTTGCAAATCATAATATCATTTAAAAACCATATTTTATACCTCATCTAAAATACTTTTATAGCAGTATGATGAAAAAAATAACATCTATTTAACTACTCTTTTTAAGTGGCTGTTATGTGCTTTAGTATAATTTTCCAGGAAAAGGCACAGTTAAAAAGCTTAGCTTTTCTTGAAAACAAATTTCCCAAGCAACATCTTTGCAAAAATCCCCAGAATTTAATTCCCCCGACTGGAAAGCCCAGAGTGCCAGAATGTAAAAATAGTAGCCCTGTCATTTCACATTCATTAAGTGTGAAACTCAGAAATTAATAATGTAAAAATATGCTTTTTAATTAGTCTTACATTCTGCCCAATGTACTTAAATGGGATCAGCAGCTCCCTAATGATTTTTTTCTTAATAAAGTATTAGCCTGTGATGCACTGAGGTTGACAGGTATGATAAACTGGAAAGTACTTTTGGAGGCGTATGAATGATACCAAAATAGTACTCGCCCATTTAAATGTAATTAACATCAGGGAGCAATATTACAAGAGAAGCCTGCAAGATTTTTATTTCAGGGTTTTTTTTTTCATTTCTTATTTTATGAGTAGTTTGATGATTGCAGCAGTGATTTTATAATTTAATTACCTTTGCTGAAAGCTAAGCTTCCACTAATAGCAGGTCAACACGATCATAAAGCAGCCTTCAAAAATATTAAAAAGAAAGTAAAACCCTTCAGATGGGCTCTTCAAGTTCTATACGTGTGTGTACACATATATATAGATATATATCCATAGACTTAGGGATACAGTACATCTCCCATATCCATGATTTCACTTTGTGCGATCTCAGTTACCCGAGGCCAACCGCAGTCCGGAAATACTAAATGGAAAATTTCCAGAAATAAACCATTTGCAAGTTTGAAATTGTGCACCGTTCGGAGGAGCACGATAAAATTTCTTGCCATCCTACTCCATCCTGCTCGAGACATGAATCATTCTTTTGTCCAGCATATTCACATTGACTATGCTCTCTGCCCATTAGTCACTTAGTAGCTATCTTGATTATCAGATTTTTTTTAAAGTATATATAGGATTCAGTACCAGCCACAGTTTCAGGCAATAAGGGGAGGACTGCTGTATGTAGATCTAGATAGATGGAGTTATACAGGTATATAGATGCAGGTTTCCTGAGCATATGTCAACTCAGAAAGTAGTCCACTTGCAGTGATAAGGACCACTGGAAAGAAAGTCTGATCACATGTCTTCCAGGAAGAATTGGTGGCAGAAATTCTTAAACACTCCAATTTGGGAAAAGGCAGAAGAATGTCCACAAAGTGTCTTTAATAAGTCACACGTATTAAGTCATCGCTGAATAAGAGACTCCAGTCAATTGTCACCTGATCATCTTTTAACATGTGGTCTCCTGAAGACAGCAGCAACTTTGAGTGGCTCTACCATTATTTATTGAGTCACCAATAATAAATGGGTAATAGATTTCCTAACACATTAGCATGTAGATTGTCAGCATTGTTTACTCAAGGACTTCCCCTTGGATCTCTGAGTAGCTGAGTCCTAAATGATGGTCCCTTTCAACTCAGTAAACAAGAAAAGGACATATTATATATGACAAAATACAATGAAGTCTTAAGTGTATCCCTTACCAAGAGGGTAGACTGCACGGCCAAATTCCTAGCTCTTCTAGGAGTACTTCTAGAAACCCCAGGGACGCTGGGAGCTCGTGTGGCATGTTTCTAACGGACATTCTTGGGTGGCCATAGACTGGTTATAGCAGCTGAAGGACCAGTCTGAAGAACCACCAAGCTAATGACCCTATGCCCAGTCCATCTGCCCATGGGGCTAATAGGACACCAAGAGTTTAAGAGGAAACAGAACCATGACTTATTATTTACCGGGAGTGCTAACAGCCTTTGTTAAGCACTGATAACACCTGTATTTTCATTTGGTCAGGAAGCAAACTCGAGGGCAAACAACATGAGATCAGCCAGCTGCCTATGTCTGTGGAATTTAGCTCAGTGATTATAAGGCCTGTGCCCATTTGAAACAAGGTATACAGTGCCTGATGCACTCTGAGTTTGTATGGAACCTTTCTCGTATCCCTTCCCATACACGGATACATACTCCTACTTTCAATACTGACTGAAATCCCTTAAAGAGAAGATGTACAAGCTGTGTTTGGAAAACATTTGATTGCTCAATAATGGGAAGTGCTTTCTGTATTTGCATAAGTTTCATCTGTTATTATTTCCCTATTAGAAGGAAAAAAGGGGAGGTTGTATAAATACCATTTTTCATACTTTCTTAAAATTGAGGCAACCGGCCGGACTCGGTGGCTCAGCCTGTAATCCCAGCTCTTTGGGAGGCTGAGGCAAGGGGATCACCTGAGCCCATGGGTTCGAGACCCGCCAGGCAGCTTAGCGAGATCTCATCTCTACAATAAATCAAAAAGTTAGCTGGGCATGGTAGCGCGTGCCTGTAGTTCCAGCTACTTGGAAGGCTGAGGTAGGAAGATCACCGGAGCCCAGCCGATCAAGACTGCGGTAGCTGGGAGAGTGCCACTGTACTCCAGGCTGGGCGACAGAGTGAGACTCCAACTCAAAAAAAAAAAAAAAATTGAGGCAGCCAGAATTCCACCTAGATGCTCCATAAGAGTAGGCTGGTGTTTTTCTTGCTCATGGGACATCCCCAGCTCTTAGCACCCTGCCCAGACAGACCACATGCACCGAATAAATGCAAATGAGTGAAAGAGCATTAGGTATTACATGTCCTCTGTGTGCTGAAGCCTCTGCGTCAACTCAGATTTAGTAGAAACCTTGATAGGTGTTATTTCTTCATTCTCTTCTGACAAAATGGAAATGATTTCTTCAGCTTCTGCTTATTGCATAAACCCCCTTAAAAAGTCACGGCCAAAATAAAGCTGCCAGAAGTCAAGCATTTGAGGGCTCAGCTCATGGGATTGGAACAAGTCTTTATAACCTTTAACCCTTTGGGATATCTTCTGTTCCTAAACCGGTCCGTGGAAACTGAGCCCTGACCTTTGATGCTGCCTTATGAGTGTTTCATCATGGGGATATTTCTAATGTTAGGCAATAATTTATCTAAAAGCATGAATTATAGCTAACACTATAGATGTCTCTAACTGTGTAACAGATTGTTTTTCTGTTACTGTGTTAGGAAATTTGTCCTTGCTGGTGATTCATTCTACTTTTGTTGGAGAGACACGTCAAAATGTTAACCAATTTCTTGACCAGTGATAATTTCAATTGCAGTCATTGTTCCGTGAAAAATTAGGCCAAAATGAACTTAAGAGCATTTATTTATACTTTCTTAAATCAAATCAAATAAATCATTAAATGTGATTTTAGTAATCTAGGACTTTCATAAAATCTCACTGAATTTAAACTTTTTTGTGATTGCTAGGGATACTAAATTATTAAAATAGACTTCTTGCATGAAACTGCATTCCATACCAAAAAAACCAATTAAAACTAAACAGATAGCCTGTAGTTCCGGCTACTTGGAGGACTGAGGTGGAAGGATTACCAGAGTCCAGCAGGTCGACGCTGGTTTGGCCATTAGCGTGCCACGGCACTCCAACCTGGGCGACCCAGTGAGACTCCAACTCAAAAATAACTAAACAAACAAACAAACAAATAATAAATAAATAAAACTAAACAGAAACCACCTGTGGATAAACCAGAGCAACATTTAAGAGCAGATCTTCAAGATACAATGGTGGCTAGCCGAATAGATTGTACTTACTGAAGACTTTTCATGATAGCATTTGCAGATGGAGAAACTGTGGTCCAGAGAATCCCAGAGACTTACCCAGGGCTATGCCTTATCTAAAGGATTCTCAGAAAAGCCAATACTTGACATAAACTAAGGGTTATGAGAGACCAAGGGATCGGAACTATTGCTGCTATGAAGCCCGACTGAGCCTGCTATCGGTGGCCCAGGTGCTCATGGGCCTTAACCTGAAGGATGTTGACATCATACACTTAGTGTTCTACCTCTTTGGGTCCCAAAATATACGTCTTTGAGTATTTTGATTTGGGAAGCATTTGTGGTCACCCCCATCTTATGAGGAGTATTTGGTCACCATCGTATATCTCATGAGGACCTATGTGGGCAGTCATTCAAACAATGGGAGTCATGAGCCATCTCAAGTGTAACCCAGGTTATTTCTATCGACTTAATTGCACATTTCATTAGACATGCTCATACATCCAAGAAATAATTCCTATTGCCAAAAAAAGTTAGCACGCAAAAATGAAAATGTAAGATGATTATTTTAGTTCCAGTGACTTGCCTTAGTTTGTTTGTCCTCTCTCTATTTCTTCTTTTCTTCCATCCTTTCTCTCTCTTAACTTTCTTTTTCTTTAACTCCCTTCTTTTTCTTTCTTTCTAATTCACAAACTCAGATGTGAGGTAGAGTTTTTCTTTCTGTCTTACTTCATTCTACTTGGAAAATCCGGCTTGAGTTTTTCTCTTCACGAAAGATCAATTTCTTTCTTGAATAAAGGGATTTATAGGAGATTCATCTATGGAAAGAGAAATAGCGTCTTTCATTCTGCCAGGATGATCCTATTGGCCAGTCTACCGTTTTCTGGAAACTGTAGTGCCAAACTGTTGTCAACCAGCGTCCCCACAGGGCTAAACAGTCCATGTGTCACAGAGAGCTCCTGCGGTATCCATCTGCCCCCTTGACAGACCCAGTAGGCTATGGGGTCTCCTGCTCCCAGACCCACGAAGAGAGCAGCCCGGGGAAGACAGGAAGTGTCCCCTACCAACCTGGCCTTGCTTCTGAGACCACTGTAGTTACCAAGGTGAGATAGTCCCAGAGTACCCCCTTTTCTTTTTGTGGATGCACAGAAGGTTCCAGTTTGCTTAAGTGTGAAATGAAATCAGAGACGTTAATGGAGACTTAAAGACAGATCACTGAACACACATGGATGCAGCTGTAGCACACACCAGTTAAGCCAAAAGACCGGTTCTAAGGGACCTGTGTGTCCCAACACTGGGACAAAGGAGCAGAGGACATCATAGTGGGGATGTGCTCCCTTCCCGGAAGGACAGGCAACAGCTCCCAGAACAGGCTTTCTTAATGGCCAATCCATGCACTGGCATTTGTGCAGGAGCCGGAGGGATTGCTTGTTTACCAATTGGATGAAGGAACATGCTGCGAGGTTAGGAACACAAGACCAAGAGAGGCCTGGGAAATCCAAGGGACATGAATGAAATACAAACTACTGCAAATGGGCCAGGTGCAGGAATTCCACAGATCCAATTATCTAAAAGTTTCTCCATGGTCCGAAGAAAACTGTAGAGGCTCAGAACGAAGATGCAACCTGGCCACCAACGATCTTTGTCCAGAGCTGCTCTTGGCTCTGGCCAAAAGGAGTGCCTGCCGCCTCGCTGACAATACTGCACCTGAATCTTCCCTTTTCAATCTATCCTAGATGAGGTAAGGGAGATGCTCTCCTTGACATCAAACGTAGGAACAGCCCTGAATTACAAATGGAAACTAAGTATGGAGATGCAAGACGATATTTATCTGAGAAAAGAAAATACATTCATTATCAGATTTCATAGCGGTCTAAACAGCAAAGTGATAGGTAGGCATTCTCAATTGGTTAATTTAGAGCATATCTAGGAAGGCTTGATATTTATTAATAGATCAATAAGCATAGATTGTGTGTGTGTGTGTGTGTGTGTGTGTGTGTGTGTGTGTGTGTGTGTGTAGACTAAATTTAGTATCCTTCTTTGGCAATTAGTTGAGACAAACATGAAAATAAAAAATGTCCTCCCAGAGGAGTAAACATCCTCAGTCCTGAGCACCATCCCCCAAACACATTGTGTCCAAAATATATTCCCCCTTCTAGCTAGCATGAAGAGCATAGCTTAAAGAATTCCTCTTCAGACACAAGACGCCGGGGAGGCATAGTTGGAGCTACGGTCTTCTCCGAACTGGCATTAGGACTTGCAAGAAGGCTGTATATTGAAACAAGTGAGTGTAGGGTGTTCTCTCCATTAGGCAGAACAAATATTTATGTATATATTACAGGATAGATGGACGGTCTTCTAGCTCAGGAATTGCTGTTGTGCTGTCAGCTGATTCTAAAAAGCAGGATCACAGCTCTTCAGTCAGAACAACAAAAAAATATCAAGGTCTATCATGCACAGGGAACGTTGTCTGATGAAGTGCAACTCTATCCTGATAGCAGGACAACGTAAGCTAGGAGCAGGAGGGCCAACAGGAGGCTGTCCAAGGGATGTCAATCAAAACTGCAGTCCATTTAAATATTGCCAGAGGAAGAGACACTTGGCAATTCAGGCTGAATAATCCTGACTCAGTCGTTGGCCAACTTGGGGTGCCATCTTCTTTGATCAGAGGCATGACGGGCCTGGCAATTCATCACACTCTTGGAAAAACTCCTGAATGACAACAGCAGGTGGTGATGAAAGTGCCAAGCAATGGAGATCCGGGAGGCTTTGTGGGGTTCACCTCTGGAAAACTCCCCACTTTAGCGAGGATTCAAAGACAGAGTGAGAGCCTGAGTTTTTCTCATGGGGGCCTCTAAGACAAAGCTTCCCAATGCTTACCTTTGGACAGAGGAGGCAAGCTTTGACTTCTATCCAAGGGACCTCTAAGATTAACCTAGAATAAGAACATCTTCTCAGGCTGAGGAATTTAATCTGTTTTTACAGCCTCGAAGTGAAAGAATTGTTTGCTAAAGGATTCATAGCCTGAAACTGAGAAGGGTTCACATTCCTACTGAGTGATACCACATATTTGGCAGATTGGGGTGACTTCTAGGATATTTCTTTTTAAAAACCATGCTCCTATCATACTTCATAGTTGTTAAAAAAAATTAGTATAAGTTTGATGGTTTATACTAGAGAGTATAAATTTGATTAGTTTGGTCATCAGAAAACATGGTGACTCATGTGTCTAGGTATGACACTCTGCAGTTAAAATTCAAAATGCTACTGGGAGTCAAGCAAAAGAAATTGCTGAAGACATTTCATAATCCTTAACAAGACACTTCCACTAACGAACAGCAGGTGGGGCTACAAAAAATCACCAGATTAAAAACATGAGGAAAGGAACCTTTTAACCTAAAAACCAATTCATGCAGAACCATCTCAAAGCATAAATAAGGCTCTTCTTTGTGGTTTGGGATGTCAGTCTGTTTTCCTGCTAGAGTTTTGCATACTATCCTCGATGTACTCATGAGGAAATTGACTTAATTTTTTTTAACACAGTAGATTTTTCAGTACTTCTCATCTTGTGTTCCTCTAAGCATGTGACAATACAATTTGCTAGAAGACAAAATAATCATCTATAGTTAACTTAATCACAGCAACCTCAGCCCAGCAGTGTCTCAAAACCAGGACAAAACATGTCCTGTTCCTATGTGTACGCACACCACACGTATGTTCATGCACACAAGTTCTTTTAGCTGGCTATTTTTCATTAGACGGAATAGCCTGGACCAACACAGTCTGAAGAAATCCACGTATCAAGCCGCAGGCCACGCACTTGTGTGAAAACGAGGCACAGAGACAAAGGACAGAGTGGAATCGGTCAAGTAAGTGTCTTGTCGAAAAAGTGCACAGACCAAACCAGAAAATCAATTTCTCCCACTTGACGAGCAAGTCCAGAAAACAGTCCCTGGGATTTCCTTGCGGGAGCAGGAGTGAGCCTGCCCAGAGCGGCCGCTGCCGCCTGTAGTGCCTTCAGAGGCTCACCTGGTTCTGGGGCATTCTCTCAGCCGCCAGCCGGGTCCGTCTGGGGAGAGAGCTGAACAAGGAGCAGATGGACAAATGCTACTTCTGGACAAATTCAGTCCACAAGTGTGTCAACGACTTGAAAGCCGCCAGATCCGCCTGTGCGTTTGGGGCCACCATTAACCCAGCTTAAGGAGGAGGAGGATCCTGCCTCTGGCCGGGAGGAGACGGGCTGCCAAATGAGGGCTGCGATGTTATGCTTGTGATATAGATTGGAGCAATTAACAAGTATAAATTGTTTCAAAATCAGCTTAAATCTGCATTTTATGTGTGCAAGTTTCCAGCTGTAATGGGATTATGATGTCAGCAAAGGGAGAGAAGTCTGCAGCTGCACAGAGCTATGGAAGTCGCAGGCAGCTGTTAAAATAGAGAACTAATGGTGATTAATTCTTACTATGTGTTTGAAGATTGCACAAGGAGTTCAAGACCCAAGCCTTCCCACGGGCTGTGAAGAGAAAGAGGAGAGCGGCCTGGACTGTCACACTCGCCAACCCAATCATCTCGTTGTTCAGTTTTTAATTCAATTCAGCATGTTTACCTAGCCCCAATACTCTGCATACCTGATAGGTCACACTTAAGTAGCCTAGTACAGTGTGGTTGTTTTATTTTTCCCGGTGTAACCACGACCCAGGGCCGGGTGATCAACCCCTCTATTGCCGTCAGGTTGGGTGAGTGCAACACACTCTCAGGGTTTCCGGTGTCCCAGGCTGGGCTCACAGGTATCTCCCCAAGATGGCTTCCCTTCCCGGTCGGTATCCAGATATGTGTGTAGAAACTAAAAAGTTGAAACATGCCCTTGGAAAACTTTTGGAAAATCTTTTTAACTTTTATCTCCAACCTTGTGCATATCTGGGGTCAGGTACCATGCTTGGTAAGACAGATTCATTTCTGAGATTTTATGTCACTTGGATTTCTGGAGAACGTGGTCTCTAGCTTTTCAAACAAAATTGAGTATTATATTCTCGAGGAAGAAAATTAAAATAAAAGCAACTATGATGTCATATAATCAGAAAATTGCCTAAAATTTAGCTAAAAGGATGTTTAAAGTAAGAGGATAATTTTACAACAAAAGTAACAAAAATAAAAGAAAAAAATCTTGCAAACTTGTATGCAAAATACCTCTGGTAAAAGCATTATATGATATAAATTGAAGATCAGATGTAAGTAGCCCCAAGGTTAGGACACTTGGATCTTCTAGGTCAGCAGTTAACTCACTAGAAAGCCGAGGAAAAGACAGGTTTTTTTTTTTTTGTTTGTAAAATCTCTTTATCACTCTATCACTGAGGGTACTCCCGGTGTGAAAGTGCTGTGACCTCGCAGAGAGAGTAGCAATCTGGCAATGGTCTAACCAGGACTCTGAGCCACCAGGTCCCAGCAAATGGCTCTCCATCCTAGACAGCAGGACTTGATATTCTTTGGGTAGCATTTTTGGCATGTGTGTGTTGACCCGCTAAATTCAGAAAGGGAAACAACACAGCAGAGGCAGTAACTCCAAATCCAGGAGTCACTGAAAAGAGGCTGAGAATCTATTCGAATGTTGCATGAAATCACGAACATTCATTGACGGGAGTCACCAGGTCTCGTATATTGAATTTGTTCCCTGACACCATCTATTATTTCTGTCTTTCGGCATGCACATTTTCAGCATAACGATGCATTCCTCCACACAGGTCAGAGGCAGACAGGCTGACATGTAAATGAGGCAGAATAATGCCCGCGTCATTTTCTGCAGGGCCTTCTGGCTTGGACATAAGTCCTGGGGTTTCAGGGGTGGAATCAAAGAGCCCTTGTATCCCTGCTTCCTATCTCTGGGAAGATCATGTTGCTCGCTCTTCACTCCACTCTTTCTTTATTCAAAGAGGGGGGAGAGAGAGAGAGAGAAAGAGAGAGAGAGAGGAGAATTACAGAGTTCAAACCAGAAAAAGAAGTTGGAAGCCCCCTAAAAATACTTATGCCCTGCAGGGGAGAGAGTGGAAGCCAGGGCCAAGGATTTGGTTTCAGGGCAGTTGACAGGGCTGACCCCTAATCCATCAGATGCTCTGCAGAATTCACAGGGTTCTGTGACCGTGGGTCCATTCCTTCCCAGTTTTCCTGTAAAAATATTTCGAACCCACCGAATTTTCTAAACGACATTACCTTGATAACTTGATTATTACACCGGCAGTGGTTAACCTCAAGTTCTTTTATTTTCAAATGAAACAAGAGCAACGATCACTTTTTCATCTCTTCCTTCTTCCTTCCCTCAATAAAGGCTTTAAAGACGATCTAAACTGGATCTGAACAGCGTCCATCTCATAACAGTGAGCCTGCCACATGCCTTTCACTTGAAGGTTGCAACTTGGCCAAAGTTAATCAGGGGGAAAAATATCAGCCTGAGACACACTTAACCTTCAGCTTAACTCGCACAGTACCTTGGTTTTGGGGAGAGCAAGGGCTTTGGCGGGTGACATTGAGGCGGCCTTGGAGAATGTCCTCTTCAGGACAACCTCCCAAGGACTGCCCGAGGGTCCCCAGCCCTCCGGCTGGCTGGAAGCTCACGCAGTCCACACGTGGGGGCTTCCCGGTGCATTGCAAGCTGGAGTCTGGGAGGCTTCGATTCGGCCCAGTGTCAGGGCCCAGCTGAGCAGCGGTCACAGCTGCTGTTCTCCACAACTCTAACAGCCAAAGGTAGGGGGTCTTGGAGGTGTGCCAGGAACTGCCTGAGAGGTCAGAGGAAGGGGGAGTCTGTGGAGCTGGAAGGGGGGATTGTGGAAGGAGGCTGTAATGGGATGGCAGGATGCCCAGGATTCATGGGGCATAAAGACAGGGAGGCGGGGTAGGGGCAGTGAAGGATTGTGCAGAAGCCGCAACCAGGCTGCAGAATCAAGGAGCAAACTGGGATTCGTCACAGAGCGCGGCCCAGAAAGACAGGTCAGGTGGAATGGATTCGGCACCGAAGCACGCTTTCCAGTCTGGTTGCAGAGCGCCAACAAAAATCTAGCAATGCATCTCAAATAATAAATTGCAAAATGTTGATTGCCTTCCAAGGAAAACGTATCTTTCTTTGCACTAAGGCGAGTGTTTTAATAATTTTCATTTATCTACGAAGGTCTACAAATAGGGGCATGGCGGTATTGACCAAGATGATCACACTGAACGGCATTGAATGTAAGATGTTTTAACAAAAACTGTTTACGTGTATGACTTTCATGATGGTTGTAGAATCAACAATTTCTGATTTTTCCAGTGTTTTATTCCAGTTTCAACTCCCCTGCTTCAGTGAAAATAAACTCGTCTCTTATCAAAAGGAAAGCAACACAGCACCATCGAGCAAGTTCAGAAGATGCCTGAAGTTCTTTCTGCTTGCTGGACAAAAGAAAGACTAAAATCCTAGAGTCCACACCAGCAAAGGACACTTGCAGAAGGGACCTCTGTGGGCATTCAGAAGTCAGAGAATAAAAAAAGAGAAGAACCAGGCAGCACCAGTGAGAGGCACGAAGAAGTGCTCGGAGGAACAGAAAAGCAGGGCGTGAGCCACAGGCGAAGACACAGGAGATGAACAGCCTGGGGCATGAGTTGGGCATGGAATGCCCACATCCTGGTGCCCCTTGCCAAGGCTAAGTGGCAGCTCATGACAACTTGCAGTCTTACCTCTGGAAACTGGCGAGGCGCCCAACCAAACACCAGTGTTTGCTCTATTTTTGTTTCCGGTCACACTTACCACCTTCCAACAAACCCTATGGGTCACTTATTGATTGTGTATATCCTGTTTTGTTCACCCCACTTCATGAGAGCAAGGACCATGAGGGACGGAATTGTGGTCTGTCTTATTGATCAGCGGAGACCAAGTGCCAGGAACAGTACCTGATGAACAGGACTACACCATAGATATGAACAATTAAAAGTCCAAATAATGCACGAAAGAAGTAAAAGGCACAATCTGCTGCACCTTTTCGGGTATTGCACTGGTTTTGTTTCATAAGAAAACAACACTCAAAAACTTAAGAGAGTCCAGAAACGGTGACAGCCACCCAGAAACGTCAAGTGACGAGGCAAGATAACTTACGAATGTGGAGCTGGTCAAGTTTATTGCATGTCACCAGCGAGTACCTTTTGGGGCTGAGGGAATTAGCAAACAAATTCCACAAACCACTGGCAGTTATTTTTAGCGAGGTAGTGGGAAATGAGAGCCTGGAGGAGAAATAGCAAGAATGGATGCGAGAGTGATTTTTAACTCGAAAAGAAGATTGATCCTGATTTTTACCATCTGGGAGCTAACCTAAATCCCTAGGAAAATAAGGCTCCCTCAAGCCAAGGTAAAATTAAAGAGACACAGCAATCCATACTCATTAGCAGTTCCATAAAGCATCGGGAAGGGCTCACTCTTACCCCGCTGTCTTGGCTGGTGGTGGGACTTGTCTTGTAAAGGAATGTCGTAAATATATTTACATTGTTTATGAACATGTCTTGATTGCAGTTAAACAATTGATGGAAGTTAATCCCACTTGGTTTATATAAAAAATGGTTGCTCAGAGCCTGAAAACGTATCTGAGTGATGACAAATTGGATTTACTGATCTGGGGGAGATAGCCTGTAGGGATGAGGATGGATGAAAAATACATGGGTGGTTGGGATATTGAAGCAGGTAAATGATTTAAAGCAGCTTTGGAAGTAGTTTGTTAAAACTGAGTTGCCACGAAAATTTCCCACCCTTGGCTGTTGGCGCTTCCGCTTCCCTTAGCTTAAAGTCAGAGAGGAGCAGGTGCGTCACCTCTCTCTTCCTGCCACGTCTTCACTGCCCTCCCCATCTCGGATCCCGGCACCCATTTCTAGTCCTAGACCTTGGGATTGTGAGCTATTAAGTGGCAAATGACTGGGTCTTTGGCTCTGCCACCCGATGCCCCAGTACCACCATGGCCAAACAGGCAGGACCAGAAGAGCTCCCACAGATAGCGACATTCTCATTTCAGGGAGCGTGGCCCTTTGGAGTGGAAGGTTCTCGGTGATTCAACTGTGGGCCTATACCTTCAAACTACAGGCGAGAATGAAGCCTCAAAAACAGAGACCACAGTGTGTGCCCTGACCCATGACTGATGGCGACAAAACCCAGACCTGCTTTCTCTGACCACCAGGTGCTACCCTTTCCACTCAGAAGGCCTCTTTCCTTCAAAGAGAGCGGAGCGGTTTCGACCCGATCCAGTTCTCTCACTGGTATCAGAAGACCAAGTTCTCATCCATCACTTATTTTTAGCACGCCTTGGAAAGTTTCCAGTTGCCAAAGGCATCGAGGTGACCCGTGATCTCGTTTCTACTCATTCTGGGAAAAGAAAAATAAATAAATAAAGCATTGCATGTACCCATAGGCGGATTCTAAGGACAATACATCTTTTCAAGGACTTAAAGCATTTACGGGAACACACACATACAGATACACACATAGATGTGTGAAATTTCCAACTCCATGCCATAACAAGAATGGTGTGAAGATGCACGGGCCAAGGCACATTGCTACTTGCTGGGGACAGTTCTTGTTGACCAGCTGGACCCGGAGGAAGCATGGTACGGAGAAGAGCTAGCATTCCTGGGATTGTAACTCTTAAGGTTTGGTACCGACCGTGAGATGCTTTGACTATCCAGCCTAGGCAAGTGTTCTACCTATATGAGCATCTTTGCCTGCTTCCAGAACAGGGAATTTGACAAACTTAATAAGGTTGGCCATAGGAGATGACGGAAATAAGGACGCTGGCCATCAAAGCAGTGACTGCAATGGTGACCCTTCCGATTGCATGTTGGGTCTCCCCAGGTCCCTTGTTCTCAGCTGTGCGAAGGCTCCCTGTGGGATTTCATCCTATCTGCCCTACCAGGGTACATGGAGTCAGGGCTTCACACTGACTGTTGGTCCAACATACCCAAGAGATGCACAATTGCTCCATGTCTGCAGACAGCTTCAAGTTTCATCAGGGAGGTGGGCAACTTGGCAGTAACTGGGGTATCATTAAGGGCTGCCTTCAGCACGTTCCAGCCACTTTGGCTCCCAAGTCTAACTGACCTTCAAAATTTAGCTCAAAAAGTCAACCCTTCTTTAATAAGCACCAACATTTTACCAGAATCACGCCCAGTGCTTTTGTGCACAGAATCATGCCCAGCGCTTTTTATTCATGAGCACATTTTATTCTCTCACTTAATCGATGTAGATTTTCCTTTTTTATTTTCTTTTGCTTTTAAGAAAACAGAGAAACAGTAAAATTTGGGATCTCACACAGTGGCCCACAGCTAATACTGAATAAATAACTGCCGAACGGTTGAAGGAGAGACCTGGGTTCTGAGCCCAGAGCCAGCGAGGAGTCATTGACGTGGCAGGGACAAGTGTGAGGGAGAAGGTGAATCTGAAATAAGGTGAAGTAAACAGGGCCTGGCGACTGGAGACCCTTCGGCCTAGAAGGGAAATAGAGGGAGGACTCTCGTGGCTGCCAACCTGGCTGGCTGATGCTAATGGAAGGGGGATATTTGGGAAGCGCTGTGGTTTCTCAGTGCCTCGGCTCTTCCTGGGGGCTTTAAAACAATGTCCATTTTCTCAGTCTTTATCATTTTTACACTTGCCTTCCCGAGCTTCGCCCGAGCTTCGTCTGCCTCG
This sequence comes from Cephalopachus bancanus, assembly GCA_027257055.1. Lineage (NCBI taxonomy): Eukaryota > Metazoa > Chordata > Mammalia > Primates > Tarsiidae > Cephalopachus > Cephalopachus bancanus. Next base: position 30,922 of record JAPVLO010000192.1, read on the forward strand.
GTTTTGCCTCTCCTATCCTTTCAAAACTCGTTGTTTTATTGATTGTAAATCACCTCTCAGCAACCCTCCTCCCCCGGTACTGCAGCACAGGAAAGTTCCAGAATCTTAAAACTCGTGTCTGGGGACACACTACATGCTCCTGCATATTCCAGATTCTGTGGACTTTGTGTGATAGATGCTTGTCCTGGGAAATCCCCCTTTCCGTCCACGGCCCCTCTGGTTCCTGCGCACACCAGGGAGCTGTGTTTACCTGGACTGAGCTTTGCTGCAGCTAAGAAGGAGGAAACACCTGGACCCTGCTGTTGGTCACAGGGAGGATCTGGTGTTCTAGCTGTGGCCAAAAGACCCCAGAGAGTGAGAAAGACTCAGTTTCTTTGGGGTGGGGCGGGGCTGGCTGAGGTCGGGACCTGGGCTATTTACTTCTTCCTGCTTGGTGTTCATAATTAAAGAAGTCCTAGGTTATTACTTCTTTTTTGTTGTCCATTACTTCTTTTATATATTCTGACACCACCCCCCTGGCTTCTTACACACCTCCCCACCCTGAGATAGTAGCTTTTGCGGCTGCAGACTCACTTGGCCTTAAAGGAAGATAGTGCTCACCAAGTAACAGGAGAGGAGCGGGAGGAGGGAGCTGCAGCCAAGCTTCAGAATCCTCCAGCACACAACAAAAGGCCCAGTCTGCACTCCCTCCATCGAGCCAGGGCCCGCAGGCAGTTACCTCCAGGCTGCTTCAAGCCAGACTTTTTTTTATAAACTCTTGGTCCCTAAATAGCAAAGATACACCTAAAACCCACATAGGAGACAAAAATCGCAAACAGCTATATTTCTGACTTCAGATGAAAAGAGAAAATGTATTGGCCACACCGAGGGTTTCGTGACAAGTCTCACGCTGGACCCCCGTGAAGCTGGCAGGAAACTGTCTTGGCTTGGGCTGGCACTGAAAATCGCATCCTGAGTTTGCAGGTGACCTGGAATGGGGAGGAGACTGGCGAACAGGCACATCTGAGAGCTTGGATCAGGGAGGACAAAACAGTGGGACAAATGGACCCAGGGAAAACAAAGACTAGTTTCTGCCGCAGGGAGAGGGAGAGTTAAAGTAATCATTTAAAAGTGCTATTTAAGATGAATGTCTCATTTCTAGTCTGCAGAAATAAAAAGAAACCTGAGTTGGAGAATTGGCTGGAGTTTGCTTTCTCTGGACAATTAGGAGTTCTTTCCAGAAACAAAGCAATATTTTCAATCACGGCCAAGAGGGAGAAACTCAGGATGTCCTCAGATGGCCAAGAGTTCACCTCACCAGCTGGGGAAGAGGAGGTTAGACTGTCTCTTCCTCCCTTTGCTCTCACACCCTTTCATTCATTCATGCGCTCGTGTAATTACTCAGTATTCAATCATCTTTCCTTTTCTCAAATTCAGCTCAGGCATCACCTCCTGGAAACCCAGTTACCGCTGTCTCCCCACCCCCCTGTTTCCCTGCACTCAGAATAATAGACCTTATTCCTTATCTGGTTGTAGCCCTTGTGGGTCGTGATTTGTCTAATAAAGTGTGTGCAGTTCCTTGTGTGACTCTGTCCCCAACTTAGTGCCAGGCACTTGGAGGGCTCAATGCTCTTTCCTGAAGCTCATGGAAGAGTGTATAGCAGAATGCTTCATACAGCTTTGGTGCCAAATCCATTATCGCCACTACCACAACAATGACAACGTATCTAGTATGACGACTGCTGTGGCATAAGGGTGCCACTGGTAATGGTCACAAAAGGGTGCGGATGAAGTACTACGGGTTCTTGAAAGACCAGGTGATGCTTGCTGTCTCACGTCATCAGAAAAGGCTCCCTAGAGAAGGTCGCCATCAACCATTTCTTTGGGAACACATGTTTGGGGAGTGCCAGCAGCCTGCCAGGTGCTGAGAATGACCAGATTGGGCAACGTAGATTCGGCCCCATCCGTGAGGAGGTCACATCCTCTTGTGGGGGTGGCCAACCATTAAACAGGCAATTACATGGCAGGGTTGCAGGGGACATGACCTTGGAGAGGATACTGGGGCATGTATGTGAGAAACCCCTCAGCCAGACTTAGCAGGCAGGGACAACCTCCAGAACGAGGAACATGCTAGTGAGAAACCACAGCCTGGGAGTGGGCGAGGCGTTCTGGAGGGCGAAACCCGCCTGTATAAAATTGACTGGAGGTACTTTGCAGACCAGACTCTCTCCATAGGCTCAGGGAGAAAGCAATAAGGCTGAGACAGACGCATGGAAGGCAAGGGATGTCCGGGCTGGAGTGTGTAAGAATCCAAATCAACCTGCAGACTTGAGGCCGCTCCTGGGAAGGTCTGGGCAGGTGAGTTATGAATTCAGCCAGGGCACGAAGGCAGGAGCACCAGATTCTTACGTCAGGGCCTTTGGAAGACAGAAGTGCCCTTTGTTGGATGATGCCCACAGACAAGAAAACCTTCTGAGAGCCGGACTCGGTGGCTCAGCCTGGAATCCCGCGCCTTGGGAGACTGAGGTGAGTGGATTGCCTGAGCCCGCGGGTTCGAGACCCGCCTGGGCAACTTGGTGAGACCTCGTCTCTACAATCAATCAAAAAAATCATCTGGGCGTGGTAGCTGTAATTCCGGTTACTCAGAAGGCAGAGGCAGAAGGATTGCCGGAGCCCAGCAGGTCAAGGCGGAGGTGGCCGGGAGCAGCCCCTACACTCCAGTCTGGGTGACAGAGTGAGACTCCAACTCAAAAAAAAAAAAAAAAAGCCAGGCTCGGTGGCTCAGCCTGTAATCCCGCGCCTTTGGGAGGCTGAGGTGAGTGGATTGCCTGAGCCTGAGGGTTCGAGACCCGCCTGGGCAGGTTGGCGAGACCTCATCTCTACAATAAATCAAAAAATCAGCCGGGCATGGTAGCACGTGCCTGTAATTCCGGTTACTCGAAAGGCTGAGGCGGAAGGATCGCCGGAGCCCAGCAGGTGGAGGCTGTGGTGGCCGGGAGCGGCCACTGCACTCTATCCAGTCTGGGCGACAGAGTGAGACTCCAACTCAAAAAAAAAAAAAGAAAGAAAACCTTCTGAGGAGGGAATGGCCTCACGAGCTGCCTCAGTGACAAACATCAAGCTCTAAACTAGGGACCCAAGCAAAACAGCGTGGCCCGAGCTGTTCCTGGCTTCCTGGCTTTGGGGAAATTATCCTTTTGAGCCTCCCTTTCTTTATCTTCAAATTGGAAGGGCAAAATGTTCTTGAAGGCCCTTCTCAGCACCCATGCACTATGATGAAGATTATTTCTCTGCTGGAAGCACAGTAACTTGCACAGAGAAAGTAGAGGCGGCAACATCCGCAGATGGTTTTAACAAATGAGTTTCACGTGAGCCGTGGGCCCATCTCCTCGGAGAAGGAGCCAGCCCGCAGGGGAAAGCTCAGCGGTGGCACCTTCCCCTCTGAAGTGTGGACCAGGGTGGCATCGCTCATCTTTGCAGCAGGGTCTCGTGGTATGGGAGGTGAGAGGGGTGTGTTGCTGCCCCTGTTTCTGCTGCCGACGTGCCTCTGGGTTGGCCATACTGGTGATGTTGAGAGTTTGCAGCACAGAAATTAATCTACAGGGAGAATGACTCTCTGGAGAAGGCTGGAGTCCACAGTGGGTCAGCCAGACCATGATTCACGGGCAGACTCTTGGAGACCCCGTGGGTGAATGAGGCCATTGACCCTTAGGTGATGGGGACAGAGTATGCTGTGCATGTCGATGAGCTTTTCCTTGTGTCTTAAAAGCATCCTTGTATGGGGGTGTTATTTGCACTTGCGTTGATGTGGCTTAAAGCTTCTTGGAGCAGGCAGGAAGAGTAGATTTCCTTGGCCTTCTGAAATATTTGGCTGGGTAGAGGCTGAGGTGTGTGTGGTGGTACCCAGGGGCAATGTGGGCATAAGGAAGAGGGCAGGAGACAGGATTCATCTGTTCTGGGAATTGGCACTCTGGTTGGTGACAAACGAAAACCAAATGAAAGGGAACAAAATACCGAGGAGAGATGTTGCATCTAAGCCAGAGAAAGTTCCAGACTGGACAGTCGTTCATGTCTTCTAGAGACCAGGGGCCTCCCTGGCGTTAGAACATCTAAACAGAGTGCTGTTCAGTTTTCTTTTGTTCATGTTCATGGGCATCGAAGGATATACTTGTGCCATTATTGGGAGGTCCAGTCTCTGGGGCAAGCCATCCCTCCTTCACCTCTAAGCAAAGGGGAGAGAGCCCTGCTGATGGGGAATAGAAGCTCTTAGGAGAGTCCAGAATCTCTCATGCACACTGATCCCACACAGAGTAGAAATTCACAAGTCACTGTCACTCGTGGCCTCATTTTGAAATGTTTCTTTCGATCAAATGACTATTTAACACTTAAATGAAGCCTCAGGGAAAGCAATTGGGAGCAGGAAGTCCCTGAAAATAAAGCTTGAGGTATGATAACATACGTATTTCTTTCATTTTACATCAAGGTCAGTATTTGGGATCATGCCCACACAGTTTCTGAATGCCAAACCAAAGCCTGCTCTTGGAACTGGGGGCCACAAGTACTAACACTTCTCCTCTAACTAAATCTAAACCAGAAACTTGCGTGGGATCCAACAGCGAGACACTCTGGCACCCATTTGGTCTGAATCAGCATCTCCAAGGCAGAAGTAACCCAGGTCTAAGTGTTGGGAGCAAGCTACACAGGAGAAAAATATTGAAAAGGTTTGAGCAAGAGACTTTGGAAACAGAGACTTGAAGGTTGAAACGGAGTCAGATCAACCCTTCAGACAAGATGGGTCCTGCCAGCTGACTTCATTCTCTGTGCCCTCTGGTTTGCATCATTTGCAGATATCAAAAGCAACTGTCAGAGGTTATGTGGGGGGGAGCGAGAGCATTTCCACCCCACCGACACTTCCCAGATGGCTCCAGCCACCACAGTTGGATCTCTTGTGAGTTTTTTCAACAAAAAGAAATCATCTTGTCTGTGGCAGCCTTTGCCTGTGTATTTGCTGTTCTTGTATTTTCCTTGAAGAAGTGTGAGACAGCTAAAAGCATTCCTTTGGAGACGCTATCTAATCAGCCGAGGATTTCCAGAGGCCTCGCAGAGGATGGCTGTGTGTGTGTGTGTGTGTGTGTGTGTGTGTGTGTGTGTGAGCACATGGTACACACACACGCCTGTGTGGGTGGAGAAAGAAGCTGGTGAGCTTGTCCGTCTCCCCTTCTGAGTGTAGGATTATCAGGTAGCAGTGAAACTCCTCGATTTGGCAATGCGTCTTTTATGGGCATCGATCCTGAAGGTATGGCAGTGTTGCATTTTTAATTATGATGATGTTAAATAAACTTAATGAGTGACAGTCTCCCGATTCACAGAACATTTTTTATGACATTTATTAAAAAAGGCCAAAGTTTATTTTACAATCAGTAATAAACAGGAACACAAAAACGCAGCCATTGTCACAATGGCCCTAACCCGTTCCTTTCGTCCACAAACTGCATATTATGCTTGCTCGATAAGTGACGGGAAGACCAAAATCGAAGTCCTCTGCAGCATTTGATCATCTTACTTAATAACAACAGATGCTCCGAGTGGTGGCATTTTGAAAAGAGCTCTGTCTGCTGCTGGTTATGAAATGGCAGGACATTTGGCATCCTCCAGCACCGCACCATTTGAAAACCACAGAGTCACATAAACGGCCAATGAGAGGTAGGAAAATTTAGCCCCTGTCTGCATAGCACAATTCATTTCATCCCAGTGATGCAAAACTGCGGAGCTGCCTTTCAAAAGAAGAGTCTGAAAAACTTGCCAGACGATGCCTTTGGCCGTAGAGGGAACACACACACATGCGTACGTACACACATGCACACACACCCAGCTCCAGAACACACTGGTGAAAAACAGACTTCATAAAGCAGTTTTAATAAAGAAATGCTATTTTCTCATCTAGTGTTGTGTCATGACTTAAGCATTATTAAAAGTGGGTAGATATGCATCCATAAGCAGAGAAAGGCAGGACCCAGCCCCTAAGGAAGACCTCACCAGCACAACCCAGGCATAGAGCCTTGCTGGGGGTGTAGGACAAAGGGGTGTGAGCAGTCAGTATCACAGGGACCATCGTGCTTGCATCAAAAGCCACTGGATGATGGCACTGTCACCACAGTCCAACGAGTGGCTCACCTTTTGCCCACCCCCAATTTTAGCCTGATGGCGGGTCCTATCTGTTGGTTTCCTTCTTCAAGATAGGAGATTTTCCTGCATGGTGGATCCTTAGAGATACCTAAACCTCCCTCAGGTTACCTCTCCCTCTTTACCACTGGATCATCTTACACTCACATGTAAAAGGATGGACATGTCCGACCGAAATGCCCAAACCCCTCAGATTCCCTTCTGTCCCTTTCTAGATGACAGCCTCGGCCTCTGGGTGTGGTTTCTCAGCCCCCGAGTCTCTCTTGCTCAATTGTGTGACGCAGAGGATGCTGCCCAAGTTAAGACAATCTGTCCTTTTCTCCAGAAAAGATGGAGAAGAGATGCAACTATTTAGGATACCCAAGCTCAACATCACTTGAATTTCAGCTGCTTATGCATCGGAGGCAACAGATATGAGCAAGGCTCCCAGGATTCTCTGTTCCTGTGCATGTCAGGACAACCCATGGACTTTACTCTGCTTCTGGCGTCTGTAAGAAGGATAGGTAGAACCAATTGCAAACAGAGCTCTGAGGCTTTGGGAAGCCACTGTTTGCTCTCCTAGGGCACCTGTGATGCTTGGAGCCAGACCAAAACCATGAAGGAGAGAATTTCAGCATTGGGAAAAGTAAGCAGAGTCTTTGCAGTGGAGTGGCCATCGTAGTTTCCAATTACAGAAGCACCACAGTCACTGGAATTACTGTACATGCCAGGCCCAGCAAGGCCCAGTTGAGCAGCCCAGAGTCTAATAGGGACGTGAGACATGAGCTCTCACCGCTTTCACAGTCTGGGCCCCTAAATTATTGAAAACTACAGACACTGCCATGCCTCTCATTGCCATTTTGTTTCCAGAGGCATGGCAGAGAAGAAACTCATAGACTTTTTAGTGGGGTTCTTCTCGCACTGTAAGCGCCTTCCTTTAACGAGGTCCAGGGTCCACCTTGCTAGAGCGAACCTCATTGGTGAAAACAGCGTCCGCCCTCAGTGGTTGTAGAGAACTTCCTTGGCCAGACCCTCACTCACAGAAGAAACTTGGTTTTTCTCCACGAGGAGAAATAAAACCGCCGGGCGAGAGGAGTCTAAGCCGAGAAGAACACATTTTTCTCTTCCTATGTTGAGTATTCATTTCTGTCATTCAATGCAAAATTGCACTTGATGTTTGATTCAGTGGATGCGAGGAGAGAGAGCATGCAGCCAAAACTTGGGGCAATTGCCACATGTTTTTGTCGAGTATCATTGAACATAAACCTTGCTGGCTAAGAGCTGATTGGCTGCGTTTTATTTCAGCCCAGAGTGATTTTTTAAATGACTAATTTATAAAATCTTTGAAAATAAGAGTTTCTAATGGAAGTGCTCACACAACCATAACTCTGGTGTTGCAAATGGCACCATTGTCGTTAAGGGTGTGTTGTTGTTTGTTTTATGCTAATCTGCCTTCAATGTGACAGACTGTCACCTGCACGGGGGGTACCGTTCAGCTCTATATTAGCCCATATGGCACGAGCTAAATTGTATCGAAGCTACGGGCTAATTACGGATGAGTTAATAAAGCCAGGCAGAGTGAGCCTGGCCATCCTCCCTAGCCCTTGGAGGGCCCCTCCCTTCCCCAAAGTGAATTCGCCAGGCTTGAGTGTTCCAGTTCTTCCCCGTTTGGGGTTGGAGAACAGAGCTGCGGTTCCATTTTCAATAAACTTTTCATCATTTCCGTATTGCCACTATTCTGAAGTCAGACCTGAAAATAACATGGGCAACACTTGACGCCTTCTTTATTAACTGATTTGCTTACAAACAATTTGGATTTCAGAGCATAAGAAGTCAAGGCCACCGAGGGACAAACACACGAGATACTTAAGTTACTTGGGTTTTGTTTCTGGTAAAGGAGAAGTAAATATGTTTTTCCCATGAAAGCTCTAGGTAGGTCGAAGGATAGATGCTTTGGAGCCGTTTTTGAGAGTTCAGAAGCAGCAAGCAGAAACTGTGGGAGCATGTCTCTCAGGTTTTTAATTGGAAGAAGCAAACATTTAATGTTGATGGCGTTCATCATTGAGTTTGGAAACATCTCCTCATTTTGGTTTTCTGGCAGGCTCCTGTCAGCTCTCCGCTAAGTACTGGCCACACTGCTCTATCCTCTGTGGGGACAGTTACATGTCATCTGCCACCAGCAAGCAGAGTAGCCCTTCCTCCTAGCCGGGAGCGTAGGCCCTGCAGGGCTGTCCTTGGAGATCCACACTGATGCTGCTCTGTTAACCAACTGGCACCAGGAACATGGGACCCATTTGGCTTCTTCCTCCCCAACTGAGCCCAGCCTGCTCCCGCAATGCCAGCCTGGGGAGCCAGGTTTCTTGGGTGACACCCTCAGCTTCTCCCTGTGTAGTCTTTAGATGTCTCCATGAACTGGGACAGCGACTCACAAAACATGGCAATCTGCCACTTCCCTGATATTCACCAATAACTGCACTTTACATCGCCCGGAGAAGTTCAGGCTCTGAGATGCTACCCAGTCTCCTGCTACCCCTTGACACTTGAAATTAATGTTTTGAACACCAGCAAATCCCTCTCTCTGTTATTTTCTTAAAACTCACACTCTTGTTTTCATTCTCTTCTTGTATTTTCAGTTAGGACCCTGGCATCGAGAATTAAAAAAAAAAATATAAAAATATGAAGGAAATAAAAAAAGGCAAGAAGTCAATCAGCTTTACACTCAAGAGAGGCAGCAGGCCAGCTCTCCTCATCACTAGCAGGATGAGGTCGGGTAGAGTCATCCACCTTCTGCCTCTACTTCCCCATCTCTAAGAAGGGAACAAGGTGAGTATCTATTTCACAGGCTTTCTGAAGCTCAGACCAGTGGTACTATATGCCCCAAAGAACTCACCAAAGAGTGGAAAAAAAATATGTATACACACACACACACACACACACACACACACACACACACACACACACACACACATACACACTCACAGTCACACAGCAAGTGACCTAGGAATGTGAAAACAGCAGGCTTAACCTTGACTCCACCATGTCAGAGGTAAAAAACTGGGGCTGGAACACAAATAGCAGGGTGTTGTCCTGCAGGCTCTGACCAGTTTGGAGGAATGTGTCCCATACCCCTCAGAGCCTGAATCGAAGGCTTTTCTGGTCTATAGAGATTTCTTGCATTTGGTCTTTCTAGTCACAGACTGGATACTTCATCTAGGCGGGGCTTCTGGCTCCACATCTGAGGAGGAAAGACGGTCAGCTGTACAGGCAGGAAGGCCACCCCGGCTGACCTGTACAGCTGAGGCAGAGCTTGCAGGAGGAACGGGAACCTGACACTCTCTTACCACTTCTTGGCCTCCAGCGTCCATATGGGGACGTCCTATGGGAGAAGCGATGGACACCCTCATCATGGCCCTAACCAGCACCAACCAAGGCTCCAACAAGTAGCACAGAAGACGGGGCATGTCTAGAGGTGACCTGGGCCCTGCTGCTGAGCTGTGATTCTGCATGAGCTGCAAAGTTACCTGCCGCGCCCTGTTGACCTGGGGCCCTTCCTTCACCGGCACTTTCCAATGTCTCAGAAAGTATCTGAGTCCCACACTAGCCCAGAACTCTGTAGAAAAATTAACTCTAGATTAACCCAATTCAGTCCCACCCCGGTGCTGGCTGGAGATGAGGTCGCTAAGCCTCGGTTAAACGTGACATGAAAATTGGATTTCTTTTTTCTTTTTTTAAACTTTTTATTTTAAAGATGTGGGGTTCAATTCAAGGTTAAGTTAACATGTGTTCATTATGCAGGTACCCTTGTTGATGAGGTGTGCCCCCCTGCCCTGGCAGAATCCCTCTACTTCCAGTGCCCGTCTTCCCCTCCCAAGCAATTTCCTACTACTGACAATCCTTTTCTGATAGTATTACGATAATTATTCCAGGTTCACTTATGAGAACATGTGATACTCAGGTCTTTGTGTCCGTGATAGATTACTCAGTATTGTAGACTTTAAGTCTATCCAAGTTGCTGTGAAGTTCATAATTTTTTCCTTCTTTATGGCTGCGTAATATGCCATCATGTAGATGTACCATATTTTTTAATCCAGCCCTCTTTCAATGGGCCGCATGGTGGGTTCCATGTTTTTGCTATTGTGAACAATGCTGCAATAAACATGCGTGTGCAAGTATCTTTTTCGTAGAGTGATTTGAGTTCCTCTGGGTATATTCCCAGTAGGGGGATTGTGGGGTGGTATGGAAGGTCGTTCTTTAGACCTTTTAGAAATCGCCAAACTATTTTCCACAAAGGCTGTACTACCTCTGTGTACTACCCAGTGCTCTACACTTCCACCAACAGTGTAGAAGTGCTCCCTTTTTGTCACATCCTCTCCAGCATCTGTTGCTTTTTGAGTTATCGATGATGGCCATCCTGACTGGAGTGAGGTGGTATCTCAGTGTGGTTTTAATTTGCATCTCTTTGATAACTAGTGAGGCCGAGCATTGCTTCATGTATGTGTTGGCTGCTCATATGTCTTCTTTTAAGAAGTGCCCATTCATATCTTTTGCCCATTTTGCAATGGGGCTGTTTGTTTTTCTCTTTTCAGCATGTTTCTGTTCTTAGTAGATCTCAGATGTTAGGCCCTTGTCAGATAAACAGTTGGCAAATATTTTTTCCCAGTCCGTGGGCTGTCTCCCTGGTCTCTTAATGATTTCTTTGGCTTTGCAGAAGCTTTTCAGTTTGATGAGGTTCCATTTGTCTATCTTATATCTCTTATGACATGGGCACTTGGGGTTTTAATCAGAAATTGGTTGCCAATTTCAATTTCCACAAGGGTGTCTCCTTCATTTTCTAAGGTTCTTATAGTTTTAGGTTTTACGTTCAGGTCTTTGATCCATTTAGAGTTGACTTTTGCATATGGTGATGAGTAGGGGTCTTGTTTTAATCTTCTGCATGTGATCAGACAGTTTTCCCAGCACTGTTTACTAAGTAGGTTCTCTCCTCTCCTCAGTGGTTTGTGGTGGAGGCTTTGTCGAAGATGAGTTGGTTGAGAAATTGAGGTTTTGCTTCTGGAATATCTATCCTGTTACATTGGTCTATATGCCTGTCCTTGTACCAGTACCAGGCTGCTTTGATTATTGTAGCTTTATAATAAAGTTTAAAGTCTGGGAGTGTGATACCACCAGCTGTGTGCTTTTTGTTTGTTTGTTTGTTTGTTTTGCTGAGGATTGTTTTGGCTGTCGGGGTCGTTTATATTTCCATATGAATTTCTGTATTGTTGTTTCCAGGTCTGAGAAGAATGTTGCTAGTAATTTAATGGGAATTGCATTAAATATGCAGATTGCATTGGGTAGAATGAACATCTTAATAATGCTGATTCTTCCAATCCATGAGCATAGAATATTTTTCCATTTGTTTGTGTCATCATTGATTTCTTTGAGTGGTATTTTGTAGTTTTCATTGTAAAGGTCTTTCACATCTCTGGTTAGGAAGATGCCAAGATATTTCATTTTTGTGTGTGTGTGGCTATTGTGAATGGGATTGTGCTTTTAATTTGGGTTTCTGTTTGTTTATTATTGGTGTATAGAAATGCAACTGTAGCCAGGCTCGGTGGCTCAGCCAGTAATCCCGCGCATTGGGAGGCTGTGGTGAGTGGGTTGCCTGAGCCCGCGGGTTGGAGACCCGCCCGGGCAACTTGGCGAGACCTCGTCTCTACAACAAATCAAAAATCAGCCGGGCGTGGTAGCGCACGCCTGTAGTTCCAGCTACTTGGAAGGCTGAGGTGGAAGGATCGCCGGAGCCCAGCAGGTCTAGGCTGCAGTGGCCAGGAGTGGCCACTGCACTCTAGTCTGGGTGACAGAGTGAGACTCCAACTCAAAAAAAAAAAATGCAGCTGTCTTTTGCATGTTTATTTTATACCCTGAGACTTTTCCAAAGTCCTTTACCAGTGTAAGGAGGTTTCTGACAGATTCTCTTGGATTTTTGAGGTATAGAATAATGTCGTCTGCAAGAGGGCTAACTCAACTTCCTCTTTTCCTACTTGGATACCCCAGATCTTCTTTGCTTTAGCTAGGACTTCTAATACTATGCTGAATAGGACGGATGAGAGTGGGCATCCTTGTCTTGTTTTGGTTTGGAGGGGAACTGGTTCCAATTTCTATCTGTTTAGCAGTATGTTGGCTGTGGATTTCTCATAGATGGTTGTTACTATTTTGAGGTATGTTCCATCTATGCCTATTTGTTTGAGGGTTTTTATCAAGAAGAGGAGCTGGATTTTATCAAAAGCTTTTTCTGCGTCTAATGTTATAATCATGTGGTATTTGTCTTTACATCTGTTGACGTATTTAATTATGTTTATGGTCTTCAGATGTTGAACCAGCCCTGCGTCCAGCGGGTGAAGCCTACTTGGTCATGGTGGATAATTTTTGAGATATGTTGTTGGATACGGTTTGCTAGAGCCTTTTTGGGAATTTTAGCATCTATGTTCATCAAGGATATTGGCCTGTAGTTCTCTTTCTTTGTTGGATCTTTACCCAGTTTTGGTGTCAATGTGATGTTAGCTTCATAAAATGACTTGGGGAGTGTTCCATCTTTCTCAATTGCCTGGAATACTTTCAATAGGATTGGTATCAGCTCCTCCTTGTATGTTTTGTAGAATTCTGCTGGAAAGTCATCTTGTCCAGGGCTTTTTTTTTTGTAGGTAATTTTCTTATGACATAGTTGATTTCCTGGGTTGTTATTGGTCTATTTAGGGTGTCGATTTCTTCTTCTTTCAACCAGCGGAGGTTGTGTGATGTCAGAAAGTCCTCCATTTCCCTTTGGTTTTCAAGTTTGTTTCCATACAAGTATACATAGTCATCTCGAATAATCTGTTTTATTTCTTCAGGGTCAGTTGTCACTTCATCTTTTGCTTTTTTGATTATGTTTATTTGGATTTTTTCACTCTTTTTCCTGGTCAGTCTACCTAGGGGTCCATCAGTCTTATTATCCTTTCAAAAAACAGCTTTTGGTTTCACTGATTTTTTGTATTAGATTCTTGTCTTCTATGTCCCAAATTTGGGCTTTTATTTTGGTGATCTGGAATCTTCCGCTGAAGTTAGAGTTTTTATGGTCTTGCTTTTCTAGCTTCCTGAGGTGATTTGTCAGGCTGTTAACTTGTGATCTTTCCATTTTCTTCATGTGTGTTCACAGAGATATGCATTCCTCTCTTAGTACTGTTTTCTTGACATCCCAGAAGTTTTGGTCAGATATTTTTCATTTGTTTCCAGGTAGCCCTTAGTCTCTGTTTTGATTTCCATGTTGATTCAGAATTTGTTTAGCATCATGGTGTGTAGTGTCCATGTCTTTGTGGGTTTTGGGGGAACATTGTTGGTGATGATATTTATTTTTATTCCACTGTGGTCCGAGAAGGTGCATGGCAGAATTTCAATCTTATGGAATTTGTTTATGCTTGATTTATGGCCAAGAATGTGGTTGATCTTAGAGTATATTCCATGTGGTGATGAGTAGAATGTATATTCTGTGGTTGTAGGGTGATGTTCCGTAGATGTCAATTAAGTGCATTTGGTCAAGCGTCACATTGAGGTTCCAGATCTCCTTGTTGACTTTTTGTCATGATGATCTGACTAGGGTTGTTAGTGGGGTGTTTAAGTTCCCAGCTATGATAGTGTTAGAGTCAATATCATTTTTTTTTTTTTACCTAGAAGCTGCTTTATGAAAGTTGGTGCTTCTATGTTGGGTGCATATATGTTTAGGATGGATATATCTGGTTGATAGATTGAAACTTTTATCATTATGTAGTGACCTTCCATATCTTTTCTAATTTTGGGTGGCTTAAGAGATATTTTGTCTGATATTAAAATCACGACTCTTGCTTTCTTTTGTGTTCCGTTTGCCTGAAATTTTGTTTCTCACTCTCTGACTTTGAGTCTGTGAGTGTCCTTTCTGGATGAGTCTCTTGGAGACAATATATTGTAGCATTGTGATATTTTATCCATTTTGCCATTCTATTGATGCATCGTATCCATCCATATTCAGGCTAATTACTGAGATGTGAGATTTCATCCCTGTCATGAGGTTCTTACAGAGTTTGTTATTGTTGCTGTTTGTTTATTTGTTTGTTTTCTTTCTTTAGATTTTTGGGTTGATTAATGTGTGTTTTCAGGCTTTTTCCTGCATTCTTGTGAAGGGCATTGTTTTTCCTTTCTTCTGTGTTTAATACTTTCTTTGGTGTTTCTTGTGGAGCTGGTCCATAAACTCTTAGGGAATGAATGTCTGGGAAGGTTTTTAATTCTCCATCACTGATTAAACTTAGCTGGGTAGGTAATTCTTGGTTGAAATTGTTGATGTTTGAGAACTTTGAAGATTGGGCTCCAAGCTCTTCTAGCCTGAAATGTTTCTTTAGATAAATCTGCTGCTATTTTAATTGGTCTTCCCCAGTAGGTAGTCTGACTTTTTTCTCTTGCTGCCTTTAGGATTTTTTCTTTTATACTTACTTTGTGTGGGTGAATTACTATATGTCTGGGAGTTGGTCTTCTCATTTATTTTCTTGCAGGGGTTCTCTGAATCTCGTGTTTGAATGGTTGCATCATTGATGAGATGAGGCAAGTTCTTTTGGATAATTTCATGGAATGTTTGTTCCAGGGTGGTTGCTATTTCTCTATCTGCCTCAGGGATTCCAATTAATCTTAGGTTCAGTCTCTTGAAATAAATACTCAACTCTTAGAGGTGTTGTTCTGTCTTTTAAAGCTTGTTTTCTATGTTTTTAGCAGTTTGGGTTAGTTCCATATTTTGGTCCTCAAGCTCTGAGGTTCTTTCTTCTGCTTGGTTAATTCTACTCTCCATGCTTATTAGTTTGTTGTTTATTTCATTCACCATATTCTTTATTGCTTTTATCTCAGTTATCAACTCCTTTGCTTTTTTCTTCTTGTCTCTCCTCATTTCTATTTATTCTCTCTGTCAATGTCTTGATATCTGAGTTTGTGGTTTGAGACCAGTTATTCTGGGGGCTCTTCACTGTTTGAATTCTGGAGTCTGTATTCTCAGTGGCTGACCGCCCAGGGATCTGTGTGAGACTCATATTCTTTCTTTGGTTTTTCTTCATTTGTGTAGGTTTTCCTCCTTCTTCTTTCTTTTCAACTTCTTCTTTAATTCTGTTGTTCAGTGATGGGGGATAGTTTTTATTTCTGTTTGCTCAACCTCTATTCTTCCTTATGTAGTTCCTCTGGTTTTGTTCAATTCTGAAGCTGGACGAGGGGTGGGAGCCTGTATTTTTTGCAGTTTGAGATTTAATTGAGGGGATGCTGGGATTCAGAAGCTATCTTCAGATCCCAGTATCCACTGACAGTTGTGTGAGCCCCCTGAAACCCACTTTCTACTGCCTTATAACCTGTCCATGCAGTGGGGGTGTCTGTTTGCCTCCTGAAAGCAAAATGAGATAAGAAAAGGGAAAATAATAGAAAAAGAACAGAGGAAGACAAATGAGAGGTTGAGAGAGAGAAGAAGAGAGAAAACAGACAGGCATACCAACTAACAAAGAAACAGAGAGACAAACAAAGACAGAAAAAACAAAAAAGGAGAAAAACATACAGACAATCATACAAACCATTAGTGTACTCTACCTCAAAAATACCCATACATAAACAGAAAAATCTAAAAAAAAATTAAAATAGCAGAAACAAAGTAAGTTCAAACTGTATACGAAAACAAAAACAAAGAGAGAAGAATAAAAAGCTAAAGCTAAAAAGAAAAAACAACTCACTCTCTGGCAGTGTCTGTGAGTTCAGGTTCCCTTCAGGCCTTCACCTTAGGGAATGACTCTGGTCTCCAGTCCTTCCCTTCCACTCTCAGCACTGGTTGATGGGGTTGCTCTTAGCATGAGTCAGATGTCCCATGGACTACGGTGGGAGGCGGACAGATCAGATCCAGACTCACCTACTCATTGCGGCTGCTTGTTAAGTCTCCCGCTCAGATCTGATGTGTCTGTGTCTTTTCCAGTGTAGGGGAGGGATGTCTGTCTCTCTGAGTCTGATGAGAAGATAGCCTCTGGGTCCCAAGATGGAGGCTGGGCATAACTGGGTGGGACAATGTAAGTCTCTGCCCGGTCTGGGACTGAGAAGATGGCACCCATGGAGGCCCGTCACTGGCGTTGGAAATTACTCCAGATTTCGACTCCCTACCTTCTCATGCCAGGTCTGCTATTGCAGGTGATGACATGGGCCGGTGCTGGTGCTGAGAGGTGGCTGTTCTCTGCTGCTTCCTCTCAAGAGAGCCCGAGAAAGGCAGATGATCCTGAGAGTCCAGGTTTACAATCTCAGGACCGGGACGGGTTGCAGTCACCTCCAGAAGGGAGCCCCAGGTGAATAAGCCCAAGTCTCCCCTCAGACAGACTTTCACTCACCCACCGGCACACACCCACTCACGCAGAAAGTCTTTATGGACACCCGCTTTTGCAGGGACTCTCAGTCTGACCTGTTTCATTGCTATCTTGCCTGGAAGTCCTGGATCTCTAATTTCGCATAAAAGCAAATATTAATATTATGAAAGTCAGCCAAACATGTCCATGGCGACGGTTGCCTCTAAGTCAAATGTGTTGGTGGCCCATGTTACCAGCGTTCGGGATTCTTGAGGGCAAGAGGGGTTTTTGAGGGCCGGCACCTGGCCTGGTTGGAAGCGCACGTGATGGACTTTGCACCCAAATAAAGAGCACAGCCAGGCAATTTCAACAGAATGAGAAGGCGAGCAGCACCCTCTGGGTCTGAGGCCTTCTTCAGGGTGGCGGTGCCCCCTGGTTCCCCTTTAAGGATGGAAAGACCCCTTTCTGGATTTCCTGTGAAGGCAGTCCATATTTCACTCACTCCAGCGATGACCAAATTTCCTGCTAATGCAAGCCACCTCTGATAATGAAATCAGCTAGAGTCTAACCCCTCCCTGGTTTCAAGTTTATAGGCAGCTGTTGCCTCACTTATGAATGCAGTGTTTTCATCTTCCCTCTGGTGAAAGACAGACCATTTTGGGGTGAAAGACTGTACTGTTCTTTCTTCCTCTCCTGGGCTCACACTGACACGTGTACCTCTTCACAACCCTTCCCACTTGGCATTCTCTATAGGCCATGCCACAGAAACCAGGTCAGGCACACAGCTTTGTTGGCCCAGATTTGTAGGGGTAGCACAGGTAGACCCTGGTTTCCCCCCTCAGCATATGCAAGGTGGATATTTAGCTCACCCTCCTTAGGTAGCAGAGAATGTATCACAACTTGGAGGGTCCTCCTGGCATCTAGTGAAGAGAGACCACGTGCCCTACTAAACATCCTACATGCACAGGGCAGTCTCTGCAACAAAAACCACCCAGCCCCAAATATCGGTAAAGTTGAGGTGGGGAGGCCCTGGGTCTAGGGAGTCCATACCTCTACCTAGTCCCAAGACATATATTTCCTAGCAAAGGATCTGTCATTTCCTCCCCACTGTGTGTGCTTGCAGTGGAAAGGTTGTACAGGCTGTCTGGGAAAGAGCGTGGGATATTTTTACTGCACTGGTCAAAAAAGAAACCAAAACCAAAAAGTAACAAGACTTCTTCCCACTCCTGAATATCCAGAGAAGTTCAGTAAGCTCAGAGCCTTGGCTTCTAGAATATCCACAGGCTGTCCTGCAGAGAAAGGCAAAGGAAGTGGAAGTGTCTGTCCTCTGTCTCCATCATGCCAAGGTCTGTGTTGACTTGCTGAGAGGACCCGTGTTTTAAAGACAAGGGCTGTCTACAGAGTGCCACTCCAGTTCTGCAGAGGGTATGCAAACACAGACTCCCAGGATGAAAGAGGCAGCAAGGAAAGAGTGCCCAAAAGGATTCTAGTTCCATCAGCCACAGGTATGTAATGGAAAACAGCCCAGTGCGCGCCAAGCAGGAGGAAACAGATTCACTGTACAGCACGGTGAACAGAGGCCCGAGTCATCATGGAATCTCTGGAAACACACCAGTTGCTCTCTTCCCACAGGCTTAGAAGCCTCTGATTCTCCACATGGTGGGCTGTCAGTGACAGACGTCCTCAACCAAGCGGGTTCTGGTACCTCCAGCAAAATGATGGAATTCAAGGCAAATCCCCAACCAGCTGGCAGCACCATCATGAGGGCATAGGCTGAGGTCCTGCTCGATTTGGCTGAAGAAAACCTTCTAACAAAGACTGCTAACCCTTAGCTCTGATAACAGCCAGCAAGGCCTGCTGTCTAACAAAAGGCATCGGCAGAGTGGCTCCATGCTGTCCAGGACCCCTCGCAGTGCTCAAAAGCCACTCAAAAAATGTGGCTGAGCTGGTTGAGCCCAATGACCATGACCATCCTTCTAAGGCAATGCAAACCTGCCAGTCCCACCCTGCAAAGGGCTCAGGTCCTCATGGGGGATGGGGCGCGAGAAGATTGTGTCAAGTGTCTCCTCTTTCTTATTCATGCCTGACCCCCGTGATTCTGTATCTTTTGCAGTTCTGAGACTGGGTCTATCCAAAGTGCTTGGAGCAAACTGACGCTGGCACATCTCTCTTTAAATGGGAGACCCCCAGGCGTTTATCTCAGTGGGATGTCAGCCAGGCAGCAAATGTTTTGTAACTTCCTTCAGAGACTCTTGTTTGTGTGGACAGGTTGCTTCCACTGGCTACTTCTGGCTAGTTTCTCTTACTACTTCCCTTTCTCTTCAAAGACATCTGCAGACTCCACTATTTAACAGCACACTGTGTTTACTATACAAATTATTGATTGCCTGTTTTAGACCGTTTTCTCACACAGCCTCCTGTAGTGAGTTGAGAATGGAGTTCTACTGGTAAAGTGCACCTTTTCTCAAGTTCAACCACCAAAGCACTTGTGTGTTCCAAGACTCACAGAATGTTCTTATCTTTATTTTATTTCTCCTTAGAGATGCTGCCGGTCAGGCGCAGAAGCATATTCGTTTGTTTGTTTGTTTATACTTTTTTTTTTTTTTTTGAGTCAGAGTCTCACTTGCTCACCCAGACTGGAGTGCAGTGGCCGCTCCCGGCCACCGCAGCCTCGCCTGCTGGGCTCCGGCGATCCTTCTGCCTCAGCCTTCCGAGTAGCTGGAATTACAGGCATGCGCTACCATGCCCGGCTAATTTTTTGATTTTATTATAGAGATGAGGTCTCGCTGCCCAGGCGGGTCTCGAACCCACGGGCTCAGGCAATCCACTCACCTCAGCCTCCCAAAGGCGTGGGATTACAGGCTGAGCCACCGAACCCAGCTTGTTTATACTTTTTAATGGTGTACCAAGAAGTACAAGCAACGGTGGGAATCTTCTGTTTCTTACATGCAGAGTAGACTCTGCCCTACTGTAAAATATGGATCGGGGACTGGAGAAATCACACTTGTGTTGACCTTTTGTGAGAGCAATCCTTGTGGTCTGATGGCCAGCAATAGACACAGGACAAATGTATGCTTCAGTTTGGAAACTTCTCATGAACATCTTTTAATGTCCTGAACTGAGACTGAGAATTTCCCAGAGGGCTCATCAGTGACAGCGGATTGATTTATATTTACAATTGTAAAAGTAAGAAAGAGGATGAACATTTGTGCTGGGTCTGGCGCCGGAGCACTTGGGTGATGGTATGTGCGTGTGTTTGTGCTGGGAGTGAGATATGGACGGTGATGAGTCTGGGAGAGGTAGGCTATAGCTGTGTCTTGCCAGGCATTCCAAAGCTTACAAATATCTAGATTTTTGAGGCATAAGGTTAGCTGAATGCCCCAAGGGTCAGGCTGAAGTTGGCCATTGTTTCCAAAAGTCGGGGGTTCTGTAGCCCCAGTCAGATCTGTAGGTTCCTGGGAGGACTGTATCTTTATGGGATTCCTAGGTAATGCTTGCTAATTTAATTTTACCACAAATTGTTATCATACCAAAAACATTACAGCTGGTGTTTCACAAAGAAAAATAATATTTTAAGATATACTGGCTTTCCTAAGGTGACATGTCCATCAAATCCCTTCAACTGTTTCACAACCTACTAATTAGATTAAGCCAATTTAATGACTCAGGCATATAAAATGCCTTACCTTACCTCTCTCTCCTTCACTAATGCACACATAGACAGAGAATTAGGTGGGATAATTTTAAGGCCAGACCCATATAAGCTGGGAGATTCAAATTAAGGTTTAATTAACCTGCTTAGTGCAAGAATCTCTGAACAGCGGGAGATTTTACACACTGTTACATGTGATCTGTAATAACCAGCCACAACAGCCTTCTCCACCACCATTATGTGGACCAGGATGTCTGCCTTGGCCTATGTGTTTGATCGAATGTCTGGAACCTGTCAATTCCAGAAGAAAAATATTTGGAGATATTCTCACAGATCACCTTTAGGCTATATGTACATATACAGAAGGGTCTGAGAAAAGAAAGTTGCATTTATGTAAACAACCAGTGGGATTTATCTAAATGATTGACTGACAGAAACATGAGTTATCGATTGCCTGCTCAGACCGTTTCTCACATAATGGCCCATGGTGAGTTAAGAATAGAGTTGAATCTGTATTCTGTGCCCTTTATTCCAGTTTAAGAAGTTAAAACTCATGAGGTAAGCCAGATGGTTTGTTTTATCTTTGGGTTAGAACAAAAAATCTGGTAGGATTCAGTCTTGGGGGCTATGTGAAGGAGGGTGTCGTCACCTTTGTGCTATGGTCTTTCTGTCCCCTTCAAACTTCATGCTGAAACGTCGTCTTCAATACCCACAGCAGCGGGGAGATTCAAATCATATAAGTTGAAGGAGTTTGAGTTTGGGGGGCAGGTTCTCCATGAACAGATTAATGCACTTCCTTGGGAGTGGGTGATTTTCTACTCTATTAGTTCCCTTGAGAGCTGATTGTTAACAAGACCTTGGCCCTGTCCCATGTCCCTCCTCTCTAACCATGGGATCTCTGTGTAAGCCAGCTCCCTTTTGCCTTTTGCCATGAATAGAAGCAGCCTGAGGCTCTCACAGACGAAGACGCAGATATCAGTCTTGAACCGTCCAACCATTCGAATTTGTAAGCCAAATAAGCCCTTTGTAAAACACAAAGTATCCAGCCTCAGTCATTCCTTTGCAGCAATGCGGAACAGACTGAAACAACACTGGGAATAACTTTTACTAAGAACTGCTAAATTATTTCCTTCTTATCGTTTGCTGAATTCTATGTAAGTATAAATGGCAAAAGTTTGGAAGCAATTGATAGTCAATATGTTTTCCTTTCATAAAGCAAACATCTCCCTTTTCCCAGCTAAATGGTCACTTTTCAAAGGCTATGTTTAATAGGAAAGCCACGGGAAGATTGACATGCCATCCAAATAAAGACTTTGTGTGTGAGTGGGTTGGTTGGGATGAAAACGACTCTTCATGCTCTTAGATGAAAGAAAAGGGGAAGAAAGGAAAGCCCTTTCACTGGTTGGATTAAACATTTCCTCCTAGAATCATTTGAGAGTGTCTGGCAAGACTCTTTACATTTGTAGCTGTTTCTTTGTCTGTTTATGTCAGCAGTCTCCAACCTTTTTGGCATCAGGGACTGGTTTCATGAAAGACAATGTTTTCACACACAGGGGTGGAGGGTGGAGGGTGAGATGTGCAGTCAAACCTCCCTGCTCATGTTAATCTGTATTTGCAGCCACTTCCCATTGCTAGCACCACTGCCTCGGCTCACCAGGCGTGAGATTCTCATAAGAAGCACGCAACCTAGGTCTCTTGCATATGCAGTTCACAACAGAGTTTGCGCTCCTATGAGGATCTAATGCCACCGCTGATCTGACAGAATACGGAGCCGGACGGTTGCTAAGAATGGGCCCAAATGAGTCAGAGTTTTCCAGACCTGTCTGGAGGGAAGGTTACACAAGTTAATGGGGTCGCTAGCATTCCAGCCTCATGGGAGAGGAGGCAACTCTGTCTGCCTTGGGTCATTCAGTTAATCACTGGCTCTTCCACTGAGCCCTAGAGATGCAGCCAGACACACGCTGTCAGGCTCCTAGGCATGACAGCCATTCCAGGTTGAGTCGTGAGTATCTGCATAGTGAATATATTGACAATCGTATCTGTTCTCCGAGTAGGAAAATTCTAGCAAGTGAAATTACATAGCGTGTGAGTGCTGCTACAGGAATTAGATTTTTGAGAAAGTGAGTAAACCTGGTTGATGAAATGAGATCTTTTTTGTAGAAGAATTCTAGCTGGTGAAATGGAAAGGATATCGAATAAACGGTTTCATTTTGCAAGCCCCCAAACAAAAGCGGGTTCAGCCAATGGTCATCAATAGATGAAACCCCTGGGTGAAAGATGAAGGGGTGATCTGCAGTGGAAGAATCAAGCTGCCCCAGAGTGAAACTACTGATCAGTTGCGTATCATTAAAAGTGGAATAACCAGACACTGTCGGCCTCCTGAGATGCAATATATAAAAGGACACACAACATCCAATTTTTGAATCACCTTTGCCAAAAGCATCGAGCCTAAATCTAATCAAGTCTTTAGATTTAAATTTCAATTTACAGGAAATACAAGGGTGACTAATGTGTGAAATGACACAATGAGGAAGCAAACAGACAAATCCATTCTAATGGACAATGAGCTGGGTTTTTTCCCCAACGAGTCAAAGTCTTCAAATAAAACCAAAGGTGCTTTAAATTTAAATTTAAGGAGACCTAAAGAGAGTTAACAACCAAATGTAAAGTGTGGACCTTGTTTGGATATGAATTTATACAAATCAGCTTTAATAAGATCTGCGATAACAGAACATTTGACTAGGAATTGGTAGCTTGATGGTGCCGAATGTGTATTGCTCTTTGTTGTGAGTTAATGGCATTGGACCTGTGTGAGAAAGTGTACTTTTAAAGATTCACAATGAAGTATGTAGAAATGAAAATGAAATAATATCTGGTATTTTCCTTCAAATACTTTAGCCCCAAAAAATCAAGTAAGGCAAAATCCTGATAATCACTAAATCTGTCTGATGAGCATTTCAGACTTTATTATGCAATTATAATTATACCGTTTTCTTCATTTTTAGGTATATTTGAATTTTTCTTAATGAAATAAATCATGCTATTGCTGTGGATGGATGGACGGACGGACGGACGGACGAACGGATGAATGGATGGATGGATGGATGGATGGATGGATGGATGGATGGGTAGATGGGTGGGTGGATGGTTGGATGAGTAAATGAATGGATGGGTGGATGGATAAATGGACGGAAAGGGACCAAATTATGCTCTATTTCACTTATGCACTTTGCTCACAACGATTATTGCTCGTATTTAATTAAATATAGGATGGGCTAGGCTAATTTCACACACAAAAGTCCCTGCTGCCAAGGCACACACGACTCACCAACAGTATTAGCGCGAATTTCTTTCTTTCCAGAAACTCAAGCAGAGCTGAGGAAGGGGGTTGCCAGAACTGGAGGGTCAGGAAGCGTCACGTATCCACCGTCCCTTGGTTGCTTAGCCTATGTTCATCTGCAGAAAGAAGCAAGCACGTCAAAGATTGCCCTTTTGTTATTGGTGATCTGCCTGGGAAGCATCCACGGGAGGAAAATAGTACTTCAAGGTGTGTCTCATTATACATCTAATTTTTAAAATAGTATGCTGCGACTTTCCTTCGTTCTACGCCACTTAGCCACAATTCTGAGCCTTGGTAAATATTTGAAAGAGGGAGAAACTTCACAAAGTGGTAAATGTTATGATGACTCTACAACAAAAGTTTTTCAACTATATGAAGCATGTGGACTATGAAATCAATTTAATAGGTCATGGTCAACATTCTAAAAAACAACAATAGGATACAGATAAGAATCAAAACGCATTTCTTGTAAGTGTTATCTTTTCCCATTTTTGTTTCAACTATATCAGCGTCAGTGCTGGGTCAAATGTATTTCTTACTCTGGTTGCCCTTAAAATGTTTAACAAACATGGTTCTAGAAATAAGCATGATTCTGTGAATCTTTCTTTCACACAAGTTACTCTTTAACTTTAGAGGGACAATACATGCTTATTTCTTATTAAACATCATTTCCAAAGTTTGAATAAGTTAAGGGGAAATATCTAAGACAGCACTAGGTTTCCTTGAAACTATGGTCACCTGTTCTGATTTGGACATCTGGAATGAATTACTGCCCCTGTCAGATATAATTGGGAGGAACAAGAAAATTTAGTGCCGTCCAGAGCAGGAAAGTAGAGTTTAAAATATTTGGCATTTCTTCAGCGGATACTAGGCAAACCATCCCTGTTACAACACGACACAAGCATGTGCCCAAAGATGGGCTCAAACCCTACCCTTGAGAAGTGTGCTCCCGAGAGAAGTGAGTCTGGATGCGCTGATGGATTTGAGGGCATGTTCTTGATGACCTCTCCGATGTGACGTGAGTGTGCCCGTTCCCAGCCTCTGAGATGTTCTGTCACACTGCCAAGCTTCCTTCTGCCTTTCATCTTGCCGGCAGCAGCCATCATCAGCACCCACTCACCTGACTGTCCTGGGAGAGTCACCTCCCAAGTGTTGTTGGCCTCTTGGTGTCTGAGTTTTCCCACACACTGCTCTGCAGTGTTTTAGTCACTGAGCATGAGAGCCTGGGAGAGCCCAGGCGTGGTGGAGCCAGAGGAAACCGAGCCTGGTGCACGGTCTGCCACGGCTGCCACTCCCAACCCAAGGACAAGCGGGGAGGGGCCTGGGCATGGCTGTCTTGAGATCCATCTCTCTACTTCACATTTGGATAGTCCTGCGCTAGACATTTCTCAGCCCTGGTTTTCCGTATCAATCTAGCCGTCAAGAGAGGTTTCTTGAGTCCTTATGGAATCTTGCATTGCTTTCAGACAGCTTACTATACATCTCTTCTATTAAACTTTATTTTTTGCGCATGCACCGGGTTGATTAGCGTTCCCTGAAATTCATCCATTGGGAACCTGTGGACGTGACCTAACTTGGAAATAAGGTCTTTGCAGGTGTGATAAAATTATGAGGCAGTTATACTGGAAATGGGTGGACCCTAAATTCAACACAAGTGGTGTCTTTATTTTTATTTATTTATTTATTTATTTTGAGTTGGAGTTTCACTCTGTCACCCCGACTGGAGTTCAGTGGCTGCTCCCGGCCACCGCAGCCTCCACCTGCTGGGCTCCGGTGATCCTTCTGCCTCAGCCTTCCAAGTAGCTGGAACTACAGGTGCGCGCTACCACGCCTGGTTGATTTTTGATTTATTGTAGAGATGAAGTCTCACCAAGTTGCCCAGGCAGGTCTCGAACCCGCGGGCTCAGGCAATCCAACCTCCCAAAGGCGTGAGATTACAGGCTGAGCCACCGAGCCTGGCTACAAGTGGTGTCTTTATAAGGAGTGGAAGATTTGGGCACAGAGACACCCACAGGAGCAATAGGATACAGACAAGAATCAAAATGCATTTCTTATTAAGTGTTATCTTTTCACATTCTTGTTTCAACTCTATCAGCGTTGTGAAGGTGAAGGCAGAGATTGGAGTGATGCATCTACAAACCAAGACATGCCAAGGACTGCTGGCAACCACCTGAATCCAGGAGGCGTCAAGGGAAGACCCTCTCCTAGGGCCTTCAGGAAGAGCGTGGCCCTGTGGATGCAGTTTTCAGTCCTCTGGCCTCTTGAACTGAGAGAGAATCAATTCTTCTGTTCAGACCACCCAGTGTGTGATACTTTGTCACAGCAGCTCTAAGAATTTGACGGAAACCACAGGTTAATTCTACATTTAGGAAGCAGGGCCCAGCAAAGTACCCTAATGAGTACGAAAGTGATCACTCACACAAAAGAACAGCTGCCCCTTTTCTCCTAACTGGGGCACACAGTGAGGGGCGGAACACGATGCTATTGTGTGTTCCTCTAAGCAGGTGGCCTGCTCTAGTTGAAGAGTGACCAAGCATTGGTAGGCTACCGGTTCCTTTTCTCAATCCACCTGCAATATTCATAGGTCACAGAATTTCTTCCAAGATAATGATCTTGCTGGCTGTCAGTCTTTGGTCTGAGTATTGCATTTCTCTGTGTGTATGTGTGCATGTGTTTATGGATGCACGCGTGTGTGCATGTGTGTGCCGGTGTATGCGTGTGTGTGTCTCTGTGTTTGCACGTGCTTATATGTGTGTGCACGTATCTGCATGTGTGTGCCGGTGTGTGTGCGTGCATGTCTTTACCTTCTCAGGGGTTTATGGGAAGGCAATGGACTACACTAGATTTTTGGAGGAACAAGCTGTACAAGAGAATGTATAAGCAAGAGAGACGAAAGACAGACAGTGGCTGGGACAGCACCAGGTATCGTCCACCAAGCTGCCTGTGTGCTGCGTTCAAGGAGCCCACCCGCCACCATGTAGCTCCTTCACCCCCAGCCCAGTCACCATGACTTATGTGCCTCTTGCAGACTGTTTCAGACCTAGGTGGAAGAAGCCAGAATGGTGATTGACAAGCAATAGCTGCTAGCCTGGATGTTGGATACCCCTGATCCTACTGGCCAGGCAGACCGGGGAGAAATACACTGACCAGCCCCAGTGTTCTGGCATCTGGGAAAGATCAGCTCCCTCGAGCTGGCTCCGACACAGTGAGGGTGCTTCACAGAGCAATGAAGGACTCCTGAGAACAGAATGGAAGCCGAGAACAGACCAGAGATTCCAGGGGCTCGAACCCGGGGGAGAATGCGGATTTCCAGTCACTCTAAAGACTGCACAGCAGGACATGTGTGGCGGGTGTCTCGTTTCGGTCTCCATCACTGACACGACACGCAATGAGAGAAGACAGCAGCGACTGCAGGACAGAAAGTGACATCCACATGGAGGATAGCCGAGTGGGAATTCCGGAACACGCCCTTCATCTCAGCTCATCTCTTTGAACCAGAGGCCATTGCTCAGCAGAGAAACTGGATGTTGTTGGGTCAAGTGTCTATCCTACCCTCGTCAGTCAGCTATGGGCATGGGGAAGGGCCACGTGGTGCACCATGCCTGTGTAGAGCAACAAGGCCTCCAGTGGGGACTGGTCTGTCCACAGGCTGCAGACCTGTCGCTAATGCAGATGAGGGTTAGCATGAGCTCACACTGCAGCCTGCTGCACACGCAATAAACCTGTCACATTTCTCTGAGCCAGCTGGTGGAAATACACACACACACATCCATGTGCATTGAAATCTACACACCACACACAGTCCAGCACACCCTCTGTGCACGTGTGTCCTCATGCACATCTGCCCAGCTACAGTCACCAATACATAGGTCAGCCCCATGCACACCTACACTCCCACTCTACACACGTGTCACTACGGACCTTGGTCACACACACCCTCCACAACATGCACCTGCACGCCTCTACGGATATGCGTGCATCAACATGCGTGTCTACACACAGCAACATACAAGCATGCATCTGGACTTGTACAAACAGCATCTGCACAAATGCAGACGCCGACACGTACAGACACTCGAGAGGAGATGCACACACACTCACACACACACACAGGCGCACACATGGGCCAGTTGAAACGGCGGGAGGTTTCATTAGTTCATGTATCTTTCACCTCTCCCCACAGGTGGCTCTGCCTGGAAGACAGTCGGCTGAGAAGGCAGCTTCTGGGCCTTGTGGGCACTGGGAGCCCCGAGTTCACTATTGATTTCTGCCTTTCATTCGGCAGCAGGACGGGCTCATCAGAGTGCGCCAAGCAGTCTGTAGGCGGTCCTGCACGCAGGAAGCCCGGAGCCGACAGTTTGCCGCCAGAACAGAGGTTGCTCAAGACAAGGACGGGCTGAGAAGAGCAGACCTCCCTCCAGCCAGAAGCCCGCCCTGCCGGAGTGAGGGGCGAGAACCCCACGCAGCCAGGGAGAGGAAGCCTTTGGAAGCGAACCCCAGCTCAGCCCCCCAGTGTCAGGCTCTGGCCGAGTCTGAAGACCTGGGCGGCAGCATACCGCGGCGGTCACGGTCACGGTCACGAGCAGGCTCGGGCCTCCCACTGCCTGGCCTGCGTCCCATCTAGCTTCCCCTCACGTCCGCTCTGTGTCCTTCCTTGGGCCGCTTGCCCTCTCTTCCCCGACTACTCCTCCATCTCCGAGGCAGAAGGATGCTCAGGTGCATGAGAATGAAGCCAGCAAGCACGGCAGGAAGCCGGAGAGAGTGAGGCGGGCGGCGGAGAGGGCCCTGGAGCCGGCCGACCCTTCCGGAAAGCCCCCTGCCCCTCGGCACCCCGCTTTAAATCTGCAGTGTTGCCTGCACTTCCAAATGGAACTTTTAAAAGTGAAAATCAATGCACTCCAGCAGAAAGCACAAATGTTCAATTACAAGACAAATGGAGCATTAAAGAACACATTACGTAACACGATTGGTTAATTGTGCAGGCGTTAAATATCCAGAAACGCCAGCGGACCTTCGGCTATGCAATGAGGCGTGGCTGACTCAGACGGAAACAAACTCACAGGGCGACTCAGAGCATCTAGAAAAACAAACGCCTGCCACTTATCAATCCTGTTTGCGGGAAAGGAAATGAATCTCCGCACTCCCATCCTGAGCGGCTCCCGCCAGCATCTTGCTCTGATCACTGCTTACCTTAGTATCGGCTTCACCGTCCCGGGTGGGGGTCCGCCGGGATGTAGTTCGTCAGTCACAGGGTCCCCAGTGCCTCCTCCCACAAGCATTCCTGGCAGGGGACAGCAAGCGGGTTCAGACCAGTGAGGCCCAAGCAAAAACGTGGATCCTGTTTTGGCCAAGCCACTGCTACCCTCAGCTTTGCAGTCTAATCATGCCAGGTCACACCCATCTTCTGTCTTGGCTGTCAGTTAGAACCTCCAGGCATCGGACAAACACTTAGGAAGCACCTGTTGTATGGGAGGCCACCTTCCAAAAAGTTTCTAAAAAGCTTGCTGTATTTTAGCCGTGGTCCACTGGCTACAAAGGTTTGCCCAGCTAGCGGTGTTTAGGTCCCAGCTGCAGGGTCAGGCACCGCATACAAGGGAACACACCATTGCACCTTCTGGACCCCTCCCCTCCTGACAGAGGCTTTTCCTGTCTCTGACTGCAGAAAGGATGTTGTACTCAGTGTGTCCCATGGGCAGTGGGGCCTAGGGTCCCGATGCCACGGTGATGGTTGTGGTTGGGCCTGAACCATCAAGAGGCTCGTGTGTGTGTGTGTGTGTGTGTGTGTGTGTGTATGCACATGGGCACCACACCACCCTTTTCGTGGCTCACTGGGCAGGAGCAAGGTTCAGGTTCACACTTGCTCACTACGGCCCTCGCCTGGCCAGGAGAAAAAGGATTGCCTTTGTGGGAGGCAGTGCAACAAAAATCAGTTCTGCAGCTGCCCTCCTGGGTTCAAATCCCAGCGCTCTCACTTTACTGGCTAGTGACCTCTCTGAGCCTCTGATTGAGGCCATTGAGGGAAGTCGATGAGCTCATACCTTTAGCTCTTTATCTGAGACCGAGGACGGGGTGCCCTCAATGGATGGCCCCAATTATTGCCATTGTTGCTGGTGCTTATCTGCTTAGGTTAAAGCTTCATTGCAGACAGGAAAGTTGGGCGGCCCTTGTCCCAGGGCTGCCAGGTTCAATGTCCTGCACCAAAAAGGGCACATCTTGGTGGCCAGAACCCTGGAGAATTCACAGCTGCCAGGGCCCAGCCTCTCCAGGGCTGAAGTATGATTGCCCACTGCAATTCAACGAGCCTCCCAAGAAATCCCCCAGGACATCTGGTGGCTGTAAGATTCTCCTTCATCTGCCTGTCCTTGCTGCTGGGCCAGTCTAGTCCCCTCAGGCCAAAACTTGCACCTTTAGGCCCCGTGAATGTGGGGTGCAGAGCCGCCCTTCTCCAAGAGATGCAGCCCATGACTTACACGTGCCGGGCCCACACGTGTCTGGCTGGGGCTTTGAAGACTTCCTGGAAAGAAGCAAATGGCTCAGTTTCATCAACAAGCATAGATGCTCATTTGAAAGAAACGATTCCCACTTCACACCTTACTGTAATTTTCCAATTAATTGTGATTTAAATATGTTAATGCAGCTAAGTAGGTTGAGCATCAGCTTAAAGACTTTCTGAATAATGAAGCAAGAACTCCTGCGACACACAAAAAGGAGGACATTTTCCATAGGACGCAGTAGAAGGGAGACAGACACGCAGTTCTGAGATGGAGCCGGCCTCAGGTGGGCAGCATGGGAGGGGCTTGAAGGGGTCAGGGGCCGGGCCTGGCCACAGCAGTGTCCTCCTTTCTGTTCCCTCTACTGGATCTTTTCTGCAGATGGCCCCCGCATCCCCCTTACGGTACATTTCAGGTGCCCTGGGGAAGCCCTTGACCCCTTCGTAACATATGCGGGCTGCCTAATTTATCCACATTACTGCTTCAACTCTTCTTCACTTTGCTATCTTGACCCCAGCTCTGTCCCCAGGGACACATGAATCTAGCCACTTCCAGAAAGAAGGTACCCTTCCCTCCCTGGATGGAGCCCAGCATGGGCAAGAACATGGTGGGCTTAGAGACAGAACTGGCCCACCCTCCAGGAGAGATAAGCCCAGGGGCCTGTGACAGTGAGTCCAGGGCTCTCTTCCGTGGGAGATGCCCACACACCGCCCGGAACAGTCCATGAAGCGGCCACTGGTCTGTCAGGCCTCGGTTGAATGATGGAGTTTAACCATCCCTAGACTCCACACAACACAGCATCCATGCTTGGACCTCTGCTGCCTCTCTGCCGGTTACACAGGACGGATCAAGATGCTGACCTCAAGCGTTGTTGTAAGAATTAAGTAGGATCAGCTGCATGAAAGCGAGCAGCAAATGGTAAAGCCAGTGCCTCAGGGGGTGGAGGGCGCCCACCCAGAGATGACTGGGCTGGGAATGGAGGTCTCAGTTCACACCAGTGCCTCTGTCCACACACGGAGGGCAGAAAGCTGGTTGAAGGGTCACCGCCAGCCACACGTAAAGCCACATCCCCTCCCTTTCCTGGAAAGGGGCCTAAATCCAGCCTCCCCCAAAATGGCCACCTGGCAAACTAAAATGGCGACTGAAACAGTGCTTCTGGGTTCTTCCTCTGCACCCTTTCCCGCGTCCGCAAAAAATCCACCAACCGGAATGAAGCTCTGCCAGCCGACCTATAAACTACTGACAGGTGGCCCTAAGCCCCTATAAAAGACCACCACGCCCTTACCTCGGGGCTACAGCCTGACCCTCAGGCCCTGTGGCCACCCTCGCTCCTACTCATTAAATCTCTTGATCTTAACGGGTGTTGTCTCACTGTGCGACACGGGTGTTGAGTCTCACTGTGCGACACCGTCTTTCACTGGTGCCCAGCTGACAGGGGGCCCTGACAGTCCTGACATCAGGTCCACCTAAATCCCAGGTTGTGGGTCCTTGGTGAGATGCTGACAGCCCCCTGAGGTCCCTGTTTTGCCGGACTCTTGCCAGGGCATTGTAGTCAACAGCTCAGATCGTCATAACAGGCAACACAGGCTGGGGGGCTCGAGTGACAGAAGTCTATTTCCTCACAATTTTGGAGGCTAGAAGTCCAAGTTCAAGGTGTCAGTGGGTTGGTTTCCCCCGAGGTCTCTCTTCTTGGCTTGTAGATGGCCGTCTTATCTTCTACCTGTGTCTTCATGTGGTCATCTGTATGTACAGGTTTGGTGTCTCTCTCTCCGTCTCTGTGTCCCAATCTCCTCTTTTTATAAAGACACATTGGGCTAAGGAAGACCCTGATGACTTAATTTTACCTTAGCTACCTTCTTTAAAGGTCTTATCTCCAAGTATAGTCACATTCTGAGATATTGGAGCTAAGGCTCCAACATATGAATTTGGGGGAATACAGTTCAAAACATAACAGATGTAGAGTTGTCCTTCCATCCAAATTTGCTCTTTCTTATTCATGAATTCATTTAACATCTCTGGGGTGCATACAAAAGGAGGTGGAGCCACCCCCCAAATGGAATATTTTTGTGAAGGGCAGGCCCATTTATAGTACAAGCTTCCCCTGCTAGGTAAGTCTCCTAGGAACCCATCAGCATCAGTGTAGCAGCTAGCATTGTTGTGAGAGGATGTCTTCAGCTTCCGTTAATTATTTTGTCCAAGATTCTTTCCACACATTTGCCCATTTCATGTCGGGTGATTTATGAGCACACCAGCCCGCACCACAATGAGTGTTCAGCAGTTTTTGACCAAAAGATGGCATGACCCCATGCCCCACCCTCTTCCCTATTCCCCAGATCTTGCCAGGAGCAACTATTTTTTGGTTTGTCTTCCTTGATGAAAAAAAAACCCTCAAAGGGAAATGTTTTACCCGTGGAAGAGGCGAAACAAAACAAATCTGAAGCACTAAAAGGCATCAACATTGATGAGTGCAAAAACTGTTCTGAGCAGTGGAAAAAGCGTCTCCACAGGTGTAGCACCCCAAATGGAGGCTACTTCCATGTTTAAAAATTCAGTCGCCTTCAAAGTAGCCTCCATTTGGGGTGCTACACCTGCGGAGACGCTTTTTCCACTGCTCAGAACAGTTTTTGAACTCATCAGTGTTGATGCCTTTTATAAATAAATTCTGGGTGTTTGGGTCCCCACCCCCATATACCAGATAGTGGTCTAAAGGTGGGGATAAAATATGACAGCGGATACGGCAGAACAATTTTATTCCCGTGGAATTTGTGAAGAAAGAAAGACAAGTAAATAAACAACACATGAATAGACTGCACCAACTGCTATACATACTACGGAAAAACTACATTGTGCTTAAGGGAATGAAGGATTCTGCTCACCCAGAAGGACACGGGGGGCAGAGGGATAGACCAGCAATAACTACAAAAAGCAGCTCCCATCTGGGCGTTCCCAGGAAGCAGGAGAGCACCAGCCCTCGGAGGGCCAGTCATGCCTGGTGCTGACAAGTCTATAACGTTGCTTTGATATCATCAGGCATCACTGGTTCATTTATCTGACTTCTGTCTTCCAGTTATAAATTGAAGAGCTCCTTTAGACTTTGCCAGTTACTGTGGATTTACAAAGGCAACTATGACAAATGTACAGTTTAACAGGGAAAATTTACTTACTTGGCCATTGCATTTAGTGCCTGGCAGTCTTTTAGTGCCCTAATTAAGTAAAGGGAGCAGAAAGAGCTCTGTTTGTCAATACAGGCGAAAGTGTTTGGCTTCAATACACAAGAGGCAAACTGGAGCCATGGGGCCAGTAGACAATCGCAGTGATAATGAAAGCACCAGAGAAACTCCTTAACACTCTGCAGCAACAGCTCAGAATGTCCCCCATGGTCCCCCATGTTGGAGGTAGAGAAGCAGAGATGTGGAAATACTGGCCACAGACTCGTATTGAGGCTGAAGTCTCCACCTCCCTCTAAATCTCCCCAGGACCTGCGTTCTGTGGCAGGAAGCCATGATGTGGTGTTTAGGCCGTGGTGAGGTCATGCATCTCATTCCTTGAACTTGTAGATCCGTTCCTGACTTGCAACTCACCTCTGTGCCCATGTTGTGGCTTCATCTTAAGTAGCAAAGGAACAGGACAATAGTAGCAGAAGCAGCTGCCTACTCGGGGCTGTTTAGCCAATGACCTTTGGCAGGGCAGAAGCAGGACGGAATTATCATTTTCGTTTTAAAACCGAGAAAAAGGCAGAGGCTTAGCAAAGTCCAGGAGACTCACTTTAACTCAAACAGCCAAAACACAATGGGAGGGGTTTGCCCGCCAGTCTGGGCCACAGAACCCTCGCCTTGTCTCGACTCTGGTGGCCTCCACCTTGGCGGCTGGCCTCTATCTCTGCCTCTACCTCTGCCTCTACCTGGTAGACTCTTCAGGCACAGAATGGCCCACATAAGGTTGGTTTCATATGCAGCTGAAAGCAAGAACTGGCCCCAGGTGGGCCCTAGTACCCACCCCATTTCGCTAAAGACGCAAATCTCCATTCTTGCCAGGGGCCGGCCCCATAAAGAGAGCTTGAGTTCCACGCTGGTTGTGAACCTGAGCTCCTTCTTGTTCTGATGATGTCACTGTCCCCAGCCACTGAAGGAAAGACAGCTTCTCCTTGGCCTGATCTATTTCAGTAGGTCTCTAGCAGAACTTTCAAAGTCTCTAATCAGGCAGAACCTGCGCCCGATGACCCCCGCTGACAAACAGCCTGGGGGATGATCTCTAGGGCACGGGCCGTCCAGACACTTTCTCATGAAACTCCTTTCCCAGACTTTGATCAGGAATACCCAGCTTCGGCGACGAACTGCTCACACTCGAACCTTCGCATGAGGTTCACCACTGTCTCTTCCTACTCAACGCCCCTGTCCCTGGATAGATGGGGAACACTCTTGCATCTATTACTTAGAGACTGAAATCTCTGGGTAGCTGGGACCAAGTCTCAGGTATCTTCAGACCTAACCCACTGCTGTTAGGAGGAAGAACTTGGTGTACCTGAAGCATGGATGATGCGTGGATGAACAGGTGGGGAGATGGCGCAGTAGCCACCCACACCCAAGCATGTTGGGATAACATTCTGGGTGAGCAGAGCAGAGACGCGATCACAAAGTGGTTAGAGGCCGAATGACACGGGATTGGCAAGGGCAGGGAAGCACTGTCCAGAGAGAAAGATGGGTGGCAGAGTGAGCCTGGGGCTGCCCCCGAGAGATCAAGTGCAAGTTGAAGGTGCCTACAAAACCAGATCTGGTTAATAAGTTGATGAAATAACTCGGAAGTTTGCAATAAAAAAAAATCTAAAACATTTCCACTCCCATTTATCAGTAATTTGTGTGTGTGTGGTTGAAGAGTGATTATATATTTTTAATTACCCAATGAGGGAGGACGTTATAATCTTTCTGGTGCTCGAATATTCTAAAATCCCACTCGATACCAATAGACACTTCTTCAGTGGCAAGAATGCGCCTCTCTGGTGGTTGGCCCACTCAAAACACACCTCGTAGACCTGATCCCTAATCCCTGATCAAGGGATTTCCCTGTACAAATCTGTTAGAGAAGGATCCCAGGAACACTCATTGCTGCAGGCCGAGGTATTTGAGAACTGCACCAGGGCGTGCCAAAGGGCTTGCCGAGCAAGCATTTTCACTAACATGAACTCACTGAAGCTTCACAAGAAATGTTCACATTTTATAGAAGATGCAAGCTGAGGCTTAGGGAAGTGAATGAGTTTGTTCAAAATCTCATAGCTAGAAAAGCAAGGGTCCGAGAATCAAACCTCAGGTGATAGGAACGCCCATACTCGAGATTTTGCCATGGTAGCAAGATACCTCTCCTGGGTGCCACACTACCCTTCTGGCTGTTTCCCCAATCTTAAAGCCCCTGCCTCTCCTTCCTCTTCTTTCTTGTCCCTCTAAATCCTCCTAGCCAATCATAGCCAAAATAACCCTCAGGACCGTATTCCCAGAAGTCCACAGAGACCCTTCCTGCATGAATACAAAGCTACAGCTGTAAAGTGAAACCTGGGGAAATTTCAAAGAACTGGAAGATCATGGATCCTTGCTCTCCAAACTTCTAGAATATGGTCCCGATTCTCTTTGTACCTGGGCTGTCCTGCAATCTAGCCCCAAGTCTGTTTTTTTCTGTTTAGTCAAGCTTTTTCCTCCTGACTCACCTGCTTTCAGGCTTTTGCTCGTGCTGTTCTGCTCGCTGAAAGGCCTTCTCTGTCTACCCAGATCACTCCATCATTCAGGCTTCAGCCCTTGGGATAACTGGCAAGGCTGGACACAGGTCGGAGCCCGATGGTTATCAATTTCATCCACCTCCTCATTGCACTGTGGGTTATTAAATGAAGTTGGTCTTTATTTTAATCCCATCACCTAGCCCTCCATACTTGTTGGTCTGTCACTTGAGTCAGACAATGGTAAAAGCCTCCATATACACCAAATGCCATCCATTTCTTTGGTGGTATGGTAATGCCATCTTAAAAGAAAATGGCACTTGATAAAAATGGGTGGATGGGTGCTTGTTAGTGTCATAGGATCAGTGGACTCCGCTACAGAGAGATGGGGTATTCGGACCCCTGAAGGAACGGCTCTGATCTTGCTAGCTGTTTTAATGGCCCTGAAAGACATACCAAAGTCACAAAAGAGGTGGTTACCAAGTGACGTCTCCTGACATACACTACCCTATCTCAGGACAGCTTAAAGAATTAGGTTTTTTGGAAAGTCATTTATTTGTTTATTCACCCCAAATACCTTATTTCCATGTTTGAATTCCTCCAATGCCTCTGTCACATATCCATCTACTTCTGTGACGTAGTTCCCCCAGTCTCTTGGGTTATTTCTTTTTTTTTTTTTTTGAGTTGGAGTCTCACTCTGTCACCCAGACTGGATGGAGTGCAGTGGCAGCTCCCGGCCACCGCAGCCTCGACCTGCTGGGCTCCAGCGATCCTTCCGCCTCAGCCTTCCAAGTAGCGGGAACTACAGGCAAGCGCTACCACGTCCGGCTGATTTTTTGATTTATTGTAGAGATGAGGTCTCGCCAAGTTGCCCAGGCGGATCTCGAGCCCACGGGCTCAGGCAATCCACTCACCTCGGCCTCCCAAAGCGCGGGATTCCAGGCTGAGCCACCAGCCCGGCCTCTTGGGTTATTTCATGATTTATGTAGGATGAGATGTCTTGAACACATAGAGTCATTAGCTAAATCCGTGATCTTCCAGTTCTTTGAAATTTCCCCCGGTTTCACTTTCCAGCCTACCTTTCCTTTGCCGGCAACATCTGCCCGGCCGATTCCATCACTTCCCTGGAAGATCACCTTGCAGGTCTCTTCCTCAGAGGGGCCTTCCCTGACCTCCAGCACCCTATGCTTGGTGTTTCTCCCTTTCCCCAGAACGTGTGCAATCACTCCTGCACTGTCTTCCTCATTGGATTGTAAGTCCCATTAGCGCAGGGTGCCGCCATCTTGTTCAGTTCTCTATTTCCAGAGTGTAACACGGTATCGCTACATACAGAGCACTCCATGACTATTTCTTCGGAGAGTGAATAAATGTTCAAATTAAGCCCATTAATTTGCCAACAACTCCACTTAAGAACCTGTCTGAAGACCCTTCCTTCGATGTTTTCCTAGAGGAAACTGAAGAGCTCTGGGGCTCTCAGGGAAGCAACACTCATGACAAGGCTTGTCAAAGAGGCCACAACTTACAAAAACCACCAATTCTGGTGTGATCCTTTTCCCTCTTCCTTCACAGAGCGAAAGTCGCGTGGAATGAGGTCCCATGGTCTCCTCTATAAACATGTTTGGATGTTTCTCACTTAGGTCAACATTGACAGTCATTGAAAGTGGCACATTTAAACACAAAAAGCACGAGACATTAACAGATCCAGCCGCTCAGGGCCCTGCACCCTTTACAAGAAAAGCCCTTAAATAAACGTAACATGCCTAAACTGTGTAAATGCCAGGGCTTTTGAAGCCACTCGCTCCCGTGTGCCCTTGATGGGTCTTTCTTCGACATTCTGTCTCTGTGTCCACAGAGGACACGGGTGGCAGGGGGAGGGGACACGGGCATCTTGGTGCTCGAATGGCCTTGGTTCCGAAGAAGCCAGGAGGGAATGGAGAAACTATCCCAAACTGCACTTCTGTGAATTACACCTGCTAAAAGGCTGCGCTGGCACACTTGTCGGCCCTGTATATGACCGGGGTTACGTCAGCTGTGGCCACTGCACATCTTGGGTGTTTTTCCCTAGGAAGTGACTTAGTCACGTGGCAGACCCTTGGGATGCATGGGCATAACACCCCGTAGCCTGCTGGCATTTCTGTCTTTGCAAAGCTCTTTTGCCTACAGTCACGCTGTGACCCTCAGAGCTCACCTGTGGAGAGATTGAGCAGGTACAATCCCCATGTGTTGATGAGGACATTGAGGCATAGGGCAGTTGCCTGATTGGCCAGACCTCCTAGGCCAGGGCTCCACTCCAGATAGCATGCAGTCCCCCATGGCCTCCCACACAGGTGCCAGCATGCCAGCCCCCTCTGCCAATGATGCCAGAGGTGATGTCATTATCAGGACCCATGACCGCTTCTAAGGCAACCTGCACAGGCTGCTGCAGAGACCCCTTTTCACTGGGACCCCTCTTGTGACCCTTGTGTCTTTGCATTAAGGTCTCAGAGAAGCATCATTTCTCAAAGACCCAGCGCCCTTTGGAGACATGCTGGTCTATGGAGCCACCAGGCTCTCGGCTTGAACTTGTGTCTTGCTGCCTGGACAGCCTGGCCCCAGACATAACCTGTGGGAGGATGGGTACCCAGATCAAGACTTGATTCTGCAAATAGATGAATGGGCACTTTCAGGACAAAGCGTGTCTAGCTCGGCAACTGTCATCTCAGAGCCAGAAGCCTGGGCACCCTCGCTGGTAAAAATATCGATGAAAAGAAATGGCATTTTACAGAGCATTTTATGCCCATCTGGGCAAAAAGCATTGGTCATGGGTGTCTCTGCCCCTGGGAATATGTTCCTTCCATGCACTGGGTGGGTGAAAGGGGTTGCATCTGCAATCCTGGGTTTTAGGAAACCAGAACAAGAATCTCTTTCCTCTTAACCATCACCTGCTCATCTCCCTGCAGTCTACCTTCCACTAAAGACCTGCCCTTGACTTTTT
The DNA here is from genome assembly GCA_027257055.1 of Cephalopachus bancanus. Taxonomy (NCBI): domain Eukaryota; kingdom Metazoa; phylum Chordata; class Mammalia; order Primates; family Tarsiidae; genus Cephalopachus; species Cephalopachus bancanus. Next base: position 69,555 of record JAPVLO010000192.1, read on the forward strand.
GGAGTCCCACCCCAGGGAACTGGAGAGGGTACACCCAGCAGGACTATCATGCTGGCAGGTGCCACTTACTTTGCCAGGGTACTAGGAGAGTATGCACCCACTGCATGGGTCAGCCAAACAAATCCAGGAAATGCAATGCCATCAGAGTCTGTCCTGGGTTGAATAGCATCTCCCAAAAGTCCTTTCCATTCGGAATCCGGGGTTGTGATCTTATTTGGTCATAGGGTATTTGCAGATGGAATCAAGTTCAGATGAGGTTATACTGGGTCAGGGTCCTAAATCCAATACAACTAGTATCCTATATAACGAGAGAGATTTGGACACAGAGACACAAACACACAGAGGGAAGAGTGTATTCTGCGGATGGAGACAGAGGTTGGAGTGCTGCATCTACAAGCCCAAGATCACCAAGGATTGCTGGCAACATGGAAGTCAGGAGAGGGGTAAGGAAGGACTCTCCCCGCAGGCCCATGGACAGAATCAGCTTTGATTCAGAACTTTGGATCTTTAAAACGGCAGGGGAAGAAATTTCCATTGTTTTAAGTCACGTAGTTTATGACATTTTGTTATAGCAGACGCAGGGAAATACTATGGAGCACACTGTCCCTACCCAGGACAGAAACAGGGTCATTCTCTAGGAACTCATGACGAGGGGTCTTTTGCATGTGTGTGCACACATGCAGTCTGTGCAGATCCTACAGAGGACCCACTGGGCGGAAGGCCAGCACCCACCCATCTTCCATGTCAAACCTCTCCCCATCTTGTCCTTGATCTGATAGGGTGAGCGGACAAGGTCGCAGAGACAGGGCACCCATTGTCTTTGGAGCAGCTCCACATCACGTGGTTGAAATCAGGCAACTGGCTCGAGACCTGCTCTCCAGATGGCTCCAGGAGGTGCAGGTCCTCCCAGCTGTCTGCGGCTGGCACACCGGTGTCAGCACGGGTAATTGCAGGCGAGCGGCGGCCAGGTTTCTGGGGCCGAACATCGCACACAGTTGTTTCGCAGAGGCGACCGTGTGCTGCCCTGGACCGGTGGCCCTAATTAGCATAATGGTCTTTGTCCAGAAGGAGAGAGGGGAAGGGAGAAGGAGAGCAGCTGTCTCTTTGCTGCTGATCCTGCCGGTCTGGGCTAGGAAGGCTGGTGCCATCTGTCGTAAGGGATTGGCCACTGCTCCAAGGGAGGCGGGTGCCCCGGAATCCAGGAGAGTGACTCTGGCTCCAGGGAGCAAAGTCCCTTCTAGAGCACCCTCCACCGGGTTGCTGTCTCTGTGTGACTGAATCGTCGTGCCACATGTGTGGAGGCTGGCAGTGTCAGGTGCTGGCTCAGTTGGAAGATCCCAGAAGTGTCCATTCTACTTCTTTTTTTTTTTTTGAGTTGGAGTCTCACTCTGTCGCCCAGACTGGAGTGCAGTGACCGCTTCCGGCCACCGCAGCCTCCACCTGCTGGGCTCTGGCGATCCTTCCGCTTCAGCCTTCCGAGTAGCTGGAATTACAGGCGCGCGCTACCACGCCCCGCTGATTTTTGATTTATTGTAGAGATGAGGTCTCGCTGCCCAAGCGGGTCTCGAACCCGCAGGCTCAGGCAATCCACTCACCTCAACCGCCCAAAGGCATGGGATTACAGGCTGAGCCACCGAGCCCGGCTCCATTCTACTTCTTAGAAAGCTGTTTCAGATAGTGACCACGAGGCCCCTTGCCGGCTGCAGAGGGTGACTTAATCCAGCAACTCAGCTCAAGGGTCAACCATCTGATGGAGGTTCTCTGTCCTTAGAGCTCTACTCAGTCAGTCACTGGAGCTCTGGGCTCAGGTCTTGCCAGAGAGGCCTGAGAACACAGATACAGGTCTGGATATGGAGCAGAGGAGCCCCTCACGGGGGAGATCACCTCCACCAGCAGCCCCCAAGCTCCCGAGGACATCAGCACTGCCTCTGCCCCATGGCAGTGCCTGCACAGTCTCTGCAGAAGACCCCAGTCAGGAGGGAACGTGAGGGTAAAACTCAGGAGGAGTAAGCCCTTGAGGCAGGGGCCAAGTTTGCGGTAAATAATAGTTCTTGAGCGAAAATGCTGCCACCACCATTCTTGGGGTACCCTGAGGGAGAGCATGTGATGTCTCGCTGTTCCCACTCCCTTTCACCAGGTGGTCCCACTGGGAATAGTCAACTCCCTGCAAAACCAGCTCAAGCTCAGTGCCAGGCTGTACCCCTCATCTCCAGGCGTTTGGGACCTCCTGGAGGGCAGGATGAAGCCCCCCAGTCAGCATCACCCGAATCTCAGCTTCCAGTTTGGGGAGCCTGAGACCTCCCTGGCAGTGCTTAGACACAGGCTCTGCTGCGGGTCTGGCTTCTGCCACTCACAGAGCACTTAATGCAGTGGTACCTATGACATAAACGCAGGACACTTTGCGAAGATCTGGCCTTGCTCATAAAGTGAAGAGAGCAGCCGGACTCGGTGGCTCAGCCTATAATCCCGTGCCTTTGGGAGCCTGAGGTGAGTGGATTGCCTGAGCCCGCCGGTTCGAGACCCGCCTGGGCAATTTGGCGAGACCTCATCTCTACAATCAATCAAAAAATTAGCCGGGCGCGGTAGCGCACACCTGTAGTTCCAGCCACTTGGAAGGCTGAGGCGGAAGGATCGCCGGAACCCAGCGGGTCGAGGCTGCGGTGGCGGGAACGGCCACTGCACTCCAGTCTGGGTGACAGAGTGAGACACCAACTCAAAAAAAAAAAAAGTGAAGCGAGCACAGGCTTTGGAATCAGAAGAGTCATGAAGGCCACAGTAAGGCCTGGCTGCAGAAAGACAGGGCTTGGCCTCTCCTTTGTGGGGGGTTGGCGACAGCATGCTTCACTCGGCTGAGTCCCCAGTGCTCCCCCCTGGAGATGGGGTGAAACTGCAGACCCATCCAGGGAACCAAGTGCTTTGTAAACATACAAGGGCATTGGATTCGTGCCCTCCATTCACTCCTGCCTCCGGGACGCATCTCACCTGGGCCAAGGAGACCCCAGGGTTTAGCTCCGTTCCTGGGCCTGTCAGGCCTACACCTGTCTTTCGGTCTTTGTGACAAGCTGTGACTCCTGAGAAGAAGGCCTCATTTGCTGAACCGTTCCACCGAGGAGACTACCGCGTCCTTTGTTTATCTCCCAAGACAGTCAGCTCCATGTTTGCTTAAACGGAGATTTAATAAAAGGCAATAGAGAGTGGTCTTCCATCTGGCGACTCTCCTTGGCACTCTCCTTCTAAATGCCAGAGCTAGCCCGATTCACAGAGCTTGCTCTTACCAAAGTCAGGCGCGCCTTGGGAATCCTACACTTTATTTCCTCTTAGGCCACAGACTCATTCTAGGGACCTGTTATGGACTGAATGTTTGTATCCCCCAAAATTCATATGTTGTAGCCCTAACCTCTAATATGATGGTATTTAAGATGGGATCTTTGGGAGATGATTAGGGTTAGATGAGGTCATGCAGGTGGGACCCTGATCTGATAGGATTCGTGCCCTCACAAGAAGAGACACCAGAGAGTTTGCCTACTCTCTCTCTTTCTCTAAATGTCCAAAGAAGAGGTCACAGGAGCACTCAACCAGAAGGAGCCACATACAAGCCAAAAAGAGAGACCTCAGAGTCAACCTGCCAGGCCAGCACCTTGATCTTGGATTTCCCAACCTCCAGAATTGTGAGGAATAAATGTCCGTTCTTTAAGCCACTCAGTCTGTGGCATTTTGTTTTGACAACCTGAGCAGACCGAGACAGGACCCTTTCTTGAGTTCTTGCCACCCCAGGGTCCCATCTGTTGTATCCCATTCCGTGTCGGTTAGAATATCCACCTGGTCCTGAGAGCATTAGGAACCTGAATTCTTTGGTGGCTCTGGTGCTTATTCTGGCCTCGGGGACTCCCATGGGTCACCCACAGCATACAAGGAATGCCTCAAACCCCTCTGTGTTCCTAGTAGGTACTATCATGTGGGATGACCACTCTCAGACTCTCACCCCTTGCTGCAGGCCTCCACACAAGGCAGCCTCCCAGGCCCTGGGGCACGACCAGCCAGGCATGTTCCCTTCCAGCTGCAGTCGCAGCAGCAGCCTTGTGAAGGTGAAGCAGGCGCTGGCTCCTTGGGGAAGCCAGGGTGCGGCAACACATGTGGCCGGCACACCATGCCCCTGGCATAGGCTGCTGCACCAGCTGCAGCTCCAACAACTGTCATCTGACATCCTGACATGGAGGAGCTCTGGGAGCCAGGAGACCTGGGTAGCTGGTAGCTCTCTTCCACCGTGCCCAAGTCCCTCGGCCCAGCCTGCAGCCAAACAGGTGTACGGCAGCCTGTTGCAGGTCCTGGGAGAAGGCCGCTGGATTCAGAAAAGCCTCTGAGGGAAGAACAGACGAAAAGAACAAAGGTGGTTAGGCCTTGGGTTGACAAGCTCATTGATAACAGTTTAGGGGGAGCAGGCCTGCCTGGTGACAACAAATTGCTCCTAATGGCTTTTGCCGCCTGCAGGCTCCAGTCAGAGAGAACAAGCTGTCAGGCTGGGAGACAACATTTCCCAAAGCAGAGGGACCCTAAGCCCACTCCCCTGCCCTTGCGGGAACTTTATGGGGTAGATACAAATGTTAACGGACCCGACACTGGGAGAAAAGTCGCAGCTGTAGTGACCACAGCTGTCAGGTGCCACGTTCCAAATGTTAGACTTGATCGGGCGTGCCAGTTGCATCCAGGCGAGCCTTCAACTGAGGGGCAGGGATTCCTTTTTACAACTCCATGTTGCACGTGCAGGAACCGGAGTTCAGAAAGGTTAATGTTTCCCAGGTCACTTGGAGGGAGAGAATGCAAGAGTCAAGATGGGAAGCAGGCTGGGTCCAACTCCAAACCTTGTACCTTTTGTTGCTGTGCCCACCTGTCTCCATAATTCAGGGAGGTTTGGGGGAAAGTCCTTTGCTACCGAGTTCAGGAACTGGAAGGTGGCCCACTGCGAAGGGTGCATAACCCAACCTCTGTCTCCTAAGATGCCACCAGAGTCTCTCCAAGGGAAATGGTAAAGCAAAGCCAAGCAGGACTAGCCTCGGTCAGGAGGCTGGGTCACTGTCCGCGGGCAACTCCTCCTCTTTTGTCTCCATCCTGCCAGCTGGGACAACTTAGCTGAGATGTCCCTGCTCCAAAGAGCATCTGCTTTGCTCTGAAAAAGAAAATTCAGACTCTCAGACTGCCCAGCCAGGCAAGTAGACTCATTGTCTGGTAGGCAGTCAGTTGTGAGGGTGGCCTTCACCGTGTGCAGGGAAGGCACTTGTTTGTAGGTGGGTCTGGAGAGGTCCCAGGCCACCCGACCGGCATCCCAGGGCTCTGCCCCCCTTCCCTAGCAGGCCGCGGAGGTTGACAAGCCCACATCGACCACCACGCCAGTGAGACCTTTCTCTCCCCACTCCCTTGGCTTTTTTCTTTTTTAAACTGAAGGACGGTGTGGGCTGTCAGAGGGAGGGATCTAAAACGTCAGTGACTTTCTCACCTCTGGCTCAGAAAGGACTGGAGTCAGTGGTGAGGGCTTGGGCGAGAGGATGTTTACCTGGCTGGTCAAGTTTACCTGTTTAAAAATAAATAAATACGGTGCATACTGAGTGTCAACTATATAATCACAATGAGTGACTATTTTGGGGTCACAGGAATTAAAACAAAAATGCAGCACCACCTTCTGTCTAACCTAATGGCCATGCGTTCATTCATGTGTCCATTCACGGCTCTGCTTGCCTCCCATGATGCCTGCCTCATAAGTAGATACATCTCACACCTCCATCCAAGGGGGATTCATAGATACATTGACCAACTGTGTCTGGCTACTGTATCCCCGGGCTGATTTACCTGATCAGCAGTTAATTCTTCTCTCAAGGTCTGGGGGCTACACGCCTGAAGCAAGTTGCCCTGATCTGAAATCAAGGTGTTGCCAGGACTGTACCCCTCAGGGCGGCTGGGGGAGAATCCATTCCTGGCCTCCTCCGGCTTCTGGTGGCTGCTACCAGTCCTTGGCTTGTGGCAACATCACGCCAATCTCTTCCTCCATGGTTACGGTGCCTCTTGTCTTCCGTGTCGGGTCTCTTGTCAACCTCAAAAAAGAATACTTGTGATTACATCGAGGGCTCACCCAGATAATCCGACATCGTCCCCCTCATTTTGAGATTCTCTGTCCAATGAGATCCGTAATAGCCATGTAAGGTAATACTCACAGGACCCAGGAACTGGGACCTGACACCTTTGGAAGCCGTTGTTTCGTCAACAACATCCACTATTACACGGTCAGCTAACTCGGTAGCCACACGATGAGATTAGATGCGCCTGTCAGTTGTGGTGTTTGTGAAGATGATGTTATCCGTGTTTTCCCAATCCTCATGGTTCAGTGAAGCTAGCGGAAGATGACGCTGAGACTCCAGTCTGCAACCAGGTCAATTTGCTGCCACCCAGACAAAGAAGGCCTTTGTAGGATGATGGAAGCGCTCTTGAGGAGGATGCTTTCTTTCTTTCTTTTTTTTTTTTTTTGAGTTGGAGTCTCACTCTGTCGCCCAGACTGGAGTGCAGTGGCCGCTCCCGGCCACCGCAGTCTCGACCGCTGGGCTCCGGTGAGCCTTCTGCCTCAGCCTTCCAAGTAGCCGGAATTGCAGGCATGCACTACCACGCCCGGCTGATTTTTTTGATTTATTGTAGAGATGAGGTCTCGCCAAGTTGCCCGGGCGGGTCTTGAACTCGCAGGCTCAGGCAATCCACTTACCTCAGCCTCCCAAGGCACGGGATTACAGGCTGAGCCACCGAGCCCGGCTGAGGATGCTTTCTTAGTCCACCACTGTATAGTCCAAGATCTGCAATGGGCTCTAGCCCAAGCAGGGGCCCTATACCTATTAAATGGATGGACCTTGATGACAAGGAAAGAGTGAAGGGTTTCAGATGTGATACCAACTTGTACACAGCTCCCTCCTCTGGCTCCAGGGCCTCCCTGCTGCATGCTGACCTGGATGTCCAGTCCCCTTTGGCAGCACGTGGGAAGTCTGGGTCCCGCTGCCTTGTTCTGCACCCTTCCCCCTTTCCCGGGCCCCATTTAATGGGTGCTGAGGAACAACCACTAGGTCAGACCCAGACCTCCACCGTTGGGCTCCACTGCTGGGACTTGGAGGGAGCATGACACAAATAATAGAGCCACACCCAGAACAGCTGCTGTGGCCTGCGGCAAGTGGCCCTAACTTGGCCTCCGCCCACAATTTCTAAGGCCCACACTAGAAAGATGAGGAATGTTTTCTTTCTTTTTCTTTTTGTTTGAGTTGGAGTCTCACTCTGTCGCCCAGACTGGAGTGCAGTGGCCGCTCCCGGCCACCGCAGCCTCGGCCTGCTGGGCTCCGGTGATCCTTCCGCCTCGGCCTTCCAAGTAGCTGGAACTACAGGCACACGCTATCACGCCCGACTGATTTTTTGATTTATTGTAGAGACGAGTCTCACCAAGTTGCCCAGGCAGGTCTCGAACCCGCGGGCTCTGGCAATTCACTCACCTCAGCCTCCCAAAGCACGGGATTACAGGCTGAGCCACCGAGCCCAGCTTAGCGCTGTTTTATTCCCCTTTTGCAGCTGAGGAAATTGAGGTTTGGAGAATTAAATGGCTTGCCCAGGGCCACTCCATAGATAAGTGTCAGGGTAGGATTTGAACCTGGGGCTCTGTAACTTCCAAGCCTGGAATTTTTCCAGCAAGCCGGGCCAAGACACATAGCCTGACAAGGCTGGGAAAACAAGGCTGGGAAAATTGGGTTGTGAAACACACTGTTTAAAGTTTTGCTTTGTTTTCATTCTTTTCATCTGAAACAATCAAACGTGTAGAAAGGGGGGAAATCCAGTTCTAAATGGCTCTAGCCCACGGGCCAGGTTGTTCACTCTCCACTGTGGAAGTGGTATTCCCCAGCTGTTAAGCAGATAAAGAAAGTTCCAGCCGCATCTCCTTCCCCTGCCACAGGGCACAGCTATGTGTCCTGTGCTGGTCTTGCGAGTGTCCTAGATTTTCTTTCCAGCTCTTAAGATTTATTTTGGTACCCGTTCTGTTAGAATTGCCACTAAGGACTGGGGCCAACACCAGTGTCCTCTTACTGCAGAGGGCCAGACCGGGCAGTGGGAACAACTGTCCCAGGCTCCTGCAAGCACGGGCAGCGGTGGGCCCCAAGCCCTGCTGCCAACTGGCTGGTCTGCATCCCAGATTCTGCCATTTGGCATCCTTGCTGGTGCTCACGAGAGCAGTGAGCGGAGTGTCGCCCTTGCAGGCCACTGCCAGGCAAGACAGGGCATCTGCCCAACCGCCCTGGCGCAGCCCAGACTTCTGGATGGAAGCGGAATGTTTCCCTTTTGATGTGCTTTTGCTTGCACCCTTTAAGAGCACTTAATTCACCCTGAAAGTGAAGTGGTTTATTTATGACCCCGGCCATCGTGTGGTGGTGAGTGGTGCCAACACACAGATGATTGTTCTTGGCATCGTCCGTTTTTGGTGATGTTTGCTCAATAGCATTAAGCTGAAATATCGGTTGCCGGGGATCACTGCCCATCAGGCACTTAATTACATACAAAATTAGATTTCTTTGCAGTTTCACCAAAAGCTCAGGGCACTGGGATAATTACTAAGGGAAAAGATAAAAATGCAAGTTTAGCCCTCCAACCGTTTCACCAAATTGTAGGAAACAGGAGCATGCCATGCTACCCCTGAAACATCCATCTTTCCAGAGTCAAGGCATTTGGGAAGTGACTCCCCCACCCTGCCCCCGACTGGCTAAGGAGTGGCACCGATGACTCCCACTTCACAGGCGAAAAGACTCAGGGGCCATGAGTCTCTGTGACTCTTCCCATGGCCCAAGTGGTCACTTCTTTTTAAGAGCCTCTGAAGGGGACCACTGTGCCTCTCCCCCCCCCAAAAAAATATTAAAAGACAGAGATTAAGCAGCAACCATATTTCTGGAACTTTGGAAGGAGGAGGACCTGGTTCTATCCACTAAATGACTTTGGGTGAGTCCTTGGCCTCTCTGCGTCTTCGATGGGGCCACGTGACTCCTCCAGGATTGCCGGGAAGATTCCATGAGATCATCTGTGTAAAGCCCTGGGGCTCATCCCTGGCCCACACCAGGCACACAAGAAATGGGGATAGTGACAAGGATGGCTTTGCAGGATTTCACAGAGGTGAAGGATTCCTGTGTCTTCATGTAGCTTGCTGGCTCAAGCACTCATTCTTCTACTGGCGCTCTGTGCCTAGACTCTCTGCTTTCTCTACCTTAAGGGGGCTTTGACGTGTCCCCTTCATTGAAAAGGGGGAAAGGTAAGATTTGAGACCCTGGTGCTCTGCTCCTCTGCTCCTGCCTGTGGTGGTCTCCCTGCTGGGGAAACCACCAACTCAGCGCTGACAGATTCCCTGCCCCCACCGGGGACAAAGGGAGAAAGAGATTTTGATGTGAGGCGACGGGCCAAGCCCCCATCCCCAGCCCCCTCGATCTCTGTCTCTCCCCATTACCTTGTAGATGCCTCCCTAGACAGAGCCAGGCTTCTCCTGGACAGCTGCCGGATACCAGCCCCGCCCAACCCAGGGCCCAGGGGCCCCGTGGAGGGAGTGGACTGGGCCGGGCTGCGGCTGACTTTCGGGGCACGGGGCTGGGTTCCCGCAGCGCCTGTGTTCTGCGCTCTCGGCGGAGGCCAGATGAAGCTGTCGACGGTTTAAGGGCCAATCTGGGTAAGCAAGAGAGCAGGAAAACACGATACCTCTGGAAGGCTAGAGGCAAGATTCATTTAAACAGCTTCCACTGTCACCGGTGTCACCAAGCTGAAGCTTGTCTTGTTTACCGGATGAAGGTTTCACACTGTGTCAACGTTCTGCCAGAATCCGGCATTAAAATGAGCAGTTAGTACAAGTCAGCCATAAACATGGCAGATCCGCGAGACGGGCACAAGCCACTCTGAGATCCCCGGTGCAGCTTTTAAGCACTTGGCAGGCTGCTCATTCAAACTGGAGAGGGGGCTGTGTGCACCATTTGGGCCCGAGTGCAATGCACTTGAAATAATTACTTTAATCAGCAAAAGTTAATTACTTTAAATCATAAATTAATGGCAGAGCATTTGGCAGGGCCAAATGTGTGTGGCGGGGCTGTCAACTGAAAACCCAGGTGAACCGGCGACCCTGCCTCGGTTCCGCCGGCAGAAGCCGGAGCCCACCTACTGTGCGTGCCTCTTCCGTGCGGTTAAGAAGAACTCTCTGTCACCCGGAGAAGAGACACCTTAAACTGTCACCTATAAAAAAGAGGGCCGTAAACAAGCAGACTGCCGCTAAGCAGGTGCTGCTGGAGAAGCCGGCCCTTGACAATCATAAGATCTTAAAATGGCATCTGCCTTTATTTTATAGCACAATTGGAAAGATGGTTAAAAGTAATAAACCCAGCTGATATGTTTTATGAGTTGGTAGTTAGCAGTGTTTACTGTGGATGAAGATTGCGGAGAAGAGACAGTCACCCCTCACGCACCCTCCTCCTCAGCACCCAGAGAGAGATCCCAGCCATCGAGGCAGGGGTTGGGGGCGGGGGCTGCGCGCTCCCTGTTTTTTCTCCCTGCTCTGGCATTTCAAAGAAGCAGCCGGAGGGATTTGGAGAGGTAGGGAGAGGATCCTTGGAAGAAGCAGAGAAAGCTTTACGGACAGAATTCTCGTCTTGAATTAGCCTGGAGGCTCTGCCCGCTGGGGGCTTGGACGCCTTTCTGGGGGTCAGAGACGATGCAAATGCCTCTTAGAAGGTATCCAGCAGGCTTGCTTGTGACTGCATTTAGGCGTCTGGCCATGTTGAAAACAGACGCAAGGAGAGAAAGAGTGACCTGGGGGCGGGGTCCACAGGTGGGCGAGCGCGGGGCCCTCATCTGACCTGAGTGTGAGAATGTGGATATGGTAGGGCGTCCTCACCGCATGGAGCCACGCAGACCGAGGCAAGACCTGGCCATTCACGCATTTAGCAGAAACTAGGGAGCTTCCCCGGGGACAGGACTCTGGAGGCACCGAAAATAGAACAAAGAGTCAGACTCTGTTTCTGTCCTCTGGACACTTAGGGGCTAGTGCTGGGGGGGGGGCAGACCGTGAAACATCACCAGTGTCATCTGGCTGTGGTATGACGAGTGCGCGGTTTGGACCACACTGGCACACGTGTGTGAATCTGTACTGATTTGGAAAAGCCCACAGATAACATCTCCAGCCTTGGGAGGAAGGGCACACCGTCACGGCTTTGTGACTGCAGTTTCTATCGATGTCAACAATAGTTTCGTGAGACAAACTCTAACTACCCAGACTGAATCAAGAACCCCAGAGGCCTAAGTAGATTGTGATGATCCTTCTCTCCACATGCAAAGCTAAAAGGCAAAGCACAAGACTGCACACCCCGTGCTGCCAAAAAAGCAGCTTTGTTTCTAGATTCTCCCGATGCTAAATTTAAGCAAAGCCCTGAACACGTACCGGGCCTGCTGCTGGGAGATCCAGGACTTCCAGGCACTCTAAAATCTCACAAGATTCTGGAAGCTTGTATATCAAACATCCCACACATGCCTCACCCTTGCAGATATAATCCTACCAAGTCCCTGCCACTCCAGCTTGAGGTGTGTGCCAAGGCCTCTCAGTCTACAGTGAAAAGTTCACCTGCAGAGGCCAGTGTGCGCAGTCGGGTAGATGTGGCTTCCAGAGAGACTCTGGCAGGCCTGAAGTACTTGCTGGCACCAGGGAGAAGCCTGGTATTTTGGTCCTGAGGTGCGTCTCCCCTGGGCTCTTAAGTGGGGTTTCATTTCTGGGCATAACTTTAAGGCCTGCCTCTTCTGGCCTCAGGCAAATTCTCCATCAATGAAAGCAGAAAAAAGGACCCTGGAGGTCGTCTCAGGGCCACTGGCTCTCCAGTCCCAGGGAGAAGAAGCCCATGTTCAGGCAGGTTGCTTGCTCCATTTTCTGAGAACATACAGTGCAATCCCACAGTCAGCAGGTGGTCCCGGATTCATGCCTCAATGGCCTCCATCATTCACTCCAGATCTTGAGAAAACCTGTCCCAGAGGTTGGCTTCTCCTCTCAGGTTTCTGTGATCAACCGAAGATAGCACCCTAGCACCCCACGGGATAGGATTCAGCACTGGCCTTAAGGAAACTGGGATTCAGGTCTGAGTTTAGGAGCTCTTGAGTGTGTGACTTAGGACTCGTTATTTAACCTAGAAGCTTCGCTTCCTCATCTGCATGTTGGAGCTGACAGTACTAACATCAAGGCTTCCTGCAAAAATTGAAATTTACAAACACAACGAGGAGCCTAGCACGCTTCCGGAAATATGGTGGGCACTCAGTAACCATCGGCCAACAAAACAATGGATCATCAAGGTGCCACTGCTCTCTCCCGTCTATTCTGGTTGCTCCCACCCTCAGAAACAGACTTCCTCAGAACCCCGCTAACCTCAGTACCATGGATCACACGATGGGGCATCCCACACGTTGGCACCCACATGCCCTCTTTCCTTTGCTAGTCGCTTGGCTCAGCCTCTCAAGGCTCACTGATAACAGAGAGGTCTTCGGCTTAACCTGCCCTAGGCGGGTGAACAGAGGACAGAGATTCTTGGAGGCTTGAGCCACTAAGAAAGTCACCCTGGTAGAGAGAATTTAGACGCTCAACCAGGCTTATAAGAGGCACACCATCGAGTTTGCTGGCCTTAGGATGAGGCCAGGGAGGTGGAGCGTTGCTGCTCTGTATTGTCTACGGTGTATCAAAAATTCTCTCTCGCAGAATGTATGTCTTGAAAAAGTGTAGACGGCTAGAAAGAAAGCCTTATCTTGGCTGAGTGCAAGGATGGGGTGCAGTCTGGGGAACCCGTCACCCAGCTCGGGCTCAGGGATGCTCAGAACCTCCAAAGGGTGCTTCCCTAGGTGCAAGATACAATCATATTTAGCAAGAAGCATCTAAGAGTTACCAAATAAAAAATAACATTGCAGAAAATTAGAAGCATTTTTTTCTGTGCCATTAACGTCAGAGACTTGAGTTCTTGAGGACTTGGGATATTGCAACTGTTCAGAATTCCATTCTGTGCCTATCAGTCACAAGGATTTTGGCAGAATCACCATCAGGCAACCTCATCTTCAAAACACTCTGGGTCAGATTTAGTCTTTGGTCCCACATGGGAAATTTCCACTTTCATCAAAGTTTGTCAACAGCTTACAGGTCCATTCTCACACCGCCGGGTTTCAATTAAATTTGGCCTGGAATGAGACCCCATCTTCTTCATGATTTTCTTAGGATCATGATAAAACTCTAACCCAGCAATGTCTAATAGAACTTTCTGCAGTGATGGAGATGTTTTCATCTGAGCTTTCCAATATGCTCGTCACTCACCGTCTGTTTAACGTGGGAAATGTGGCTTGTGTAACTGAATAGCTGGATTTGAAATTCTATGTAATTTTCATTGATTTAAATACACAGAGCTTCGTATGGCTCGTGGTTACAGTATTGGCATCACAGTGCCTACTGATGCCACAATGATCCACATCAGGAACGGTGACCACAGGGTCTTAGGATTTTAAATAGCACTCAGGGGTAGTGGTTAGAAATGAAGTAACAGACTCCAACTAACTGGGTGATCACCCTCATCGGTGAATTCCTACAACCAGGGCAGACATTACTGGTACTGTCTGTCTCACGTGGCTCTTTGGTTGGGTCAAGAGCGAGCGACGGATGGCTGGGGGAGAAGTGTCTTTAATTTGAACACACAAGCATCCTAGTCTCCCAGGTTAAGAAATGGAACTTATCTTGGACACACCCAACAGGTCCGTGTGTGTTCCACATCTTTAGACACTTGAAACCCAAACACAGGCTACTAAGTTATCCCTAAATGAAAAGCAACAAACACAACCAAGTTTCATCCCAAATTAAATGCATGAAGACTCTTTGTGATTTTGAAGAAGGTGAGAGAAAATGAAATGTGGATTTTGCATATAAAGAAGCCGGCATTTGCAACCCCACAAAAACATTTCCAAATGAATGCATGCCTCCCAGTGGTGCCCAGTCTCTCGAGGTATCTTTTTCCCCCCCTCACTGAAAGTCTCATAATAGCTTTGGGTGAATCAATGATGGGGGGCAGTGTGGAGTCCACTACCTTTTTCTCTCCCAGCTGGGAGAGCTTGAGCACAGAAATGGAAGCCAAATAGCTCATCCACCTTCTCCCAGGAAATCTCAGGGAAGTTGACTAGAAAACGCACCTGTGGTCTGTTAACCCAGTAATTAGAGCAGGGCTGCAAGCAGGGTTTGCTGGGAGTGTGTTGGAAGGATCAACCAATTAGCTTCCCTCTTCTTGGTGGCCCTTGGAGCTCCTTAATCGAAGGTACCCTCTTGCCATTGGGCCCTGGGGGACCAGGAGACTGGGGAGAAGGGGAGAGGTGGCCAACTGCAGGTGGCTCTGGGCAGTCTCCCCCCTCCCCGTGCGGGAAAAGGCCTACCCAAGATGTCAGAGCGCACGACTGACCACAAGGAAGGCATCCCTGGGGAGGCCCGAGCTCTGGCTGTTGGCTGCAGTTTCAGGCACAAGATCTAGGCAGCAAAAACGCCACCAGAACAATCTCACACAAAGTACAAGTTCTGCCCTGCACCAAACTTTAATCTTTCCCCCCAGGCATCTACTCAAGGAGCATTATTTTATTTAATTTTTTTTTTCGCTGTTAATATTCTGCCCTCGACGGGCCGCCAAGCAACTGCATGCAAAGAAAGAATGGACTTACCGGGAGGACTCGTTCGTCTTCAGCACCTGGGCTGTTTTAAATTAGAGAGCCCCCAGCATGGGGAGCCCGTGCTATTTTAATCATTCCAATGTGTCCAGTGCGGGAGATGAACTCAAAGGTGAATATTAAAAGTAGTTGTGGAATTCAGTCGTTTCACGAATGAGCACGTAATAGCCAAAGGCAAAACCGGAAGGCAACTTCACTTCCAATCAGTGTTCCCATTTTATTGAAACCAGATTGGAATTCCTGGAAGGAAGCCTACAGATCACATCTTTAATACTCATTTTCATATACTCCAGTAAAACTGTCAGGGTGAATCAGTTGTGGAGGAAGGCTTCCTGTATAATTTACAGATGTGGCTCCCTGTAGCCATTATTTAGACCTGAAACAGAAATATGGTTTTGATCAAGCTCAGAGACTTCCTCTCACCTGCCCAGGTTTTCCCGGCTTTAATCTGTCCATTAATACTGGCCTTTGCACACCGCGCTGACCACCACGCCAGGGACATTAATCCCCACACACGCAGCCGAGAGGCCGGATGGCTCGCCACTGCCTGGGCTTCTCAGGGGACATGGGCTCAGAGCCTGTGACTGAGAAAATGCAAACCTCCTCCTCACTGCTTTCTCTCGGGAAGGGCGCGCCCGGCTGAGGCGTGGAGGCCCTCTTGGGGGGTTCTGGGTGGGTGATTGGCCTGCCACACCAGGCCGTATTCCTCTGCTCCACCATGGAGAAGAAATGCAGGCTGGAATGGGGTCAGAGGCCACTGCAGAAGCTTGGAGATCCATCTGGTCTTTCCTTTCTTCCTTAGGAACAGGTCAAGACAAGCTAGATTTCATGTGCATCACTCAATTCCACCTTTTTTTTTAAACAGAACTCTTGTCTCTGCCATGGGCTGGTGTGACCTGACAGTCTGCCAAATCCACCTGTAGAAATGTCAGGAGAGTTAGAAGCCCGTTTCTAACTCACTGTGTTGTCTTCTCTTTCACCTTCAAGTCTGGGGTTTTCAGAAACCAGATTGGCGCGAGTGGTGGCCGGGAAGACAGATTTCCAGGAAGCCCCCTAGACTGGTGGGTTGGCTCTGTGGGTGATGAGAGGGCCCAGGCACCGACCCAGCTTTGGCCGCCTGCTCCACTGCCCTCCTTGCTGGGAGGTCTGGACCATTTACTGGGCAATTTGTTCGGCTGAAGGCTTTTGGCTTCCAAAGCCTCTTCAGCCAGGAGATCTCTCGCTGTTCCCAAACCCTGGCTTTTGAACTATTTTGCTTAAAAAGGGACACCCCAATCAAAATGAAAATGTGTCTGAGCCGGGCTCGGTGGCTCAGCCTGTCATCCCGCGCCTTTGGGAGGCTGAGGTGAGTGGATTGCCTGAGCCCGCGGGTTCGAGACCCGTCTGGGCAGGCGAGACCTCCTCTCTACAATAAATCAAAAAAAAAAAAAAAATTAGCCGGGCTTGGTAGCGCGCGCCTGTAATTCCGGCTACTCAGAAGGCTGAGGCGGAAGGATCGCCGGAGCCCAGCAGGTCGAGGCTGCGGTGGCCGGGAGCGGCCGCTGCACTCCAGTCTGGGCGACAGAGTGAGACTCCAACTAAGAAAATGCGTCTTGAAAAAAAGAGAGAGAAAGAAAAAGCCCAGAGGTCACGACAGAGTTCCTGGGCTCTCTCCATCCCAGACATTCAGGCAGAATGATAAGAGCAGGCTCCAAGGCCAGACTGCCAGGGTTCAAAGCCCTGCTCACCCTTGGGCAGCCTCCTTCTATTCATGTGCCTCGATTTGTCAATGTATAAATTGGGACTGATGGCAGGGCCATCTCACTTAACTGTGGCCGGGCCAAGTGAGATAATATTGCTGAGTTGTTCTCACGCCCAGTAAGGAAAGGGCTGTTGTCACTGTCTCAATAATGTCCTTCCTGGAGAATTGTTTCTGGGCCTCCCACAGAACCGTGACTGGTGACTGACCGCAGAGCACAGGAGAAGAAAGACTTGTCAGAAAGGACAGGCGGAGCCCTGTGTCTCTTCACCAGAGTTCTCTCCGGCCCAGCAGAAAAGAGCTAATATTGGACTGAACTCTGAAAGAAAAAATGTAATCTGTCTAAGTGAAAAAAATCACTGTCCGATTTCATCATCCAATACAAGAAAAGCAGAGTGGAGTTTCAACTCTCACATACCCATTGCTAGAAGCCAGCAAGGTAAATGGGTTTTGGCTATAAATGCAGCCTGGGAAAGCTCTAGAATCTCTGTCCCCAGGCGGACCCTGCTCCGTGGTCTGGAGGAATGTCGCCCACACCAGAATCACTTAGGTTTGGGCTTGAAAAGCAAAGGCTTGGAATGTTCCGTTCGTTCATGAGATGCGTCCACCTTGACTGTCTCCTAAAAACCAGCCACTCTGCTTGGCAGGAGGGAAGCACTTCGCCCACTTGTTTTTGAAGGAGGCCTGGTATACATTAAAACACGCTAAGGAGACGCAAAGGCAAGCGTGGTCTGTGTGCTAAGCTCAGCCAGTACATGGAGAGGAATTAGGCTCTTCCTTGCCAAGTCGAGACGTCCAAGAATAGGCCACATGGATTTCACATCTAAGTCTGTGGTGGAATAGAGTTCTGCTTACTGTTTGCCATCCTTGTCTCCACAGTGAGCCAGAGGTTCAAGGCAAGAATATATTTCCCAGAAAAATCCACCAATGGTACTCTGTTTACCCAGGACAAGATTCTCTGTGTGTCCCTGTTGCCACCCCTGGTGACTCCTGCTCCAATCCAAGCCCTCAGTGCTCATATGGTGTCCCTCTGGTGGGGTCCCCTGGGACTAGGACCCAACTTGTTTGTATATCGAGGCGGACAAGCAAGGA
Organism: Cephalopachus bancanus; assembly: GCA_027257055.1. Classification (NCBI taxonomy): domain Eukaryota; kingdom Metazoa; phylum Chordata; class Mammalia; order Primates; family Tarsiidae; genus Cephalopachus; species Cephalopachus bancanus. The sequence continues at coordinate 87,139 of JAPVLO010000192.1, forward strand.
GAACAATGAGAGGAATGTGCTCTTTCTCAAAATACTTGAAAATACTCCCGACGGGGTCAAAGAAAGGCTTTGGTCATGGGTGGAAAAGTATTGTTTGGCTCTTCCTACTTTTCTCACTATCTTGTGTGTCTATCCATACATGCTTGGATACTTACAAACACACACACACAGGTGCACACGCACTTGCACACATGCCCTACGGGGACAGGCCACCCCAGGGCTGGCCAGTCACTGCCCACGCTCTGGCTGCGTCTCATCTCAACAAGTCCCTGTGGGTTCCAAAAGGTGGCGGAGGATGAATGAACCGGCTCTTTTCTATGTCGGAATGGGAAGTGAGAGATGGATTTTGAAACTCACTGGGACAGACAACACTGACAGATTGGGAGGGTTACAGTGGACAGCAATTTGTGTGGAGAAGAACCCAGAGCCAGTAGATGATTAGGAAGGAGTCAGCAACCTGCTATATTCAAGGCCACTCACCTCTGAAACCCTTTACTGCCATGGTCATCTTCCCCAGACTTCAAGTTTTTCTTCACCACAGGCACTCTTGAAGTTTATTCAAACCTCAACCCCAGGGGTAAATTACACCTCTGGGAAGACCTCTGCCTAGTAACCTACTCCTCCCTTACCTGGAAGGCAAATATCTGCGAGGTCACAGAGAGAACAATCTTGTACAGCTCAGCCAAAGCAATCACAAAATTCAAATTCCCATCAGGGACATAATAGTTCTTCATAAAACCATGCTAAAGTGTATATGACTGATCCCAAATCCTTTCTTGAAAACAGGCCTAATGAAAAGTGGCTCGCCTTTAAAGGAATAGAGAAAAGGAACTCTGGTTTTTGAGCATCTGCTATACCCTTTGCTTATAGGATCTTGTTAAATCTTCATCCTACCCTTATAAGGAAGGTGTAGACATCACCCTTCCTGGGTGAAGAAGCCAGAGCTTAGAAGGGTGAAGTAACTCACCTGAGTACACACAGCCAGGAAAACATAAAGTCACAGCTTCAAGTCAGCCAAGGTCTACTGATTCCCAAACCTGGGCTCATTGCGTTGCTCAATCCCAAGGCCCTGTGCCAACTTTATGCGTCTGACACCCCCCAGGCTTCTGAGCGTGGCCTCCCTTCTTCAGCCATGGAAGGGTCAAGGAAGCCCAGACTGTAAGATATAGTCTGATCTCTAAGCAAGCGCAGGGTGTTTCAGGACTAAGGTACTAGGTTAGGGACCGGAGAGAATTTTCTTACAGGGAAGACCACAGCCCTGAGCAGGTGGGTTCCTACCACTGTAGAAGCCTCTGCCTGCTAAGAGAGAGCCAAGACAGGGCCTGTGGTCATCCCTGGCCTGACAAGAAAATGGAGGAGTAGCTGGCAGGCGGTCAGGGCACACAGTAGCTTACCCCAAGAGAGAACAGCCCCACTTTAATAACCTGAAGAGGTGCTTTCTGGGTCCTAAAATCTCACCACCCAGAGAGGAGCTGGGTGATTTCCCTCCATGAGCTTTCTGGAGAAACAAGGGGATGGTTTCTAGAACTCTTTAAGATGGCCTCGGTCCCCAGATGCAGGTTGGCAATAACAAATCCCTGACGCGCTTGGTGGCTTTTGGCTGACAGATTGTTCAAGGCACAAAGATTCTTCGACTAGGAAAAAAAAATGGGTGTGTGCATATGTTTGTGTGTGTGTGTGTGTGTGTGTGTGTGTGTGTGTGTGTGTGAGAGAGAGAGAGAGAGAGAGAGAGAGAGAGAGTGTGTATGGTTTTGAGGTACCTGCACTGATAGATAGAAACAGGCCAAGGAAGCCCAAAGGGCTCCCCAGTCGTGGTACTGATGGCGTGTGTGGTCCCCGGAGTGCCAGGGCCAGTCTGAGTCTCAGGATGTTGGCTGTTGTCTAGAAAAGTTGGTCCTCCCCTAAAAGGCAGGGACAGCGTGGCACCCAGAAATACCACTGGCTGCCCACAGCAGCCAAATGGCTCTTGGCTACCCATTCCCAAGAAATCCCGAGAAAACACACACCAGCCCTGTGCGATGAGGTTGGAGACCACGCAGGCATCATTAATACTTCCCGACTCCATCCCCCTTGCCAAAAAAAGTTGATCTGGGAGGCGAAGTGTGCTTCCGTCTTCGTCTCGAAACCCTTGACATCATGACTGAATGGCTCCTAGGCGAGGGATCCATTTTTTAAAAGGCTTCTCGGAAAAGCCATTCAAAGCGGAGCCCCAGCCCCGGAGGGTGGGCCGGAGGGGGGAGGCAGCAGGGCTGGCAGAGGGCTGCTCCCGCCGTGCCAGCCTCGCGCTCTGACAGAACAAGTGTTGCATGAGATGTGAAGGATGACTGTGGCGGCCTGGAAGCCCTGGAGCAGGTGTTCCTCGTCCTCGGATGCAGTGGAGCGTGGCCCCTGGCGCAGTGAGCCACAACCAGCTCTTGGCAACCTCTCACGTACCTGCGTGCAGAGAGGCGCTAATGATAATGGATGCGGGCCGATTAGCCAGCCCATTTGGAATAGGGCACCGGGGCCTGGCTCCGGGCAGGAGTCAGCAGCCTCACGGGGGGGTGCAGGCATGCTGGGGTCCCAGGGGCCGCTGAACTGTCCTTGGGGGTCCCTATGGATAAGGCTGGAGGGAGTCAGTCGCTCTCATAGAGGGGGCAAGCCTGGGGCCCAGGGGGCTCTGGACAGTCCTTGGGGTCCCCACGGGCAGGGCTGGGGTCCGTGGGTGAGCTCTCCCAGGGGAATGGCAAGGCTGGGGTCCCGGGGGTTCTGGGAGGTTCCTGGCATGCCCGTGTCCAAGGATAGAAGGGGTCATGGCTCCCAGAGAGAAATCAGGGATGTTGGACTCACAGAGCCTAGAGTGACATCAGTCCCTCTAGCCACACAAGAGGACCCACGGTTAGCTGCCTGCTTGTGCCCTCAGGGATGCCACCAGGTAAGGGAGCCTGGCTGGGTCATAGGGTTGCCGGGGCCCAGAGTGTGTCCCCATTTGCTGTATCCTTGCCGGGCCAGGCCTCTTTCTTGTGGCCAACTGGCCTCTACCCTGCACCGACTGGAGGCTCTCGCTGATTTAGGACAAAATAGGGCCAAGGGCCTACCTGCCTGGGTTCACTTTCCAGCTCCATCCCTCACTGACTCTGCCATGGGGATCCAGTTTCTAAACTCTCTGTGCCTGTCTACCCCTCACCTGTAAGATGAAAGATGGCAGTGAGCCTCCCAACACTGAAGTTACCCTCGTGAGTGGGGTTCAGGGAGGTATTGGTTGTAACATCTTTGGCGCGCTAACGCTGATCACATGACCCCTAGATGTCGTTCATTTTGATCCAAATCTGGTACTAGGAGGTCAGACAACTAAGTTCAAAAACTTGCCACTGTGCACTCACGTGGACAGCACTGTACAGATAACTCGGGAATGTTTCATAACCTTTTTATAGTGGGATCTCACAGCTGTGTTCATGAGGACGTGTGTCAGCGACTTGCTGAATGGCGTTCATTATGGCTGTTGTATGTTTTTGCATGCCATCGCGAAAATGTCAGAGCTTGAACGAGAGCAACAAATCTTAAATTTATTGTCAAACTTGGCAAGAGTGGAAGTCAAATCAGGGACACATGAATCCAAGTTTATGGGAATAATGCCCTGAAGAAAACGGCAGTGTGCAAATGCGATAAATGTTTTTTCTGAGGGGGGGGAAGCATCACTGAAGAAGAGAGACCAGGACAGTCAGTAACAAGCAGAATGGACAAAAACATTGCAAAAATTCACTGAGTTGTGCATCATAATTGTTGGCTGACTGTGAGTGGCGCAGCAGACCAAATCAACGTGGATCAACAGGAAAATCTTAACTGAAAATCTTGGCTTGAGAAAGGTGTGCGCGAAATTGGTTCCGGAGGAGCTCGTGCATCACGACAATGCACCGGCTAGCACAGCACTATCTCTGAGGGAGTTTTTAGCCAGTAAACAAATAACCATATCAGAACATTCTTCCGACTCACCTGATCTGGCTTCCATTGACGTTTCTCTTCACCCGAAGATAAAGGAAATAGTGAAAGGAAGACATTTTGACAACATTCAGGACATCAAGGGTACTGATGTGATGACAGCTCTGATGATCATTCCAGAAAGAGAGTTTCCAAACTGCTTTGACGGCAGATTAGGTGCTCGTGTCGGTGCACAGCTTCCCAAGGGGAGTACTTCGAAGGTGACCATAGTGATATTCAGCCATGAGGTATGTCGCGCTTTTTCTAGGATGAGTTCACGAACTTAATTATCAGACCTCATGATGTAAGAAGATATTGTCATTACTTTCACAGTACTGCCACAGCTGGCCCACTGGGTGGCAGGCCATAGGGATTAAAGGGGAAACGGCAGATGTGGTCTCACTCTTCCAGAAGCTCCCTTTCCAGGGATGGAGAGGGTCACATAGGACCAGGTGCTCAGGGCTCTCTTGGAGGCGATGGCAGCAGGGACAGAGGACGGAGCCTTGAGGCGACCAGAAGACTTCACAAGGAGGGTCATTTGAAAAACGTCCCCAGGGTCCAGTCAGTGGTCACTGAGAGAGGAAGGAAGGAGCTGATGTTTCAGCCAAGGACAGAGCCTTTTGAGGTCCAGCCCAGCTGCAAGAGTTCAGTCCATACACACCAAGGAGGGCGGGCACAGGCACCCAACCAGGTGAGCCAGGCAGTTGGGGGTGTGAGGAGCTATCACTTAGCCAACAACAGCAGAAACAAATCTGTTTCCTTGCCCAGTGCCCAGAGGACTGAGCAGGGAATTTGAAGCACCCATGGGAGCCAGGGTCACTTCAGGTGCCTTCCCAGGGTCCTACCTCCTCACACATACTCTAATCTCTGTGTTTAGGAGCACATGGCTCTACAGATACTGGTGTCTGGCACCAAAAAATGGGGAGGAAGAGATTCCAACTGCTCAGGGCAATGTTTGGGTGCCTAGCCCAGAGGACGGTTGGCCTGGGTTTGGGTTCTGGTTCCAGCACCATCCATGGGGAGACCCAGACTCTGCGGGCTCAACTTCCTCAGTAGGGTGAGAAGTCTGAAGAGGCAATCTCTCAGGGTCCCTTCTCACCCAGAAGGGATGGTCGGGAATATTCCATCGTGCTTGAGAGAATGGATCAAGACAGCACATGGCGGCGGCGTTTGCCAAAAGGTGGTGAATTCTCTCTTCCATGCCTGTGAGTTTCAGCAATGGGACTGGACAGGTTGACTTAACAGAAACGGGCCAGTGGCCGACTGGGAACAAGCACCCGTTCCTGGAAACACAGATTCAGTGACTTATAAACTCTGTCTGCCAACTCATTTTAAGATGCCAAATGGCCGATCTGCTTTTGTTTGCTTGCTTGTTTGTTCGTTTAGTAGTGTGGTTTTGGTATTGTTCACTGACTTTGATTTTGTTTGGATGAATTGGTCTGTACAAATGCATCTTCTTTAAGAACATTCCACCAGTTAGCAATAAAGCAAGACCTTATGTGAGTTTCTTAGAGATGTCTTTCCAGCTCTCAAAGTGATCTTCAGCTCATTATTTCACGTGAAGCTGCCCTGAAAAGGGGACCAAGAAGGTACCCTCACACCTTTTTATAGCATGGAATGGAGGTTTATTCAGTGTTGGATGACCTCTGTGGTCAGCTTCCCTCGGACTGGGGACAGGGGAATTAAAAACCACCCTCCTGTGTTGAAACCCTCACTTGGCAACTGGCTGGCCATCCGCCCTTGTAAGGAATAAATCATTTACCAAAAGGATCTACCCTCTAATTTCCTTAAGAAGGTGGCTTCCTGCTCACATACAAGTTATTCCCTCTCAACCAAGAAGGCTTTTTGGAGAGGCTGGAAGCTCAGGAAAAGAGGGATCTAATGCACATCAAGGGTTGCCCCAACAAAGCACGTGAGCAGCTCAGAAGTGGACCGAGGACTGAGAATGGGGGTGGGGTCCAGACAAAGCCGGGTGCCCCGGTGCACCCCAGTTGGAGAAACACACCCCCTCTTCCCATGTCAGGACATCCACAAGGCACCAAGATCCCAGTGCCCTAGAATTCCAGCCTCTGCGAGGTTGCCACTCACCCGGAAGTCCCTGTCCTGTCCTGTTCCTATCTTCTCCAGGCTCTGAGGCCCAGGCTTTCTTCCACTCTGGCTAGCTTCACGCCGGCCAGTCCTCCACTGTGGTCTGCAGGCAGGGTGCCCCTCCGTCTGCACCGTGTTTCAGAGAACTGTCTCCACCATGCAGAGCATATCAATGCCCAATATGGGAGCAATTCACTTTCTTAATTTATAGGTGCAGCAACAACGTTTTCAAACTGGTCATGAAATATTCCTCTCCTCCTCTGATCTGGGATTTCAGTGCTCTATATAGGGAGTTCTGACCGGCTCGGAAGTGAAGTGGTAGTTTATGGTGTCTCTCTAAGGTACAGTGTTATTACACTCAAAGGTAGGTGACAGGAGAAATAAGGATGGTGGCATTTAAGCTACAAAGCTCCAAATAGAAAAATATACTTATCCTCCTCCATTTGCCAAACAAACCGAGTTATTATTACTGTTGTTGTTTTACAACTTTTTTTTTTTTTTGAGTTGGAGTCTCACTCTGTCACCCAAGCTGGAAGGCAGTGGCACGCTCATGGCCACTGCAGCCTCAACCTGCTGGGCTCAGGTGATCCTTCCGCCTCAGCCTTCCAAGTAGCTGGAACTATAGGCATGAGCCACCACACCCAGTTGATTTTTTTTAATTTATTGCAGAGATGAAGTCTTGCCAAGTTGTTCAGGCCGGTCTTGAGCCCATGAGCTCAGGAAATCCTCTCACCTCAACTTCCCAAAGTGCTGGGATTATAGGCGTGAGCCACCACGCCTGGCCTACAGCCTTGTGTGTAGAAACATGTAGCATTATGGTTACCAAAAGTGAGAGTATAATTGTGTGTGACTGCACCCGGACTCAGCAGCTAACACCTCACCAGGCTGTCCTGTTTCCAGAGCTGGCTGTCAGATACCAAGCAGTCTGGGCCCCCGGCTGGTGTCACCCCTAGCTATGGGCTTATTGGGGTTTTCCAGCTTAAGTCCCAGAAGGCGGCAGAGGCCCAGTGACCTGGTATGGCCTCAACTGGTCTAGGTCTGTATCTGCTGCAGCCCCTTCTAACTCTGGGCTCAGCCTGAAGATAGGCTTACCCCTGGAGCTTGGGTTAGTGAGTGTCCAGATCTCAGCCTGCGCTCAGTTTTCCTCATGTCCGGATGTCACTCACTGAGAAGAGAGCAAAAGTGACTTCAGCAGGCATACAGAGGGAGAGGTGCCAGGGTCCCTACTCTTCTCATCTTCCATTCTGCTGAAGACAGCAGCCAGCCTGGAGGAGGCCTCTCTGGAAGTCAACCTGCTTCCCACAGCCTCCTCTTGGCATGCCCTTCCAGGACCATAGGGATCCCCCAAGCACTGTCCATTCATCTTCACAACCACCTGGTGAGGTCAATGCCTGTGTGATCATCTCAAGGCCATGGAGCCGTAAGTAGAAGAGCTGGGACTTTCACTCACATTGGTCTAGCTCCCAACCCATACTCTCAGTACATAGCCGTCATGTGTGAATGTCCTTGAGAGGTCAACAGGCAGGTTCCCGTGGGTCTGTCCTGCGTGCATGGCGGATGCTGCTCCCGGAGGTGGACATGCAGTAGAATGATCATCCATGGCAAAAAGAACCTTCCAAACACTCAGTTCCAGCCCTCACAAAATTCCCAAGAATGGCCTTGACACCAATGCAGCCAGTGGGCCAGTCCCATTCAAGAAAGGGAAGTGACATTGCTGTGGCTATTTGATTTGGCATGGTGAAAACCAGGTTCCCTGGCAGATGTGCATCCGTGCATCGAGGGAAATACAGACCATGACCCCTCTAGACTTCTCACCCTACCATTGAGGAAGTTAAGCTGCCAGACACCCTGCCAAATCAAATAGCCACATCAAGGTCACTTCCCTTTCTTTTTTTTTTTTTTTTTTTGAGTTGGAGACTCACTCTGTCGCCCAGACTGGAGTGCAGTGGCTGCTCCCGGCCACCGCAGCCTCGACCTCCTGGACTCCGGCGATCCTTCCACCTCAGCCTTCCGAGTAGTCGGAATTACAGGCATGCGCTACCACGCCCGGCTGATTTTTTTATTTATTGTAGAGATGAGGTCTCCCTCCCCAGGCAGCTCTTGAACCCGCAGGCTCAGGCCATCCACTCACCTCAGCCTCCCAAAGGCACAGGATTACAGGCTGAGCCACCAAGCCCGGTCACTTCCCTTTCTTGAATGGGGTTGGCCCGCTGGCTGCGCTGGCATCAAGGCCATTCTTGGGAATTTTGTGAGGGCTGGAACTGAGTGTTTGTAATGTTCTTTTTGTCATGGGTGATCATTCTACTACGTGCTCTGGGTCACACAGTGGATGGTGCTGAGGCCTGGACTGGAATCCAGGCCTCCAATTCAGCTATCCTCCCAGCGGAGATGACAAATCTGACCAGTCTCAGTCCCTCACCTTGAGAAGCTCACAGTCTAACACCTGGAACAGACGGGACATGTCATTGCCAACTAAAAGTAAAAGGTTTTTTTAGCTCAACAGAGAAGAAGGCATTTTCTCTAGTTTGTTTGTTCTGTCTAAAGAAGCCAGGAAGAAAAGTAAATTAGGGCCCAAAGCTCCAATCATCCATGAGGATGACTAAATGGTAAATATTGTGGAAAACAAAGAACTTTCTTGTCACGTGCAGTTTGCAGTATAGGTTGGAGAGGGAGATGTCCATTGCGCTTAAATCAGCAGTAGCCGTTCTGCAGGCTGGGACCGGTGGGAGCAGAGGATGTGAGATGTCTTCCTCTTTGAGGATCAAAGCTGGAGGCAGGTCTGCCGGAGAAAAGCCAAAGAAGCACTTCCACAGAATGACCAGGGAGGAATGGGAGGCTCCCAGGGTCTCTACTGGCCCCAGAAGCCAGAATTGGATCTAGGCCAGGACGTCCACCGAGGGGAGAAATTCAGTCCCATGGCCTGGACTCCCTGTGGAGGCCTCGCCCTTGGAGACCAGGAAGCAGCACGCCACGTCTGTCCTGACTGCAGACCTCTCTGTCAGAGACACCAGGCTTCACAGAGATCTAGCTCCCAGGCGGATGCCCCAGGGCCGCAAATAAACCCACCCTTTGTGTGGATGTCATGGCAAGTCATGAGCCCTCATCTGTCCACTCACGGGGACTGTGGAAGACCTGCTGAGAGGGGGAAGCAGGGCAGTGAGGAAACGAGCGGCATTTTAAATTCAACATTCCTCTGGGCCCTGAGCACAGAGCCTTGGGGAGATTCGAAGTTCAAATGAATATGTGTTGCTCGGAAGACAGCCCCACCGCCTCCTAGCTCTGTGGCCCTGGGACCTGGACTTAACCTCTTGAATATAACTGTCCTCATCTGAGAAACAGGTACAATACTTTGAAAGACTTTGCAGTTTCCTCGGGAGGGTCCCCGCCGGTAATAGACGCGGGCTTGTCGTAGAAATGTTAGCGTTCACATAGCCGTTTTATCACTGGCGATGACTTGGTTAAAGAGTGTTTTACCAGCCCTTTAGCTAGTATCTTCCAATGTGATTACAACACGCACACATACAGTTTTCATTTAAACTCTTAACACGGACTTCACCATCCTCTCAGCACATAGCAGCTGTGCGAATGTCCTTGAGAGGTCAGTGGGCAGGTTCCCATGGGTCTGTGCGCCTGGGACCAGGCACACAGTGGAGATGAAAGACAGTGCTTCTCCTTGGTGCTTACATCCTAGGAGTGCAGACACCAAAAGTGGGAAAGCTTAGCAAAGGAAGTGCCCTGGGAGACAGTGTCATGATGACACTAAGTGACTCAGAAAGAATTCCCATCAGAATTGATTGCATGTGACGCCCAAGTCCTCATGTCCCCCGACTGTCCCATCTGGGAGGAAGAGGCCCATGATGGGAGACTGACCACACTGAAGGCATATTTCTCGCCCTCTCTAGGTCATGTGGTGAGATTGACACTGATGTTGTTATTTTTTTTTTGCAAAGAAAGAAAAGTCTACTCAAAAGTAAACTAGAGAGAGAAAGAGAAGGGAGAGAGAAGATTCACCTCCCCAAGGTACAGGAGGGGGCCAAAGCCAAGAAGCCTGGCGACAGCCATACCTCAAAGAGTACATGGCACACCAGAGTCTCGCGAGGCAATGGTCAATGTTATTTTTTGGCCCTACTCTGCGTTTTGACAAGATCGGTTTTGTTAGGAATTGAGACACATCTAAGGTAGGTCGACCTTACTTAACCAAGAAGCAGAAGCAAAGCAGCCCACTTCTAAATCTTGTATGGCTTGATCTGCTGTCTCCACGGCAGGCCAGAATCAGTCTGGACAGTTCCTCTACGAATCAATGACCGTGACTTGACATTGAACAAGACTTCCACAGCAATCTGGGACTAGATCCTCAAATGAACCTTGCTGTGTAAACAGCAGTAAGTACGATCGCCGAGGAGTGTGGCTAATCTAGCGGCAAGTACCCCCGAGAAAGAGGGGGACGCACCGTGTTAATGAGATTTACCACACATAATGGACAAAATCCTCGCCAACAACTGGCTCCGGCCGCAGAAGCCACTAGAGTTGCCCCCAGTCGCTGGGTCCACCAACACCCACTCACCTCTTCCCCTCCCCTCCACGGCCACACAATTATCTGTGCATTCTTTGTTAATTAATAAAGAAGAACCCCTTTTAAAATCACCGATGTATCACCGCAGAGGAAGGTCTGATTTCATCCAGCTGGGCCTGGCGTCTTCGGGCGGGTACCCATTAGATGATACTAAGTCAGCACAAGCAGGTTCTAATGAGGAGGGAAGGGGGGGAAGACGGGGAAGAGGAGAGGTACAGAGGAGGGGAAGGGAGAGGAGGAAGGTGGGCAACCCACACAGAGACGAGGCATGTTCCTTCAGTTGTGACAATCGCCTCCCTTCTCCTCTACCAAGACTGCCTGCAGCGGACAGGCTCCAGCCCTGCTTTGAGAGGGTCAGATGAATTCCCCGGGGCCGTGGCTATGTGTTTCAGTCATGGCCACAGGAAATGAACTCGGAATTATATTGCAAGCAGCAGTCTCCCTCTGACAGGGCAGGGTACCAGGGGACAGGACAGGCCCGTGCCATCTCTAGGTTTTCTGGTTTGCATTTAGAGGCCTTGAGTTTCTCAAGTCCCAGCTTCCTAAGCATCTGAACGCGAGACTAGGCCTTCTTCCCATGATCCTGGGCATCTGAGTCGGCCAAGAGCACAGGACCCTCTGCTCTCAAGCTCACAAGCCCTTGTCCTAGAAAGGCTTCTCAAGAAGGGGCAGGCGTGTCCCTGAGGTGACTGCAGAATTGTCTTGTGGCCACGGGAGAGAATGAGACTGGTTCCATCCCTAAACCACCCATACCCAGGCCTGCCCTGTAGAACGCCCCACAGTCTGCTGAAGTCTCTACCTCTCGCCGGCCCCCTGGCTCCCTCCTGCCCGCTTTGTGTATCCTGGTCCCCACGCTCGTACATTCAGCCTAATTATTATTTTGTGCAGCTTTTCACAGCAGAAGGAGAGAAGATTAGGAGAAGAGAAAGAAAGCTGAAACCTCTATAATGAAATTTTAAAATCACAGAGCTCCCGCTGTTCATATCTTCCCAGCCTCCAAAAGCATCAAATATTGTTTTATCCCGCAACGAATCTCACATGTGTATAGATCTCGCAATATTTGGACACGTTAACTGGGAGCTGAGTCCTAAGATAACAGCAATGCCAGCCAAGTGCGGTGGCCTCATCTCCAGACCCTACATAGTTAATTGGTCACTTTGTCCAGCTGAACAATGGGGGTTCCGGTCCGTTCCAGTCATTAAAAGCTGCCAAAGTCTATACCACTTTGAATCGGCTGATATCCTCCTGTTCCATGTTGCTTTTACGCACCTGCCCGCCCAGCATCCTTGCCTCTGACTGAAAGCGTCTGGTTCTTTGAAGAGGGCTTTGGATAATTTAATCAACTTTCCTCCGTCCTCTCCAGAAGGAAGAAGTACTCAGCTCACTTTGGGGTAAGAGCCATGGAGCAGCGCACACTCTTTCCCGTTCTTAATAAGCCTCCCAAGTGCGTCAGCACGACAGGGTGTTTATCTCAATTAATGCATTAATAACTCCGCCAAATTGCCGGGAAAATCTGACACGGACTCGTGTGTGCCGGATCCCAGTGAAGAAAGAAGCTGACAGAGCAGAGCCACCCAATGTACGATCAGAACCATATTTTGAAGAGCAGACCCTCTGTTTCGTTTTATTTGGGTCATTTGAGGTTTTCGTTGATTATACACCTGCGCGCGTGGGCGCCACACACACACACACACACACGGGCACGGGCACACAAGCATTTTTGCACAAGTGACTTGGAAGATTGTGGGAGCAGAGGGAGGGGAAGAACAGCAGGGAAAGGAGAGCAAGACAAGGTCGGGCCAGTCGTTGTCCCCGCAGGTCACGGGATGGCGTGCCTGAGTGATGCCTGAGCGAAGCGGTTGCTGGAGGGGACAGACCTGGCCCGGCAGAGAGGGAGGTTCATGTGGCTTTCCCTTTTGACACTCTGGCCAGAGGGGCTGTGTGCCTCTGTCCATGGCCGCCAGTCCACTCAAAACCATGCCAGCGGCATTTCTGCTTTCACTAAGTATCCAAGACACCGAGAACACGCTTTTTTTGCGCTTTGTAAGACTCTGTGTCTTGGAGCCTCCTGCTCCAGCTTCCCCTTAGGGAGCTCTTGGGCTGGTGGCTGTTGGATAAGAAGGGGACATTTCCATTTCGAAGCTGCAGTCCCATGCCCTGGCAGCTGGCGGGACTGTCTTTCTGCATCATAGACACAAACGGACCCAGAAATCGCAGACTTTGTAGCAAAGCGAAACAACAAGGCTTTAGGCCCGAAGTAGGCCCCTAAGCCCCAGGGACTGGTTTTTGAGGGTGGCAGCTTCCAGAAGAAGTGACTCCAGCCTGTAGCGAAGGAAAATGCCCCCTAGGTCCCCCGCATTCCTGCAAGAGCTCAGCCCTTCCTCTGACAAGCGGCCTCTGCAGAGCCCCGTCTCCTTGCTGCCACTTACTGTCCCCCGGAGATGAGTTGATGTCCCACCTGGTTCAGAGCGTTAGCTTGAAGCCAGTGGTGCGGAGGCTAATTATTCACTTTCCGCTGCCCCATCTGCTCTGCTTGCTGGGGTGTGGACGTTAGGCAGCGCTCTCTGGGCAAAGCCAAGGCACGCACGGGCCGGGCCAGGCATGCAAAGCCAAGGCATGCCTGGCCCAGGGTAGCCACAGTACCCTCGAGGAAGTCGCCTGGACAGTCAGTTTTAATGTGATGACTCCTGGCCTCCAGGTGTCCCCACATGCAGGTCTGAGATGTCATGTGTCTGGACAAGGGAAGCAGAGTGGGGGGAAAGGGACCTCCCCAGAAGATGGGACAGAGGGGGAGTGGAAACTAACCAGGCATGGAGGCGGAAGAGGACAAGTTTTCCCAGAGGAAGGAACAGAGAGAGCAAGAGATACAGGGAGGAATCCAATCAATCAGTGGCAGGACAGCCTGTGCCCAGTGGGTCTCAGGGCCAGGAGCTCAGGCTAGGAGTTCTGGACATACCTGGGATCAAAGACCTGCCAAGCTTCACCACCAAGACGAGGCTGCACCTCGGTCTTCAGAATTGAATTGTCCACTCTCCCCTTCAGAGCTGCCACACCTGAGAGCATCTTATGATGGCAATGCTGACCCCGGAGACACTGAGAACAACTAGCATGTGTGACCTGCTGTGCTTGGCCCTGTCCCAAGCGCTCTGCATCCATCATACTTGTAACCCTCTCAGCAAGCAGCACTGTTAGCGTTGTTGCTGTCGTTATCATTGTTAGGATTGACATGGACCCCGAGACATTCAGTCACTGGGATCTGGCCCCACCAGCCTGACTCCAGACCCTGCACGCTCAATTTCCCCTGAAAGGATCCTTCTCCTCCATCGAATCTGTCTTTTAAAAAGTTCTGATTTTCATTTTTTGGAAAATTTTTATTCTAAAGATGTGGAGTACAATTCAGGGTTAGGTATACAAACATTGATCACGCAGGTACCCCTGTTAATGAGGTATATCCCTCTCTCCCCTAGCAGTTTCCCTCAACTGCCAGTCCCACCCTCCCCCCCCCCACTGATAGTCCTTATTACTGTCAATCACTTTCTTAGAGCATTATAATTGCTCAAGGTCCTCTGACAAGTGAGAACATATGGAACTCTGTTCTTTGTTTCTGGGATACATCACTGAGTATGATCGACTCCAAATCCATCCAGGTGGCTGCAAGGTCCACATATTTGTTGTTCTTTATGGCTGCATAATATTCCATTATGTATATGCACCGCGTTTTTTTATCCAGCCTAGCTTCAATGGGCAACACGGTTGGTTCCATGTTTTTGCTATTGTGAGTAGAGCTGCAACAAACATACGTGTGCAAGTATCTTTTGCGTAGAATAATTTGAGTTTCCCCAGGTATTTATATTGTACATATTTGTACGTACATATTTATAGGGCATAGTGTGATATTTCAATACATGTATACCATGTGCAATGATCAAATCAGGGTAATCATATATCCTCCGGGTATATTCCCAATAGGGGAATTGCTGGTCCATTTGAAAGCTCACGTGGAAGATCAATTTCTAGTTCTTTCAGAAATCGCCACACTGTCTTCCAAAGAGGTTGCACTAGTCTGCAATCCCACCAGCAGTGTAGAAACATTCCTTTTCCTCCACATCCTCGCCAGCATCTGTTGTTGTTTGTTTTATTAATGATGGCCATTCTGACAGGGGTTAGGTGGTATCTCAGTGTGGTTTTGATTTGCATTTCTCTGATGAGGAGTGAGGCTGAGCACTTTTTCATGTGTCTGTTGGTGATTTTCATTTCTTAACCCACTAGAATGCCAACGTCAGTGCTCACCCAAGCTAACCGTCACTCCAGGTACCACCCCGATGGCCATCTATGCGTTGAGGGCCATTTCCCACAAACCTTCTGCTAGGCCACAACATGGCAACCTCATGTCCTGTTTTATTTCCTAGCCGCCAGTGAGGAAGGGGCTCTCATGAAATCACCCAAGAGCTGTCTGTCCTACTCCCCCGGGCCTCAGAGGGGCAAGGTCGATGTCAGGCTCTTCTACACAGGTTCTCCTCCTCTTTGAGGCCCTCCCTGCCTTCCTTGGGAAAATCCTTGGAAAAAGCGAAGGTAGGAATGGAGTCAGTGTTGACCGCCATCTATATTGGCACGTCCTGCTGCCAAGTGCCCTCTCTGCAAGAACATGCATGGCACCAGGCTCACAGATGAGGATGCGGCTTGTGACAACAATGGTGATGGGGACAGCCGCAGCAACAGCCCCTCGAGCTATGCGCCTGGGCCAGAGACCTCTTACCCTCCACTTCAACCCCATGAAGCTAGGCTTGTCTTTCCCTGTTTCGAGATGTGCAGGCAGAGATGCAAAGAAGACGTCACCTCCAAGGCCACCCAGGGAGCAGGTGTTGGGCCAGATCGAAGCCGCCTAGGCTGGGAGCATGGCGGGCCACCACCAGTGATGGAAAGAACAGGGGGTGAGGTTCTGCCCATTGGCACCCGGATTGAGTGGTCTGAAGCTTGGCAGGGAGACTTGGGCAGGGAAGTAGATGAGGCCTTGAGCCCTGAATTCCCAATTCACCGGGTCAGCTCCCCATCTTCCAGTCTTGGTTTAAATGTTGCTTCCTCCAAGAAGTTTTTCCCAGGCCAGGCCAGGTGTCCAGCCCTCAAGGCCCAGAGCCCTTCTGGTGGCACATGCTTGGCCAAGCTGCTGCTTTTTGGCAGACCACCCCCATTCGGAAGGTCCCCTCTATGAAGGCAGAGCTTGGGTTCAAGCTCCATACACCTGTCTCCCGTGCAACACACCTCAAGGGTGATGACTAAAGAAACTCCACTTGAGCTGTTGCCCAATCCTCTCATCACTTCCTTCTCCTAGAGGGATCCCAATCGCATACTGAACTTCAAACCTGTGCTCTTAAACACCACCTGGTGACAGCCAGGTTATCTTCCTAAACTCTGATTTGCCAACGAGGAGACCCTCTATTGCAATTTCGCTGAGCAGAAGAGGAGCACCCTTCTGTCACCAGGTTCCCTGGCTGGTGTGAGAACACTACCCACATCCCAGCCCTCCCTGCCACTGCATGTCCCCCAGGGCATCCGGGCGTCCGCTGACATCTTTGCAGAGGGCCCCAAGTGTCAAGAAGAAGAGGACTGGACCACCCATCCGCTCGTGCTGGCCCCAAGCATAGCGGGGCACTCTCCATCTCTGGTGAAGGTTCTTGGGAACCTTAGAAAGCGTGTGCTTTTGCTTTTCTTGTGTCTGAAGTCAGGTGAGTCATTCTTTCCCCTTTTCTTATTCATGGAAAATGATTTCTCATGGCGCCTGCTGGCTCTCTCCAGTGGAAAGTCCCTGTGGAGCTGAGCCCTCGTGAATTAATGAGGCCTCTGGGATAGACAGGAAAGAGCACTGGGCTCAGAGCAGAAGTCTCGTGCTTTACTTATGAGCTCTGCGACCTTGAACTGAGCACTTGACCCCTCTCGGTCCCACTTTAACAGGGTGGCTTGAGGCTTAACTGAGCTCGTGCAAGTGTGACTGCTTTGTGTAAATGGAAAGGGAAAGAAAAAGCATCTGCTTTTTTGACATGGACGCAAGAGCCAGAACTGCCTCCCTGCTCAAGTCCTAGGCATGTGAGAAGAATCCTCCCAAGTCCTAGACACACATACCTAGGGCGTCCCTCGCCTGTTCAGAAAACTGCCAGAAGCTCACCTCTCCACCTTTTTTGTTTGTTTGTTCTGCTTCCCAGTATCTTCTTCCCAGGTGCCTCCTGTCCAGACTTCTTGTGTCCCTGAGCAATCTTGCCTAACTCTCCAACCCTGTTGCTACCACTGCTGGGCGTGTCCGCTGGGACCTCCAGCATCCAGACCTCTGCCTGCAAATCCCTTCCCTAACTACTTCCGGTAACAAAGAGAAAGTAGGAGAGGCCACAGATCCAGGGATGTGTTGTATTCGTCAAGATTGGGTTCAGCTGTCGTGAAAAGAAAATCCATAGCATTGGTGACTTTTAATCTCATCGAAGTTCAGAAAGGGGCCGTCCAGGGCTAGTGTGACATTTTCACAAAGCCATCCAGCATCCAAGTTCTTTTTGTCTTTCTGCTGTCACCCTTAGCACTTGGTTTCCACTTCATACTCGCCTCGTGGCAGCTTGAGTGCCAGTCTTTGTGTCTACATTCCAACCAGTAAGAAGAGGGAAAACACAGACACATCTCCCAACTGGGTCAACCGTCTTTATCAGCCTTCCCATGAATCTCTCAGAACATTTCTGCTTATATTTTGTTTGCTCAAATAAGGCAGCGCTTAGCTGCAGAAATTCACCTTTTACCTGGGCACATTGCCACCCCAAATGAAATCTGGGTTTTACCACTAAAAAAGGAGAGGCCAAAGGGCATCAGGTGGCATTTAAATCTCTCTATGACGTTGCCCAAGAGCGCATCTAGGAAGCAGAGTCAGCCAAGTTCTTCGGACTCCACATTGCCAGCTGGTGCCCTCTTCAGAATGTGCGCTCAGTCACCCCGTGGCCATGCCCCAAGGAGAAGCTGTCCTCAAGAGTGCAGTCCATGGTATAAGTGTCCATCTGCCAAATGTCCCATCACCCCCTGCAACCTGGGTCCCCAGCCAAACCAGGAAGGGGGGGAAAGCCCCCTTCCTTGCCATGAGCTCGCCAAAGTCCCGGCAGTCACAGACAGTGTATATCTGTCATTACAAGGATCCTCCACATGGATCTGTCACCCAGAGAGGGCAGAAGCATCGTCCCCATTTGCAGATGAGAAAACTAGGGCTTACAAGACCCAGTAACCTCCAGACTTCATGGTGGGAAGAGAGGGATTCTCTCGTAGCTCTGCTGTCCCTGGAGTCAACGCTTCCTGCAACCACATTCTGCTTTCTGGAAGCTTTCTTGCCATGGGAGCAGGATGAGGACTCCAGTGAGGCCGGTGGGAGCCCACAAAGCCTGGCCCTACTAGACCAACAGAGATGGGAAGGGGGGAATTATTCTGTTGTTCTCCCTCCCTCAAGGGAAAGTTTTGCTCAAATTGACCTGTTATCCTTTGGTGGTTTCTTCACATGTATATGTTGTATCTTAAGGGACCAACGAATTTGAATCAAGCTCCAAAGTTGTCCCACTTGTGTGTCCTCTTTGAGGAGTGAGGTAAGGCATAGAGATCAGGTTTCTGGATCGCTGAGGTTTCTGGACAGCCGCAGAAACGTAAACAATATATAGTCATTTGTACGGAAAAGTTTATAAAGTGTAGCATATGTGCCCCTACAAAGAACAACATAATTAAGCAGAGTATGAACATCATTTAACTTCCCCTAATGACAAGGCCATAATGAAGAGCATCAATTATGGTACTGAGCTCTGGTTTGCAGGGCGCCCTCAGGGGCTGCTGACGTGTGGAGGGCCATTTGTTCCTGCAAAAAATGGCCCCATTTGTTTTGTCTTCCTAATCCCTATTCCTCTGACTTTGGTAGTGGTGGTTACTTTGTCTGGTGCATCCTCCCTGAAATAGCCACTGCTCTCTGATGCCGTCACCAGGCCCGACTGCCCTTGGTTTGTCACGGTCTCTTCAATGTTGCACGGCCCAGGACCTGAGCAGGCTTCCAGATCATGAGAAATTCACCCTGATCCATGGGTGTTCCCGGCTTGCCCTCCCTGTTTTACTTTTGAATCCCTTTAATATTTGCATGAAAATGAGATCTTTGGTTCTTTGAGTCCTTCCGTGGAAATATGTGGGATCCGTGCCCTCTTCCTGCGCAGAGACCTGGTTGGCTCCTTCCCTGGTCGAAGCCGGGTTCCAGATGTGTAAGGCTGCTGCAGGCCTCAGGCTTGTGCGGAAGGGGTGCCGCCAACACCTTGAGGCCCTGTGTGGGTTCGCCATCGCTGCCGTCTGTGATGGATCACTCCTCATGGATTGGATCAAACAGTAATTAGAGCCAGAAATAGAGAGCAATACCAGCCATGTTGTTGTTTGTTAGGATGAGTTATTGCATTCCGTGGGAGTCTAGAACGGTCCCAGTTCCACCATGGGTGGTAGTTGCTTTCCAATTCATACTAGAGAGCTTTGAAAAGCGTAGCCGCCTTCTCTCTTGGCTCCCTAATATACATTCCTATCAATTAGGAAACGCAATGGAAGATAAACATGGAATCTCAGCTTCTTCTAATTCTGAGCCCTTCATAGATTCATAAAACAATAGTCATTTGCAAATGCGCGATTTCCCTGGAAGCAAATGAATATGCAACAATCCATTAATGTGCTGAGTTAAGTACAGCAAATGCAAATCGCTTTAACGGTCATATTTACAAAATAAGTTACCTGTACCTTAAATAATTATAATGTGCGCTTAGCACTCCAAGTGAAATCAAGAGGGCTGGAGACTCAAATTTGACCTGCCATCAAACAGATCATGAGAAATTCACCCTGATCCATGGGTGTTCCCGGCTTGCCCTCCTTGTTTTATTTTTGAATCCCTTTAATATTTGCATGAAAATGAGATCTTCGGTTTTTTGGTCTTCCTGGCTTGTGTTGTTCTTCCATCAAGATGCGTTGAACAGGTGTTGTTTCCTTCTACAGTACTGTGAAGTGTCACTTGTACGCTGCAGAATTTCTGGGCTGAGGGGCCCATTGGATGCTGATAAGAAGGTTGCAAAGCTCTGTCCTTAGAGCTATAGTTGGCCTCAATTACTGCTGAGACCCTGGCAGAGGAAAATGGGGTGCTAGATCCCAGGCTGCCCAGACATTCTGTGGCACATTCTCATAATGATCCGCATTACCAGTGTGACACACCCCTGCATCTGCATTTCTTTCAGATCATACCCATATGCACACACGTGGGCACCTATGGGCACACACACACACCATGTCCTCCTCAGTTTTACCAGACGGAAGCATAAAGAAGTAGAGGAAAACAAGGTCCCTCACACCACCCTACTAGCCACTACTGGATTTTTCTTATCATTATCACCTAAATGAAACCACATCAGGATTCTAAATACATTTCTAAGGAATAAGACAGGCTTTAAACTATTGGAAAGGCAGATACGTTACTGATTTTGAAGGATGCTGGTGTGTCCTCCCCGGACTGCTCAGAAAAGCCTGTTAACTGGGTCATCTCCTTCTCTGAACCAGGCTGACCAGAGGCCATGGCACCATTAGATGACAAGAAGGGTGCAGTCCAACAGGCTGTTACAGAATTGTGTGGCGTCTTCAATAAATCGCAAAAACAGAAGAGGAGAGAAAGGGTGTATTTACTAACATCAGCCAAGATGCTGGTCCTGGAAGAATTTAGCAAATCAGTAAACGTTATGAGACTGAGAGATTATGGTTGTTTCAAACATCGCCTGTTCCAAGAGCAGGACTTGGAACAACAGAAGCTGGAAGATCAGGAAGCGTATTTGTCTATATCCTGTAATAGAAGAGGAAAGATATGTTTAAACTGATTCAAGATTTAGCTCTGAAAATAAAGGGATGAAACATATTTACTGCAGTTACAAAGACAGAGCCATTTCACCAGGGTGTCAACTTGGTTGTGCTAAGTTGTGTTTTTCTCAGATAAGTCATCTTAAATTAAATATTAAAGATTAATAAATATAATGTCCATAATAAATGACACGCACTAATTTAATTAAAAATAGATGGTGAATTTTACAAATGGGACATTATCGTAATGATATAGAATGGACTTGTTATGCTAAAAATGTGCAGTCTTGAAAATGTGCAATCTCCATGCACATTTCACCCTTATTGTGGCTCATTAAAATTTTAAAAATAGCTATTTTAATTGTCAAGCATTTGACAGACTGCTATAAAAACTTGACACTTAAATTTCAATTTTACAATATGCATTTTAATGACTCCTTTCTCTGCATGTTTTGTTATCCACAATCCAGTCTTTTTTGAGAAAAATTAAAATGTCATTTTCCAATAGTTTTTTAGAGAACAGAGTGGAGCTTGCTGCAGGGCTGCAGGAAAACATGTTTAAATCTTTACAAATAAATATGAAAATTAGAACTATATTTTATTTCCACTGCAGTCTGTGGTTTAGTTGTTGATTTCAAAGCCTTCAGGGGTATCAGGAAGATACTCGTGGGACCTCAAGGCAGACTGGGGGAGGGAGGCTGTCAGAAGATTTTAGCACCAGCTTTTTAAAAGGATTTCCCATTTCCTCCACTTGGGATGTAAGACAAGGTGACAGATGTGGCTCACAGTAGCCCCTGCATACGAATCTTCTTTTAGAAAAAAGGACACTTCTAAGTGGAATTCTGAATGGCACTGTGGAAATGCCTTACGTCGTCCAGAAAAGCTGTTGTGAGTCCTTGAGGTATTAAAGTCTCCTTGGCATGTTCTGGGAGGAAAGTCATATAAGTCAGGGCTCTTTAAATGCCAGGCCATTTAAGACGTTGGAGTTTTCTAGGATTCACCTGGCAATATCCTAGCAAACAGTCTGTTTTCAGTTCCAGCATTGCTTTGAATTTGACAAAAACAATATTTGGATAAGCAAAGGAGAAAAATATTATTATGTTAGCATTATATTCATGCAATCTCATTGTTGATGCCAATGGCAATTCTGTGAGCATCTACTGGGTATCAGGACAAGTGCTGGGTGCTTTAATTTCCTATCTGTACAGCAACCAAAATACAGATCTTTGTATTCCACCATCAGCGTTGACAGATGCTCAGAGATGGAGGAACACATCCAATGACGTACAACTCACAAACGCAACTAACAAGCCACACAATCGGAGTGCAGCTCAGACCCTCTGACGGCAGGAGTCTGGGAATCCCCCACCGTGAAGATGTCCTGAATGCCTTGGTGACATCATGGGCTGTTGCTTGAAAACTAAAGGGACTGTTCTTTTCTTTTCTTTGAAAGATGTAAGATACAGCTCAGGGTGAGGTATACAAAAGGTCGCTGTCCAGGTAAAGTTTGGGCCTCACTTTGATCCCCACTTCACCTGGTTTGAGATCAGGTAACCTTATTGATGATGTGTGCTCCCCCATGCCCCTGGCATTGTCCGACTACTGCCAATTCCTTTCTTATAGTATCATGATAATTGTTCAGGGTGTGCTTATGAGTGAGAACATGCGGTAAACAGTTCTTTGTGCCGGGCTCGGTGGCTCAGCCTGTAATCCCGCGCCTTTGGGAGGCTGGGGTGAGTGGATTGCCTGAGCCCGCGGGTTCGAGACCCGCTTGGGTAGCGAGACCTCATCTCTACAATAAATCAAAAAATCAGCCGGGCGTGGTAGCGCGCGCCTGTAGTTCCAGCTACTCGGAAGGCTGAGGCGGAAGGATCACCGGAGCCCAGCGGGTCGAGGCTGCGGTGGCCGGGAGCGGCCACTGCACTCCAGTCTGGGCGACAGAGTGAGACTCCAACTCAAAAACAAAAAAAAAACCAAAAAACAGTTCTTTGTTTCTGTGATAGATCACTCAGTATTACAGACTCTAAATCCATCCAAGTTGCTGTGAAGGTCATAATTTTTTCTTCCTTATGGCTGCCTAATATTCCATCATGTATATGCACCACATTTTTTTAATCCAGTTCACTTTCGATGGGCAACATGGCTGGTTCCATGTTTTTGCTACTGTGAATAGTACTGCAATAAACATGATTGTGCAGATATCTTTTTTAATAGAATGATTTGAGTTCCTCTGGGTATATTCCCAGAAGGGGGATTGCCGGATCTTATGGAAGGTTGGTTTTTAGATCTTTTAGGAATGGCCACAGTGTTTTCCACAGAGGTTGTACTAGTTTACACTCCCCAGCAGTACAGAAGTGTTCCCTTTTCCCTGCATCCTCTTCAGCATCTGCTGTTTTTTGAGTTATTGATGATGGTCATCCTGTCCGGAGTCAGGGGGTACCTCAGTGTGGCTTTAATTTGCATTTCTTTGATCATTAGTGAGGCTGAGCATTTTTTCATGTATCTGTTGGCTGTTTTTGAATTTGACAAAAAGAAATTCTTTTTTTGAGAAGTATCTATTCATCTCTTTTGCCCACTTTTTAATAGGGCTGTTTGTTTTTTTTCTTTTCAGCACATTTGAGTTCCTTGTAAATCCTAGATATTAGGCCTTTGTCAGATGTACAGTTGACAAATATTTTTTACCATTCTGTGGGCTGTCTCCCCACTCCCATGATGGTTTCTTTTGCTTTGCAGAAGCTTTTCATTGTGATGAGGTCCTACTTATCTATTTTACATCTTATGGCATGGGCATTTGGGGCTTTGACCAGGAATTGATTTCCAGTTCCAATTTCCACAAGGGTGTCTCCTGAATTTTCTAAGTCTTATAGTTTGAGAATTTACATTTAGTTCGTTGATCCATTTAGAGTTGACTATTGTGTATGGTGATAGGTAGGGGTCTTTTTTCAATCTTCTGCATGTGGTCAGCCAGTTTTCCCAGCACCGTTTACCGAATAAGTTCTTCTCTCCCCAGTGGTTGTTAGAGGAGGCTTTGTCGAAGATGAGTTGGCTGAGAAATTGAGGTTTTGCTTCCAGAATCTCTATCCTGTTCCATTGGTCTATATGCCTGTTCTTATACCAGTGCCAGCCTGTTTTGATTAGTGTAGCCTTATCATGACGTTTAAAGTCTGGAAGTATGATACCTCCCACTTTGTTTCTTTTACTGAGGATTGTTTGGGCTATTCATGGTCATCTATATTTCCATATGAATTTCTGTATTGTCATTCCTAGTTAAGAGAAGAATAATGCTGGTAATTTAATGGATATTGCGTTAACTGTAAATTACCTTGGATAGGATGGACATCTTAACAATGTTGATTCTTCTAATCCATGAGCATGGAATATTTTCCCATTTGTTTGGGTCATCTTTGATTTATTTGGACAGTGTTTCCTAATTTTCGTTGTAAAGGTTTTTCACTTCTCTGGTTAGGAAGATGCTGAGGTATTTCATTTTTTGTTGCTATTGTGAATGGGATGACGCATCTTATTTGGTTGATGAAGACTTTCTTTTTCGACCCATTTACCACTGCCCCTACCACACTTCTTGCCAGACAAAATACCAAAGCCCTCCGCAAAGTACCACAATCAAAGCCTTGGACTACTTTCGGTGTTCAGTGTGGACTTGATGCTGAGAGTAGAGCCTTATCCCCGGGTTTATCATTTTGATCTGCTGGTCTTGAGCTGGTTTCCATGGTGCTTGCTCTTGTACTCAGGTCAACCAAAGGGACTCCTCTGAGAGAAAGCATCATCCTAGACCTACAGAAGATGTCTCACTTGCCAAATGGTTCATTGACAGGAATTTGAGTCAGCCCTGATGAACTTCCTGCAAGCCACTCTCTACAGGATCTCACCTGAACCATAAGCAGATCGGGGCTGCCCAGAACTCCCTGGAAACAATGGAGTACACAGTGCAGTGGCTGCTTCTAGAGTTCTTGTGTTGAAGGGTCTTCATGCCAAGTCAAAGCAGGCACAGCAGAAGGTTTCAAAGACAACTTGCAAGGAGTGCAAAGAAGACGTTCCCCCTTCCAGATCCAGCCTTTCCCTGATTCTCTTTTCATGGCTGTGAGGATATAGCCTTGAACTGAATCTGTAGTAAACTTGCAACAGGGCAAACACCACTGCTCAGGAAGGGACAAGGGACCCCTCCATGCCCAGATAAAAATGGACCTTCCAACCATGCCATGGTGCCTGGGCCATGCAAAGCCCAGGAACTGGTCAGTGTGCTGAGAAGATCAATCCTCCACCCCGATTCAGCCTTCCAGTGTTGTGCTATCCGGAGATCCTGGGAAGAAACCAGACACTCTCAGAAGCCCACATTAAATACCCAATAATTAAATCAAGGGCCACCATAGTTTTCACATCACTCTGTGTGCCAGCATTTTTAAACTTGTACTTGCTGTCCCTCTGCCTGGAATGCTTCCTTCTCTCTTAGCTCTCTCCAAAGGTGTCCCTAGCCCAGGAAGGCCATCTCCTAACAGCGTGACCAAACCAATGCTGCCTGTTAAACTCACATGTCAAGACTCTCTCTCTAGCCGGGCTTCATGGCTCAGCCTGTAATCCCGCGCCTTGGGAGACTGAGGTGGGTGGATTACCTGAGCCCGCGGGTTCGAGACCCGCCTGGACAACTTGGCGAGCCCTCATCTCTACAATAAATCAAAAAATCAGCCAGTCGTGGTAATGCGCACCTGTAGTTCCAGCTACTCGGAAGGCGGAGGCGGAAGGATCGCTGGAGCCCAGCAGGTCGAGGCTGCGGTGGCCGGGAGTGGCCACTGCACTCCAGTCTGGGCGACAGTGTGAGACTCCAACTCAGAAAAAAAAAAGACTCTCTCTGGTTATGCAGTGCTCAACACAGTTGGTGATAGATAGAAAATGATAGATTTCTGAAATATATATATATATGTGTGTGTATACTCTTCTTTCTCCCTGATATAGGCTGAATTGTGCTCCCCCCAATTCATATGCTGAAGTCCTAATCCCAAGTACCTCAGAATGTGACCTTATTTACAAATAGGGCCTTTCGAGAGGCAATCGAGTTAAGATGAGATCATTAGGGTAGCCCTCAATCCAATAGGACTAGTGTCCTTATAAAAGGTGAAACGTGGACACAGGCAAACATCCACGAAGAACACAAATGAACATGATGGCAGATATCTGCAAGTCAAGGACGTTAGGGTCCGGATAGGGTGAGGGTGGCGTGCTGGAGAGGTGAGGGACGGGGCAACACCGGTAACCCGGAGATCCGAGCAATTGCAAAGAATTGCAACACACAAAAATGTTAAGAAAGAAAAGTTTATTTAAAAGTAAATTAGAGAGAGAAGGGAGAAAGAAGATTCATCTCCCCATGGTGGGGGAGGGGAGCCAAAGCCAGGAAGCATGGTGACAGCCATAGTCAACGAGCACATGGCCACACCAGAGTCTAGCAAGGTAATGGCCGCTGGTTGCTTGTGGTTGATTTAACCATTCCCCTTGTTGGGGGAAGATCATTAAGGTGATTGGGTGGTGGTCTGCTCCACATCATCACAAAGGGGCAGGCAAGCTCAGGTACTGATGTCAGGTGATGGACAGCAGACAGATGGGCAGGTTAGTCACATGATTGTTGCCATGGTGGAGTTTATTCGTGTCACAGAGGTCACAAAGGGCTGATTGGGTTGACCCTGGGAGGAGGGTTTCCTGCAAGAGACTTGTTAGACATTTATAATTCACAAACTCAAACATTTGCAGTTCACAAACTCCTTGACCAAAGGTGGTCCTATTGTTACTTTTATGACTTTGGTCAGCCGAAGGGTGATCTTTGATCTTCGGCCTTGACAAGGAGCCTAAAAGTTTACTAGAGATGATTTTGTTAAACCATGAATTGAAAGGTTGGGCTGTCCTGGTCTTGCATCTGATGGAGATTTGGCTGAGTGGGGAAGGGCTAGGCTGCTGCTTGTTCTGCAATAGAATGTCTGAATGCTTTCTAATGGTTATACTGAGGCAAAAAGACTAAACCCTTTCAAAGGAGGGAGGCCTAGAACAAACCCTTCCTTCACAGCTTTCAGGAGGAACCCACCCTGCTGACACCTTGATCTCCAACTTCTGTCTTCTAAAACTGTAAGACAATAAACATCTGTTGCTCAAGCCACTTAGCCTCTGTTACTCTGCCACTGAAACCCCAGCAAATACACCCTGCTAAGCACTAAGTCTTAAAAATACAGGAAACATCTCTCTTTGGTTATCACTAATTCCAATAGGTGGAATAGTGCTTAGCACATAAAAGATGAAGTGACTTGTTGAATGAGTGAGTGAATTCCCAGGTCTGAAGCCTGAGCAAGTATCCTATTCAGAAAGAGACAAGGCAAGACACCCCAGGAAGTGGCCATGTGCTCAGCAGGCCTTCCTATTCCCAGAAATGAATTGGGAAGTTCAACTCAGCTGTCCCGAATCCTGTCCTTTCTCCTCCTCCTGAAGTCCAGTGCATATATGGAGACTTCATTGCTGAGGCCATGGTCAGCTGTTGCTCTGGTCTGACAGCAAGCTGTGTCATGAGTCTGCAGCACAGCTCTCCCTGGGGAAATTGGGGTCTTATGCTGAACACACCAGTAGCAGGGCCAATGCAATTATTTAGCGCTTACTACATACCAGGGATCTGTGTTGTGTTCTTCACATGTATCTTCCCTTAAGTTTAACAATAAGCCCTGAGAAATTATACCGCCATTGCCTTTTTTACAGGCAAGAAAACTGAAGTTTGGAGAACCGAATTCCCTACCCATCTGAACTGAGGTGAAGCAGACTCCAGTATTTAAAGGTGAGACCCTAAGGCAGTGCCAGGCACTGAAGCCCACTGACTGCACACTCATGGCGACCTGTCAGGCAGGCTCAGGGCACTAAAGCTGACCTCATCCAAGCTGAGTGGTCATACAGATAGCCAGACATCACTGCTCCCTGCGGCTCACTCCAAAGTAAGCACATTTGTTTGCAGTAAACTTTCGACCCTGTGGATGCTCATTGTTTCTGGGAGATGAACTTGAGGTCACATTGGTTTATGATGGTGAACATAAAACTTTGCTTCTCAACAATTCTCCTTGGCTGGAGTTGGGATCAGTCAAAATAAGGATTGGTGGTCAGGGATGGAGCATGGACAGCACCTGCCGTTCACTGCTGTGACTCAGATATTGTGACTTCTGAGGTACGAGGCATTCTCGTGCTTTCTCCCACTGCAAATCAAAAGCAATAGATGAACCTTTATCTCCAAGTGAACAAGAAAGTGCCGCCGTGTGCACAGTGTCTATAGTATTGGGGGTATTTATCAATTATTCTCATGACCTGGGGAGGGAACATCAACCTGGAAGAATTACCTGCCATGTTCCACCACGTGCCATTCCCAGACTCTTGAAATCACGCACTTACTTTAACTCACTCGTTAACAACACATGTTTAAATTATGAAATTTTGCTATTTTGAGTGTGCGGCATTGTCAAATGTTATATTTTGTCCCACTGGCCCGGCGGGCTCACATAGTCTAGCCTCTAACACAGATACAATAGAAGACACCCATCAAACTCCCTCCCATTTCTACTCCAGAGATGAAAAAATGGAATTATCTTTCGGAGGGCAGGCCACTTGTAGTACAGGCTTCCCCCCTAGGTAAGCGTTCTAGGAACACACTGGCTTCAGTGGACTAGCTAGCATTATTGTGAGAGGCTGTGTTCAGCTTCAGTGAGTCTTTTTTTTTTTTGGAGATTCTTTCACCGCGTTTGCCTATTTCATCATGGGTAACTTACAAGCACATTTGCCCACACCATGCTGAGCGTTCAGCAGTTTTTGACCCCAAAACAGCATGTCCCCACCCTCTCTATTCACCGAACCTTGCCCAGAGCGCCTTTTTTTGTTTCCACAGATGAAAAAATTCCTCACAGGGAAACGTTCGGCAATGTGAAAGAAGTGAAACAAGCAGACAAACCAACAAAAACGACAGAAGCACTAAAAGGCATCAAAATTACTGAATTCAAAAACTATTTTGAACAGTGGCAAAGCATCCTGATAGGTGTATTGCATCAAGCGGAGAGTACTTTGAAGGTGACAAATATAAACATGTAAGAATAAATACATAATTTTTAATAAATAAATTCCGGGTTTTTGGGTTCCCCTCTGGTATTTCAAGTATTTATTCCTAGTGTTTGGCTATTTCTTATTTTCTTTATTGCACATCACTCCATCTCCATCCAAAAGATGCACTCAAATGTTTCAGTGGTTTTCTTTACGACTTGTACTTTTCATTTAAGACATTCTTTTCTACTCTAAAACCATAAGGATAGATTGTTGCAATATTTTCTTCTAAAAGTTAGGAAGTTTTGCTTTTTATATTGTTTTATTTTTATATATATTTGCCTTTTTCACATATTTGTTACAAAGATAAATCTACCTGGACCTTCCTCTGCATACAGCCTGAGACAGATCTAAGTTCATTTTTGTCTTCCAAGTGAATAGTCAGTTTTCACAGGCTCCATATTTTCTAAGGGTCCAATCTCTCCCCACTAACATAAAATGTCCACTCTGATGTAGAAAATTCCCATGTAAAATCCATAGGGATCTCCTTCTGGGCCATCTGGATTGATCCACTGTGCCACACCTCTGTCTTGATTACCAATGCTCTATCTACAGACTCAAAAACTGGGAGGGGACTCTCCTCCAAAATCATCTCTCCGTTTCTCTTTTAAAATAATTAGGATCAGTTTATTAGATTCTATAAATTATCATGCTAAAATTTTACTAAGATTTATTGGGATATATTTGCTATCTTTATGATATTTAATTCTTCCATCTTTGAGCATGGCACACGTTGTTCTATTTTTATGTCTTCTGATAAATTTTATTATTTACTTCGGTCAGGCTAATTTTTCTTTTCTCTCTCAGTTTTATCTCTCTTTTTCTAAGCCGATTTATTTTTATTTTTTTCAAAACTACTGAAAAGCATCAGTACGATGACTACTTACATCGCTTGCACCAAAATTTACAAATTATTAATATTCTATCATATTTATTTTTCATAAAAATTGGAGAGTAAGTTGCAGAAACTATGACACATACCCTCCAAATGACTTGCATCTATTTCTAATGAAAGAAAGCACTCTTCTACATAACCACAGTACTGTCATCATAAACAAGACATTGAACCTGATTAAACATTACTTGATATACAGTTTGCATTTAAATTTCCCTGTTGTTCAAAAGATGTCCTCAATAGCTGTTTTCCTCTATCCTGGATTCAATCAAGTATTATTTATTGAGTTTTGCTTGACACAGCAATTAACCCATTTTGAACTACAATATTTTCGTGAGATTTTTTCTGTTGTTGTTTACAGCACTAATATTTTTCAGGGGTCCAGGTCCAGACCAGTTATATTGTGAATGTCCTACAATCTATGGTTGTTTCTTTGTAATTAGACTAAGCTTTATTGACAGGAATATTACACAAGTGGTGTTAAACACATCTGGCTACCTCATATCCAGACACACAAAATTCCTGGTTGTCCTATTATTGGTCAAGCTAGGTTTGATCAGTCCTTTACTGTGTGTATGTTATATCTCTCCCCCATAAAAGGACTTGGCTTTTTTTTTAATTTAAAGATGTGGGGTACAACACAGGGTTAGGTGTCATCATACAAGTGAAATTTGGGTCCCCCACTGGTTCTGGATCAGGTATGCTTATTAATGTCATGTGCCCCCTCACCCCCCTGGCAATAATCCACTACTGCCAATCTCTTTCATGTAATATTATGATAAATGTTCAGGGTCCACTTCTGAGTGATAACTGTGGTATACTCAGTTCTTTGGGATAAATCGCTGAGTATGATAGACTCTAAATCCATCCAAGTTGCTGCGAAATCCATAATTTTGTCCTTCTTTATGGTTGCTTAAGACCCCATCATGTATATGTACCACATTTTGTTTTTATCCAATCCACTTTCGATGTGAAGTACAGTTGGTTCCATGCTTCTGCTATTGTGAATAGTGCTGTAATAAACATGTATGTGCAGGTATCTTTTTTGCAGAATGATTTGAGTTCCTCTGGGTATATTCCCAGAAGTGGGATTGCTGGGTCATGTGGAAGGTCAAAATTTAGATCTTTTAGAAATTGTCAACTGGTTTTTGTTTTATTAATGATGGTCATCCTAACTGGAGTTAACTGGTATCTCAGTGTTATTTTGATTTGTATTTTTTTGATGATTAGTGAGGCTAAGCATTTTTCATGTATCTATTGGTTGTTCATATGTCTTTTTTTTAGTTGGGTCTATTCATCTCTTTTGCCTGTTTTTTAATAGGGTTGTTTGTTCGTTTTTTTACTTTCAGCACATTTGAGTTCCTTATGGATTCTGGATGTTAGGCCTCTGTCAGATACACAGTTGGTAAATATTTTTTCCCATTCTGTGGGCTGTCTCCCCACTCCCTTAAAGTTTTGCAGAAGCTTTACAGTTTGATGAGGTCCCACTTGTCAATTTTACCTCTTATGGCATGGGCTATTGGTGTTTTGATCAGGAATTGGGTTGCCTATTCCAATTTCTGTAGGACTATCTCCTGCATTTTCTCATATTCTTATAGATTGAGGTTTTACATTTAGGTCTTCGATCTATTTAGAGTTTATTTTTGTGTATGGTGATAAATAGGGGTCCTGTTTCATTCTCATGCTGGTCAGCCATTTTTCCCAGCACCATTTACTGAATAGGTTCTCCTCTCCCCAGTGGTTGTTGATGGAGGCTTTGTCAAAGATGAGTGGGGTTGAGAAATTGAGATTTTTGCTTCTGGAATCTCTATCTTGTTTCATTGGTCTATATACCCGTTCTTGTGCCAATACCAGGCTGTTTTGATTATTGTAGCCTTATCATAAAGTTTAAAGTCTGAAAGTGTGGTACCTCCTCTTTGTTTCTTTGCTGAGGATTGTTTGGGCTGTAACGTGGTTGTTTATGTTTCCGTATGAATTTCCGTATTGTCGTTTTCAGGTCTGAAAAGAATGATGCTGGTAATTTAATAGGTATTGTGTTTAATTTGTAGATTGCCTTGGGTAGGATGGACATCTTAACAATGTTGGCTCTTCCAATCCAATGGAATATTTTCCTATTGTTTTTGTTTTCTTTTATTTCTTTGAGCAGATTTTTGCAGTTTTCTTTGTAAAGGTTATTCTCTGGTTAGGAAGGTTTCAAGGTATTTCATTATTTTGTGGCTACTGTGAATGGGGTTGTGCTTTTTATTTGGTTCTCTGCCTGATTGTTGTATAAAAATGCAACTGTCTTTTGCATGTTGATTTTGTACCTGATACTTTGCCAAAGTCCTTTATCAGTGCAAGGAGGTTATGACAGATTCTCTTGAGTTTTCAAAGTATAGGATCATATCATCTGCAAAGAGGGATAACTTAACTACCTCTTTTCCTACTTGGATACCTCTAATCTCCTTCTCTTGTCTGATTGCTCTGGCTAGGACTTCCAAGTTGAACAGGAGAGGTAGCAGTGAGCAGTCTTGTCTTGTTCTGGTTTTCAGGAGAAATTCTTCCAATTTCTGTCTGTTTAGCAATATGTTGGCTGTGGGTTTATCATAGATGGCTCTTATTATTTTGAGGTATGTTCCCTCTATGCCTAGGTTTTCAAGGATTTTTATCAAAAAAGAATGCTGATATAATCATGTGGTTCTTGTTTTCACATCTGTTGATGTATTGAATTATATTTATGGTCTTGTGGATATTGAACATACTAGAAAACCTAAATGAAATGGAAGACTTTTTGACATCACACTATTACTCAAGGTTGAAACAAGAATAAGTTGATGTCCTAAATAGACCAATAACAACCTAGGAAATTGACTCCATCATAAGAAAACTAAAAACAAACAAACAAACAAAGTTTAAAAAAAACCCAGAACACACAGCTTTCCGGTGGAATTCTACAAAACATACAACAAGGAGCTGAAACCAGCATATTGAAAGTATTCCAAGCAATCAAGAAAGATAGAATTCTCCCCCAAATCATTTGATGAAGCTAACATCACATTGATACCCAAACTGGGTAAAGATCCAACAAATAAAGAGAACTACAGGCCAATATCCCTGATGCACATAGATGCGAAAATTCTGAACAAGATTCTAGCAAATTGGATCCAACAACACATCTCAAAAATCATCCACCATGACCAAGTAAGCTTCATCCCCAGGATGCATCATGATCCTTGCCTGAGTCAATTGCAGTGGTGATTGCAATATATTTTTAATTTTAAGATTCTTTCTGCATTTATAAGCTGACCGTTATATGTATCCTCACCTCCTACCCACCCTCATTTTCCTTCTTGACTGTCACTATGGATGCATACTTTTTTAAAATGTTATAGGTAATTATCATAGTTTACTTTTTATGATCCTCCAGCTGACCCAAAACTGGACAGTTTTAAAGGTAAGCTCCCTCCTGTGTCCCTCTAATCCATCCCAATCATTTTGAGGACTTCTTTGATTTGTGACAAGATACTCCAGACTCTTCTTGTACTTTCCTTATCTTCCACCCCAAATTGCCAGACCTGGAATTGGCAATTTTTCCAGAGAGGACCGGTTAATTTTAGTGAGAAAACATATTTAGACAATAAGGTTTTTGACTTTTTCTGCCATTATAGGTGGTATTTTGAAAATTACATTCTTGGTTGCTTATTGCTGGTATGCAGGAAAAAATTATTTATGTATAATGATATTATATATGGTAAACTCACCAACCTTTTTATTCATTCTAATTATTTGTCATCAGAGTTTCTGGGTTTTCCAGGTATACAATCATAACATCTGCAAATGATGACAGTTGTATATCTTTCTTTCCAATATTTATCCTTATTTTCTTATACTACTTGTTTCATTGCATTAGTTGCACTGTTTAATGGAAATTGTGATGGTGGACATATTTATATTGTTCCTAACTTTAAAAGAGTGCTTCCACATTTAAAATAATGTTTGCTATGTAATTCTGATAGATACCGTTTTCTAGTTAAATTCTCTCTCTTTTATTCTCAGTTATATAAGATATCTCTGTCACTAGTTTTAATAAAAATGTTAACTACATTTGCTAAAACTATATGTTTTCTTTTAAAAATCTGTTAATATAAAGAAACATACAAACTAGTTTCTTAGCATCCAAACATCTTCAGGGACATGGCAAGGTAAATTGGATGATGTGTATCCTTTCACCCTATCAAAACTAGAAAACTGGACAAAATAGATGAAACAACTTCTTTTGCACATTGGACAAAAGACACTTCAGAACTGTGAAACTAGAGAGGGAAAACAAGCCAGGAGATCACTACAATCACTTTGAACTTCTACCTGGAGGCCTTTTTAATTTGATATAGGAAAGGGATTGCGAAACAGAGCACAGGAATCGTACTGAGTTGAGAAAACAAAGATCAGAGTTTCATGACATCGAGGGAGCTGGAAAGTGTGGGGCATAGAACCAGTGACAACGGAGTGACATAGAAAAAGTTTCCAGAAATATGCGTAGGGGAACTCCTGCATTTGGAGCTCAATAATAAGAGAGAGAAAAAAAAATCCACAATTCCAGTCAAAGATTGGCTTTTTAAAAAAAACTATAAACTGAGTTATTCCCAGAACTCACACAATCCAGGGAGATTATAGAGAAGACCCCAGAAGGGTCACACTTTGGTAGCAGAGATAAACTAGAACAGATTCTAAAACCACTCTAACAAAGTAACTGATTTTACTTTACTTACAAATCCTTAAGTAACTTAATGTTCTGCAGGGAAAATGCTCAACGTTCTTTGAAAGAAGGCAATAAAATTCACCATATAGTAACACAAAATTTTTACAGTGCTCAACTTTAAATAAATAAATAGACATGTGAGGAAGAAGAAAAGTGTAACCCATATTCAGAGGATATATCTGAAAACAGAAATAGACCTAACGAGCAGAAAAAAAATTATAAAACCTTTTATAGTATACATAAAATTAAGAAAGAAAAGAAATACTAATGAAAACTTTAGAAATGAAAAATATATCTGAATTTTATAATTTACTGAATGGAATTAATAGCAGATGAATGTTGAAGACATAGCAAACAACAACAACAACAAAATGACAATCTTAGCACAGAGATAGAAAACAACCTGGAAAAAAAGAAAACAGAGCAACAGTGATACTTGATAAAATTCCAAGTGGTCTAACATGCATATAATAGGAGACTCTGAAGTTTAAGACAAAGGCAGTTGTAAAAAGGCATTAACATTTTAAAATTTTACAGAGTATACATTGATGAGTCCAGTAGGTTTAATGAACCCAAAGTGAATAAACATAAAAAAAAAAAATCAGGGACAGAATAATCATTGATGACTATAAATGATATACAAAAATACGTAAATATGCTTAAAGATAAAAAGCACATTAAGTACAGAGGAACAAGAAAATTATAACCACAGAGGTCTTATATGTAAGCCAGAAGACAATGGACTGACATTTTTTAAACTGCAAGCCTAGAAATACATAAACAGCTAAAAGACTTTCAAAAAACAAGACAAAATAATGAGCTTCCTGAGGCAAATTGAATCTTGAAAAAGCACTAACGATTCCGCACTAAAAGAAGTGAGTCCAGGTGTGTTGGTTCATCCCTGTAATCCCAGCTCTTTGGGAGGCTGAGGCAAGAGGACTGCCTGAGCCCAGGGGTTTGACACCTGCCGGGCAACTTGCCAAGACCTCATCTCTACAGTATATCAAAAAATTACCCGGGCATGGTGGTACGTGCCTATAGTTCCCAGTAGGTCGAGGCTGCAGTAGCCATGAGTGTGCCACTATGCTCCAGCCTGGATGACAGAGTGAGATTTCACCTCAAAATGAGAAATGAAAGAAATGGTACAGGTTGAAGAATAATTGAACCAGGTGGAAATATAGATGCTCACAGTCAATAACAAGAGTTAGAAAAGGAAAAATGGACAAATGCAAAAGCTATATCCTACTTTTAAAATTACTTGCAGGACAATTGTTTAAGAAAGAAAATAAATACTGATACATAGAAACAACATGGTTGAATCTCAAAATAATTACACTGACCAAAAGAAGTTGAACATAAAAGAATACATGTCATATGACATTTACAGGTAGTTTACATTTTGCCTGGTAGTCTAGGACTGTAAAATGTAGTGCAAACTGAAACCATACAAAGTGATCTTGGTAATTAATGGGGAAACTTATGACTGTTATGTGACCTTTAAAAATTTTTGTCAAAAATTTTTCAGATAATTAACTCACTTTTGCTTATAAATATATAAAGAAATAGCAATGTAAAAACTAGTATTTAGTACATTGTAATTTAAAATATTAAAAATGAGAATTCAAGTGTTTTACTTCTTTGTGAAAAAAGAAGAACAACTTTTCAACAGTACTTACATTCTTTTCATGTTGTAATGTACAATATGAATGAACATTTTTCAAAGCCTTGAATGGCCATACTTCTTTCTAAGTTTGGATCAGAGTTTAACATTTTATCCATCCTCCTGTCATTGTCATGAATACTTTCCAAGACTTTCACGTGAAGATTTTGCTGCCTGAATTATTTTCTGTGAGACCTCTTCATTCTTTTCACTACAAACAATTTCTTCATTTATGTCAATAAGTGCACCTTCACTAAATTCTTCTGGCTGCATAGGCAGAGTTTCTTAGACTTAGCCAGCACCAGCAGGAAGCAGTCATATATTTATTCTATTTCTCAATTTACATTTGACCTAATTTTACTTCTAGCTTTATCACTTTTTATTTCTCTGCTGCACGTTCATCTGCATTTGCCCATATTGCTCTTTGATTATTCATATTTGCAAAATGTCACATAGGCTTATCACTAAGAGACAAGAAGGTGACGTAACTATGGGCTGTGCTGTCTGTGCGTGAGCCAAATAACATACACAGTGGCCGGTCACTAACAGACTCTGAGAGGACTGAAGTGACTGGCCACTGATTATGATGTACATTTGTTATTTACGTAGTGATTGATGGACTTAAAAGCTAGTAGCAAAGTTTTACTTTATGCAATTACTCACAGTTAATATATTGTGGTAATTGAACTTGGAACAATGTTGTTGGGGCCTGGTGTTACTTAACTAAGCCGTGCTGACTGAAATTCATGCATATCAGTAGCATGGAAAGGAAGCACTGCCCATATATTAAATTATGGAAAAGACAAATCTAATCTACAGTGACAAAAAAAGTAGATTAATGGATGACTGGCACTTGGGGATGGGGGATGGGGAATAAACTAGAAGGATAAGAAGAAAATTTAGGAAGTGATAGAAAAGTTCTGTTATCTCTAGATCTTAATGGTGAGGTATTTACCTGGATGTATATATTAGCCCCAAAACCATCATACTGTACAACTTAAAGTGGTTGCGTGTTATTGTAGGTCAACTATACTTCAAAAAAATCAATTAAAAAAAAGACCAGCACTAAAGCCAACTGTAACAAAACTGGATGTGAAACTTTATCCAAAACTGAATTAAAAATAAAGCCACTATTCTCAAATTAAAGTTATAAACCAAAACAAAACAAAACTTTTTAAAATTCCTAGGAAAAACTTAGGTCGTCATGAATTTTTTGTTGCTGAACTTGGTGTACCAATGTTAAATGTTTGGTATAACTTGCCTGTAAAACCACCGAGTCTGATTTTTTGTGGACATATTCAAACAAATAGTTCAAATTATTTAATAGTCACACGTCTATATTCTATTTTAACTCAGTGTTGTTAGGATGTTTTCTAGGAAGTTACCTCTTTTGTCTAGGTTTACAAATGTATTGTCACAAAGTTGCTTAATAGTATTTCCCTTTCGTCTTCCTGATATTGTTAATGTATGCTTTTCCTTTTTTAAAAAAAAATCATCAGAATTTTCTTTATATTTCGCTTGTCTTTTAAAAGAAACAAGACTGATTTTACTGAGGTTCTCACTTTTTTTTTCCTGTCTCCTTCAGGGGTTTCCATTCCTTATTTTGTTTTCTTTCCTATACTTTATATTTTTACTTATTTGGTTATTCTTTCTCTAACCTTTTTGAACAGCTTTATTGAAATGTGATTGGCATACAAGAAGCTGGGCATTTTTAAAGCATCCTATTTGATAAGTTTTTACATCTGTGTACACCTGTAGAAATATCACCGCAATCAAGATAATGAAAATCTCTCTCGTCCCCCAAGAAGTTTCTTTTCCTGTTTTCCACTACCTCTTTCCTGGTCTTCCCCCTTTTCCATCCTCAGGCAGCCATTGATCTACTTTCTGTCACTGTGAATTCATTTCCATTCTCTAAAATTTTATACAAATGACATTCTACAGTATTCTTTCTTGCCAGGCCCTCCTGGATGTAGCCTCCCGCCTAACTGAACAGTGAGGGATAAATAAAGGAAGACAGGAATCTTATTGTCCCTCTGGCCACAGAGTAGGACTTCCAAAGTAAGGATAATTGTGCCCCCCAACCCCCAGGGGATGATTGGCAATATTTGGAGACATATTGATTGTCACAACTCAAGGATTGGAGGCTGCCACCAGCATACCATGTGTAGAGGCCAGGAATGTGGCTAAGCTATAGAGCCCAAGACAGCTAACCCTCTACAGCCCCAAATGTCCATAGCTCCGTAGTTGAGAATTCCTGTTGGAGAGAAATGGCCATCTCACGTCTATTACGAGAAAGGCAGTTTTTATTTGGATGCTGACAGCGATGGAACAATCAGCAACACTGGACCTCCAACAGTTTCCTTTTGGGAGGAGGTTAGTATTTTCTGTCCAAATGCCCAAACTTAGTTCCAGGACCCAGCACAGGGTAGGTGTGTGGAAAATGCTAGTTTCTCATTTCTTTATACATGAACCTTAGCCACGCTTATTCTTCCCTACCCATCTATGCCCCGTCAACCCTTTCCCTCTCTCGGGTAGCCTGCCCTGATCTCTCTGTCTCTCTCATCCCTACTGTGGGTCCAGTGCCACACTACTGGACCCTGGAATACTTTAAAGCATTCTGTAAGCTCTGCTAATATAACCCTCATCTTGTGGCTTTTAGAACGTGTGTTTGTGCACTGAGACAGAGACCAAGACTTATTTCATTACCCTGTCACATCAAGGCAGATACGAATATGGATGACTTAAAAGAAATATATCAACAAAGAGACCACAGCTTCCATTTGTTTAGCTGGCGAATGCTAATGCGTGTATTTCCAGCTCAAAAGAAAGGGTAGCTAGGTGGGTGGCACCTCTTGTTTGGTCAGGTGACACTGGCCCATGAGCACCCATCGTGAAGGTAGCTTGGCGTCAAAAGGGGACTGGGGCATTTGCAATGGGGATGAAATGAGGACTCCATGTGGCTAGGGGGAGCACAAAGGGACCCAGGAGACAACCAGAGATTGTCTCTGTAGAAAGATTTGGCCCATGGATCCAGGGAGGCTGGGGTTATAGAGAGCCCAAACCTGCCATTCAAGAGACACTTACTTTGTGGCCTCACTAGGAAATGGAAAAGGCATCCAGAAAGCCCTGTCATCACTAAAACCAGCTCACGTCCTAAACAGGCATGTCCACTCCCTTAAGCAGAGACGGCACAACTTAGCAACTCTCTCTTTTCCTTAAACACAGGGAATCATTGCACTAAGTCAAGATCATCCAGTTTCCAAACAAACACACAAGACTAAAGCCACCAAGTCAAATCAGACACAATTGAGGAGATCTAGGACTTTTTCCGAGGGCGAGAAACAGCACAGGCGCAAACACAACAGAATTGGCTCTTTTGAAGTTTTTAGTCACTTGTTTCGTGCGCCAGAGTGACGCTGACAAGCAAAGTTATCAGAATGCCGGCTCCATACATCAGTGGCACGGGGGACCTGTGCCCATCCAGGCTGGCACTGTTAATTGTTTTAGAACTTCTCTAAAACACCCAGTGCCCTGGGAGGGGGCTTATTACAAAGATGCCCCTGGATTGATGATGAGACCCGAATTTCCCATCTCCCACAAATCATGTGTCGGGGAGTGCGTTATCAAAATATGAGGCAGCCCCTTCAAATATATTTTAAACACTGTTTAATGTATTTCCACATGTCACCGTCTGACAGCCCCACCATCTTCTCTGCTGCCACCAGGGAAATTTACATGCATTTGAATTCACTGGGCCGAGCCCGGGATCCCACACTGACAACCCATTTAACTCGGTGATAAGTTAATCTGTGCGCCGTTTGATAGATTTCTGTCTTTTACCCAAAACAGAGTTTGTGAAAATGATTCAGGGGATACATTTGCAGAACAGCAGGGCTTCAGCCCCCAGTCTCTGTGGCGGCTGGGACACTTGGAAATGCTCAATTCTGTGGGGCCACCTGGGTTCTCGGGGTGAATTCCCCCTGTCTGTCCTCTCACCTGCGCTCTGGGCTCATGTTCCTTTCATTGAAAAAAATAGTTTTTGTGTATTTATTCAATTAGCGAATAGTCAAATGGATCTGCCGACGTGCCAAAATGCAATCAAATTTAAAGAATTAGATTTTCTGCCTATTTGTTTTATGCCAATGAGATCCATGTTACCAAATCCCCTGATGTTTTTTGATGATTGTATTAGTTTCCTGGGGCTTCAGTCACAATTTGTCACAATGCGGGGGGGGGGCTTAAAGCCGCAGAAATTTGTTCTCCCGTGGTCCTGGAGACCAGAAGTCCAAAATCAAGGTGTCAGCGGAGTTGGTTCCTGCTGAGAGCTCTGGGGGGGGTGGGGAGACACTATCCCACACCTCCCTCCCAGCTTCTGGCTGCTGCCGACAATCCCTTGGCACTTTTTGTCTGTGAAAGCCTCACCCCAATCTCTGCCTTCTTCACTGGGAACTCCTCCCTCTCTCTCTTCTTCCCTTTTCATCATTTCCCCCCTTCACATTCTTTAATGGCAAACTGACCAGTCACAAAGGGGGCGGACAGCATGGTGGTCT
This sequence comes from Cephalopachus bancanus, assembly GCA_027257055.1. Lineage (NCBI taxonomy): Eukaryota > Metazoa > Chordata > Mammalia > Primates > Tarsiidae > Cephalopachus > Cephalopachus bancanus. The sequence goes on from JAPVLO010000192.1 coordinate 127,588, forward strand.
GGAAGAGCTTCTGCCCGAAGACAGCAGCCCACCCACCTGTGCTCTGGAAGGGAATTTCCCGGCTGTGTTGGCAAGAGACCTCCAGCAGGGAGGGAATACGGCCTTCAAGGCAGGTGGGTGTGATCAGGAGCAATGCCACCCGGAGGCTGGCTTCAAGTTCCACCACAGAGGAGTGAGGGGGTCATGAGGGGGTCTTCTGACTTCCAGCCGACTCTTCAGTGTCAAAAACCAAACCACTCCCGTCTGAAACTGTAGGGGACAGGTCTCCAGGGGAACTGGAGGAGCCCTTCGTGGGAGGGGCTTGACTGGCTGTGAGGGCCAAAAAAGTTGGTTCCCTGAGAAAAGTTACACTGCTTGGGCATTCACTGGGTGAAGGGGCAAGCCATGTTTGTACCAGTACAGAAAACAAAATATCTGGCCTTGAAGAAAGGACAGCAAGGTAGCCGGGGAAGCTTGAGATGGCCACCTGGCCACCACACGAGCATGACAACTGTACATTCACTCTTCAATCAAAGGGCACTGGGGGGCCACACACATACAAGCCCCTCACCCAACAGGAGAAGAAACACAGCAGTTGCTAGAGAGATGGGGTGGGAAGGGGGTGCAGAGGACAAGACATCTTCACGCGTGTGCTGTTGTGCGCTGAAGACCATGATCCAATGAGACAGGGGCACAACTGCAGATGCCAGACCCTATGGAGGTGAGGGGAAGAGGTCTCAGACAAAGGAAGAGGAGCTCCCTCTGACAGGAGCAGGGCTCTTCGTTCCCTGGGACATAAAGAAAGAAACAGAAGCAGACGACAGGTTGAGAGGGCGGTGGGAAGACCGTGGGTTTTCCTCTGACGGTTTATATTCGCTCAGTGACGTGGGAAGAAAGGTTCTTGCTGGGAGATCAGCAAGGGGAAGCCAAATGAGTTTGGGAAGGCAGAGAGAGAGAGAGAAGGCGGTGGGAAATGTTTATGGTGAAGAATGGGAGAGAAAATGCACAAGGCAAGTGCAGGCGGGTTGGCCTATGTGGTTGGTTGCATGCCCTTGGACTTGGTGGTCCTGGCTCCAGGTGGAAGCCAGTCAGTGGGAATGCTACGTCTAGCTCCGTAGAAGCGAGAGGACACTCAGGCTACTCAGGCTGGCCAGGCTTGGAGCTTTGCCTTGCTAGTAGATGGAGAGTGAGGGGGCAAGGGAATTAGCAGTGTAAGTGGGTTCACAGAAGAGCTGTCATCAAATGAACTACTCAAGAAAATGCCAGCCGGGCTCGGTGGCTCCGCCTGTCATCCCGCGCCTTTGGGAGGCTGAGGTGAGTGGATTGCCTGAGCCCGCGGGTTTGAGACCCGCCTGGGCAACTTGACGAGACCTCATCTCTACAATAAATCAAAAATTAGCCGGGCGTGGTAGCGCACGCCTGTAGTTCCAGCTACTTGGAAGGCCGAGGCGGAAGGTTCGCCGGAGCCCAGCAGGTAGAGGCGGCGGTGGCCGGGAGCGTGCCACTGCACTCCAATCTGGGTGACAGAGTGAGACTCCAACCAAAAAAAAAAGGGCAGTAGTTATTGACTCAGGAAGTCCTGAACTGGCAGAACAACCCCCAGAAAGAAGTGCTGGAAGCAACTAGGAGAAGATGGAACCCCTCAACACCCCCTGCACCTACCCGAAGGCTCATGTGAGGATGGACAGCCGGATAGAGCATGAAGACCTGGGTTCTGGGACACTGGTTCAGCTCTTTCTCACAGGAGCACTGGTCCTGCAGGTAACAGGTCTGTGGGTTGCAGGAATAATCATGTGTATGTGGTTTTGGGAGTTCTGCTGGGAAGAAGAGTTGTAAAGAACAATGGTGGCTTTGATACCAACCAACTAGAAAGCTAGAGAGCGCCTAGGTCTCAATCCAGGATGCTACAAACAGGAAATTCCCAATATTGTATTTGTAAATTAGTAAATGCTCAGGAACAATTGTACGCACTCAACCAGAAAAATCATCATGTGTGGAGCCTGCTTTAGTATTTCTTGAGCCCCTGCTTGGGGCACTGTCCAGAGAAAGATGTGTGCATCTGCCTAGCTGCCCAAATGCATGTGGGGATGGTTTTCTTGGCTGTTTGTTTGTCACCAACTACAGGGGCCTGGCGAGGGCTGACAGTGCATGAAGAGTGCCAAAGATTGTATGTTCCTTTCCAAAGGTCGGCCGATACCCGTTCCTTAAACAGGAGGATATAGGCTCTGCGGGGCAGATTGTCCATTGTTCAAAAGAAGCCAGAAATCCAGATTGGATAGGAAAGCATTTTTGATGTTTGATACTAGCAGTGATTGCAGAATTCTCTAATACAGCACAGATCAGACGCACCGCAGGCCAGACGCACCACAGGCTTACAGTTTGTGTCTGTGGCCCGCCTGTCCTCTTGACCAGATGCTTCCTACAGAGCAGACCGTCTCCCTAATTTCCATCGGTGAATGCTCAGCCAGCGCCAGTCCCACCTGAGAGCTCTGACCTCTCAGTTCTCTACCCTCTGCTTTCTCCTTCATTCCCGGTTGCCAGGAGCCAAGAGGCAGGTCTGACGTGACAAATCTCCTCGGAGCCCTCTGGAAAATCGGCAACGTACACAGGGTGTGCAGCGCTGGTGAGGACACATGCATCCTGGATGTGGAGCTGTCAGCACAGGCCTCCAAATCACAGCCTCGGCGGCTCATGCCGTGCACACCTGCGGCTTGTTGACAGTATAGAAATAAGCGATTTGGAGGCAACTGAACACCCCGTGAATTCACACCACCGACCCCCACAAAGGTATTTAGCACAGGTGTTTCTGTAATTGTGATGCATGAAGATGTGTCCTAGTGTTTGGTGGCCCACAACACTCACACCTCCACCTGCAGGGAGAGGCTGGCAGGCAGGCCTGGGCCCGCATGGGGGCCGGAGGAGGTGTGATTTTACCAGCAAAGCCCACACGTCCTGGGTGCATGGGCTTGCTCATAACTCACCTTCGGGGATTCTTGCCAGCCAAAGCTCACCCAAATGTCTACTCAACCTCCCCTGGTCTTGCTTCCTCTCGGATCACGGAGGGTCTGCTGAGTGGCTCACTGGAAACGCCCCAGAAACAGCAGCAGACAGAAAAAGGAAGGAGAAAAATTATCAAGCTCACTCAAGGGGGCTGTGATAAATTTGGTGAACTTGAAGGAGGTCAGTCCAGGGAGCTGTCCATTGGCAACAAGAGGCCTCAGGGTGGGAAGTTCAAAGTCACGTGTGAACCAGAGCTGAGGCCTGGCCTGGCTGGGGCACCCGGGACTGGCAGGCCTTGACACAAATGGATGGGCTGGAGGTATGCGTGGCCTGGATTGTAGCAGAGGAGGGGTCGATGGGAAGGAAGAAAGGCTGCCAGGCACCAGAGCGAAATGTTCCTACTGCATGATGAGAAGCTCTTGAATTCTCTCCCACACAGCTAGCATGGGCCACCTAAGCCAAGCGCTCCGGCCCCAGCCGCGTGACCCACAGGTTGTCATATGACCTCAACCTCTGCCCCATGGTCACAGGTGATTGAGACAGACCAGTGCCACCTCCCAAGCAGCTGCCTCTCTCCCTACTCTGACTCTGAATGGGGGAAGTGGGTTCCAGAACGCAGGCGGCAGGCTCAGGGAAGCCCCACGATGCCCCACTGCTCACCACTGCTCCAAATACTAACAGGTGGCTCAAGCTTGCATGTCACTTGCCCTTCTGCCCAGACACCTGTGTCAGCAAAAAGAGAAAGAGCAGAGACAGAGGCCAAGCCACAAGCCCAACAGCACTTGCTGCAAACCTGCACACCACGGCCTGCATGCCAGCGGGGCATGTGGACAGGCTGGGCAGAGCAATGGCGGGGTAACCGGAAGGGAGGACAGAGTGTGCCCGAGCAGGCGGGCACTCAGAGTGCAGCCTGAGCCCCATGTCCATGCTGCCCCGGGTCAGCCCGGGAGGCCCTGCCCCTGGCACGGTGGGCACCACCAGCAGGGGCACATCTGCAGCCCACAGCACCATTTGGCTCTTCTTTCATTTTTTAAGTACTTTCCGATATTATTTCTCCGTCGCCACATGGTGAATTTTGTCCTTCTGAGAGCCAAAGACAAACACAGGCAGGCTCGACATACGTGATCAAAGGGAGTCGTTTCCTAGCAACGGGAACCCTGGGTGGCCAGGAGCCACAGCTCCTTGCAGGGATGGGAGCACGGTCTGTGGGTGCCCATGGTGTACGCTGAGGCTGGAGGACGTTCGTCCTGAGAAATGGGCTGGGACCCACACGGTGCCAGTTGGTGCCAGGCGATCCCTGCTGCTTGCAGTGGTGAAGACAAGCACATCGCATCGTGCGTGGCATGCATGTACATGTGTGTACCTGCCCATGCATGCACAGGTGCACACACATGCCATCTCCCCTTCAGTCTGCAGATGCCAAAAAAGGCAAACCCAAGCTCTGATCTATTCTCAGTGGGACCATGAATGGGCTGGCTCAGCTCTGCTCCTCCTTACCCAAAAATTAGCAATGAGGACCACAGGAAAGAACATCGGCCAAGGGCCCCAAGGGGCTAAACATCGATACCAGCCCCATGTAGGGACAGCTGAATCCGTTGACTGAAGCCTGGAAATCTCCACATTCAACTCCCTTCCATGGCGGTTTTACTTTATCCTGAAGTCTGAGAACATAGCAGGTGATCCAAAGAGACAAGTTCCACCTCCCTTCTCACCAGACTTAACCCCATCTAACATCCATATTCCAACAGCACTGTGTAAGCCCCCTTCAATCCTGCCTGACATGGGCTGCCTGTCTTCTAAACGATGTTTCTCGTTGCTTTGGGAACCGCGTGACATCGTGGGGAGGGGAGCCCTTGAGCCGTGGCTGCAGGAAGAGAATTTATTCCATTTTGATGACTTATCCTGCAAATGGTGGTTGTACCCTAAACCCTCTGATTAATTCTACCACTTTTGAAATCTGATTACTTGGGCTTTTCGAGTTAAATACTCCTGTCGTCCCAAATAATCTCATTTTATTGTTGTTTTTCCATTTTCAATGTGTATCTCCGTTTCGTGTCTTGTGATATTAGTTCCAGCTCCCATAACCACGTTAAGGAATGCGACTGAAGGTCTGTTGGGGCTGCTAAAATGGCAGAACGTACCCCCAAAGGATGAAAAGGAGAACTGGCCCCTGGCGGAAGATGAGAGGCACACTCTTAGGTAGCACGTGGGCTATGATCTTCTCTGAGCTAAAGAATAGAAACAACCCCAAAAGAAAGTGGGAAAAGACCGACTCAGCCTCATACTTTTCTCTCATTTAAGAACTGGTGGCAGTCCTGGCCCAAATGAGCCTCAGTACAAGCCAAACATACCTGAAACCAGCTACCATCCCACTGGGGAATAACCCCATAACCGGAAGCAGCAAAAGCTAGACACCTCCTTGTCCGTGTTAATCCCAGGCCTGGCCCACACTCAAGATGACAGAGCAGAACATTCCACGGGATACAGTCTATAGAGCAGCATCTAAAAGTTATTTTATTCTATTCATTTCTAATTTGTTTTATATTTACTTTCCCCTTGTTCATTTTTAGTTGGATTCTCCAGAGATTTGTAAATAGCATTGGTTTTGCCCTCACCTTCAAAAAACTAGTTCTTGGATGTATTTGTCGTTTATGTAATGTCTGCTCTTTTTCCCCCTCTCCTTACTAAAGAATGAAGCTCCCAAAGCCACTGTTCTTTGAAGTTTGTTTAGATTTTCTTTAGGGCTTTGTTTAGTGTTCATTTGTTTTCGTATTTGGATCAAAGGGTAATCTTTTAATTGGAAGGTTTTATCATTCTTATTTATATTTTATCTTACTCCAGAAATTTTTGAATAGAGATGGGTGATTCCTGCTATGAAAATAACAGTATTGCATATGTCTGTTTACTCTTATTATTTATATTAGCAACTTTCCATCTGCTCCCATTTCATTTGTGTTTCCTGCTAATAGTGAATTAATATCCCTCCTTATAATTGTATTTTGTCAATATCCAATCATCTCCACTCCTATTTTTCTAATAGATTTTATTTAAAATACCTTGATGCTATATTATTTGACCCTGTCCGAGGAGTTTAATTAATGTCATGCATTCATTATTTTTATGGTTTTATCAAAATATATGGACTCTTTATCTAATTTTTTTTTTAAATTAAGCATGCTTATCTGTTTTTCTTCTTTCTAATCCTTTCTTTTGGTGTTGTCAGATATCTAGTGAGCAACATCTTGTGAGATTTTAGTTTTTTAATCTATCCGGGGACCTGGCTTTTTTTGACGGGTGAATTTAAAACACTGTGGTCCCTGATGTAATCATGAACACTGTTATTATTATGATTTACAGAAGCGTCATCACTTACAGTGTTTGATACATTAACCGTGATCTATCTGGATCCAACCTGCAATGTTATTTGGAAGGAACGCATTCCATTCTTAACACCACTGTTGTCTTAAGACATCACACGTGCCTTCTTAAAACGATTGACCTCCAGGATATTTATCAGCATCTCACCAACACTGTCCTTTTGGTTGTTCTAGAAGGATGGGGGGCCATGCTCACATGCTACCTTTGCCCATCTTTCACTGCTTTAGTCTCACATTTTTTTCTTCTGGTTTTGCCTTTTTTCATTCATTAGGCCAATATGTATTGAACTCACACCCTCAAACACTCTTCTAGACACAGAGAACATAGCAGAGAGCAGAGGGGTGAGAGTCTCTGGTCTGAATCCAAACATTCTGGTAGGGGGAAGGCAGACAATATACCAACAGGGTAGATGGCAATGAGTATCAGAGAGAAAATGAAGTGGGATCAGAGGCAGAAGAGAGCAAAGCAGGAAGCTATTTTTTTGTGGCCGTCAGGAAAGCTAATAGGCTAAGCTGGTATTGAAGCCAAAACCAGAAAGAGAATGATGAAGGGGATAAGACATGGCGATAGCTGGTGAGGAAAGAGTGAGCCCCATGCAAAGATCCTGGAACTTGTTGAGGATCAGCAAAGGCGTGAGCAGGACCGGAACCGGGAGAGAGGAGGTTTGAAGGGCCGGGAGCTTGGCCGGGAGGGGCAGAGGGTAAACAGAGGAAGGAAGTCTTGGGAAGCTTTTCGGCAGAAAAGTGATTTAAACTTAGAGTGGTCTGAACAAATGTTTGAAAGACCCCTCTGTCTGCTAAGTGGGGGGCTGGCTGCAGGAACACCAACGGAAAACCGCTGCTCCAGTCCGGGTCCTTTGGAGGCTGGTGGTAACAGTAGTAGGTGGTAGAGTGCGGAGACATTTCAAAGCACACAATTTGCCAGCGCATTCACTATGAGGCAAGAGAGAGGAGAAAGTTGAGGTAACTGAGTTCTTTCCAATCGCTCCAAAGATTACTAGGAGGTTAGATATAGCAAAAACCTCCCCACTCCCCAATATTCTCATTCACTCACTGTATCAATAACTTTCCACCTCCATCCACGTATTTTACCTACCTCTTAAATTTGTAGTTAGTTTAACATGTCAACAATCATGTTTTCCCACAGTTATATTTTCATTTCAGAGTTCTATATTTCAGGCGCGTCTAAGCTTTCCTGTGATCTCAGGGGGGAAAAAGATATGTTGGTGGTAGGTTCTGGGATGCAAGTCTTATTGGGTGTTGCCATCGACTTCACAGAAGAATGGCAGTGAGGCTTTTGTTATAGACTGAATGGTGTCCCCCACCCAGAATTCGTATGTTGAAGTCCTATACCCCAGGACCTCAGAATGTAACCATGTCAGACACAAGGCCTTTAAAGATGAAATCCAGCCAAAAATGAAGTCTTTAGGATGGGCACTACTCCAATCTGTCTGGTGTCCTTATGAGAAGAAGAAATTTGGACACACAGAGAGACATTAGGGTTGTATAGTCAAAGAAGAAAGATGATAAGATACAGCAAGAAGATGCCCATATCAGCACGCCAAGGAGAGAGGTCTCAGGAGAAACCAGCCTCGCTGACAGCTTGATCTCAGACTTCCAGCCTTCAGAACTGTCAGAAAACAAATTCTGTTGTTAAACCACCCAGCCTCTGGTCTAGTTTACATGCTTTTTTTCTTTTTTAAGAATTATGAAATCATTATTCCACTCTCTTCTTACCTTGATTGTTACAGTTGAGAAGCTTGAAGTTATCTTGATTTTAGGTCTTCTCATGTGTTTCGTTCTTCTTTGGGAGAATTTGGAGAATTCTTTTTATTTTCTGGCAATTTGAGAATGTCGCCATAATTCAGGAAGACACAACATATGGTTAGCAAGCCTTTTTCTCCATTCTAGGTTTTCTGCAAAATGTTACTGTTATAAAGCGAAATAAACATGGCTTCTATCATGAAATGCTCATGTTCTTCTGGCAGGGGCCAGGCGAGGAAATGTACTGAAATGTAACTACTGCCATAGAAGGGGAAGATTCCAGGTGCACAGATGGTCACAGAAGGAACTGAGCATGAAGGCTTAGGGAGGTGAGCCCTAGGGAGATTCTTCAGGAAGAGTTCTTGGTCTTTGCTGGACACAGAAGAAAGGGCTAACTGGTGTGAAAGTGGGTGGGTGAAGAGAGAGGGCCTGAGTAAAGAAGAGGAGCATTAGGAAAAAGTCCGAAGGTATGAAACCAAACCAAAGCAAAGCAAAGCTTTGGTGCAACCAGGATCACAGAACGTGATGGACCATGGACCTGGCTAGGAGGCTGGACTGTGTTAGAAGCTAGGGGTAAATGGTGACAAAATCTGCATTTCAAAAATGGAAACACTCCACACTGCAAAGCAATGGTTGCCGAGAAGAGAAAGACCTATTATTTTCCATTTCACAGATCAGCAACCCAACTCAACTGGATTAAACAATAAATACACAAGCTGGCTCTAGTATGGCCAGATCTGGGAGTCGGGTGGGCTTCTCCTAGATTTATTTCCACCCTCCCACCCTTGATCCCCATCCTTACCTGTGGACTAGCTTCCCATTAGGCCCCAGCAGTTTGGGGTCTCATATTTGGGCACTATGGCCAGTGTGAGAGAAGATGCTTCTGCCTCGTACAGAGACAGTATAAGACTCATCTGGCGGACTCCTGGGTCCAAAACCCACATCCGACTGTGACCATGGCTGGGAAATGGAATGTGAAGACACCTGGAGCCATCCCAGCTAAGGAGCTCTGGCAAAGGCAGCATCCATGGAGACATGAGGGCACTGGGAGGGCTGGCACATGCCTGCACAAAAGGAGAACTCAGTTAGAAAGGAGGAGGGGCATGGAGGCTATGGGACTGGGACTGGCGGTGGAGAGGGCCAGCCAAGGGAGGGTGGAGGCCTTCCCAAGGCAGGAGCAGAGAGGGTGGACGGGACCCGCAGATGCGAGAATGCAAGAGAGACAGTCATCGGAGTGTAGAGCATGGCTCAGGTCCTCGGTGGTGTTTGCTAGTGAGTCTGCCTGAAGCATTACTCCCATTTTCTGATATCGGTTTTATTTCCGCTTATTAATATTTATCCAGTACTTATTTTATGAAGTTCTAGAACTTAATCTGTAACCTTGATTATGAATTATTTTTCTTTGGCTCTCCACGAACCTCAAAGTTCTATCTTCCATGTCTGTCTTATCTTCTCCCATTCCATCTCTGTTCGTTTCTTCTGCATTCTAGAGGCAATGCTCCCAGCTTTACGTTTCAGAGTGACCTGTGTTCTGAATTCTAGCTCCGCAGTGCCTAGCTTTGTGACACTGATGCTATACTTATCTCTCTAAATCTCAGTCTCTTGTCTTCTATCTACAAAATGGGGATAGCCGTAGTGTTTACCTTGCAGGTCTGATGCGAAGATTAAGTGAGACGATGTATGCAAAGTGCTTAACATGAGCTAGCCGTTCTTGTTTTTGTCTTTATTTTCTCTTCCTCATCAAGATTAGGAGCGTATTTTTGGCATCTCTGTGGTTCCACAGCATCGATCCTAACTCTCATGTTTCCAACAGCAACTTGACTTTGCCAGAAGAACGCAGGCTGCTTCACCATGGCCTCGTAGCTGCCATCTCTTCCTGGGACTGGGTTCGAGTCTTCGCCACACTCTAAGGTTTCCCATGGGAGGTCCGTTGCAGAGTGACATCCACCTTTGCGTGCCTTGCTTTTTTTTTCTTTTTCTTTTTCTTCTAGACAAGGAAACTTTTGCAATTTAATCAACTGTTCTTTTCATTACATAGGGACGTTATCTGGGAGTCAGCTGTGAAGCATTCTAGTACCCCATTGACAACATGGCGAGCAGCCAGGGTGGACATTGTGTTGTGGTAAGCCAGTGCATGTGCAAGAAACCGTCCCAGGGAATCCTGTGGCCTGAGGAAGGGGCAGGTGTGATGTTCCCGTCACTTGCAAGTGACGCCTCTCTTTCCCTAATCCCACTACTCCTACCATCCAGTCCCTGGCCAGCAACTTCCAGAACCGGGCCAGACACTTGGACCAAACACAAATATACCCTTGGACATCTGTAACAGATCCCCTGGGAATAACACACTTAGGACATTTTTATTGAGCACCTCCTACAGTGCTGCTATCCTAGGAGCTAGAGATATGGTCAATGAACATCACCAACAAAGACTTTTACTGTCACATAGCTACATTCAGATGACTGAAGCTCCATACTGAAGCCACTAGAGATCCCAGGCATATGAACTGTCTCTGGCTAAGGGCTCTCATCCAGCCGGCACCTGGCCATCTACCCCCACCCAGGGCAGTTGTATGTGACGTCTGCCCCAAAGACTTCCCAAGTCATAGCCTGGAGCACCAATTTGCACAGATGCCAATTCTTCAGCTCAGCCCCTAGTGTGGAACATCGTAGAATTCTTTCTGGAATTTTCTAAAATCACAACTTTTTTAGGGGTGGCTTTAACTGAGAATGTCTCTTTTTTCCTCCTCGCCCCCCGCCCCTCAGATGATTTCACGAGTATTTTAGCGGGAAACAGAAACTGGGAGGAATATCTCTAATATCCTTACCCCAACCTTTGTCATCCTCTTGGATGTGTCTCTCTCCTCTTTTAAACACTCAGTTTCCAGTCAATTTAAGGGTGCCCCACTCAGCACCGTGCGTCCTTTTAATGACATTTTTTGCTGGATTGTGTACTCAACCTTTTTTTATATAAGAGGTGTTCCTTTGAGATGCTGCCAATCTGATCTCATCAGAAGTTTATGAGAAAACCCAATATGCTCCGGTCCTACTGCCGAGAGGGCTTGGCAGGAGTGGCGTGCGCCAGTGAGCCAGATTTATCCTCGGCTCCAGTGCAAACACGGCTGATCATTCTCCAGGCTTCATCCTGCACTGACTGGCTCCAGAGTGGTCTCTGGGGCTCGGCGTTCTTGCCAGAATGTTCATGACATCACTCATATTATTAATAATTACAGGTTATTCACAGATGGACGGGCAGATGGACACACGGCAACAGAGATTTGTTTAATCTCAGCAAGGCTATTTTCCCTACATATTTCCCTTCGCCCACTCTTGCTGCCTCCCTGGAGAAAAAAATTAATGAAAAAACAAAATGTCTATGAAAGAAAAATGAAAATCCTGTCGGAGGTTTTGTTGGATTTTTCACACTTCGGGAGGAAAAACTGACCCGTCTCCCCTTCCTGTCTCGGCATGACCTGTGACATGTTCCTTTGAGCTTTGGAACTGCAAAGACAAGCCCTGTCCCTCTCCTGACCCTTGGATTGCTGCAGGCTCGATCTGTGATCCAAAATTCACAACGGGAAAAAAGTCATAGCTGGCTTTTATTTTATTTGGTTTTCACTACTTGATCTGCAATGACTTCCCTGACTTATGGAAGGAAAATGGAGCATCTTTTACCTCTGGAGTTCCAGGAACCATGCAAGAAAGGTACATTCTGAACAAGGAGCCTCTGAGCCCCTCTTCTCAGTCAGCTGTAGAGAAGACCAACCTTATGTGTTCAAGATTTGAGGTTGTTCGACCAGGCCCAAGCTGATTTGGGGGTGAACAGAAAGGAGGCTGTCTTCATGAGGATGGAGGAAGGAAACAGTCAACCACCTGATCCCACAGACTAAGAGGGGGAAAAGTTTCTGGACCAAACGTGCACTCCATTTTTAAGTTGGACTATGGTCCATACTCTTCACGTCTGCAGACACTTGCTCCATGTAAAGTAGTATTCTCCATTATTGTTCGCTCTTTTTTCTTGATCTCACTCAACAGCTCCAAACCATGACCCTCGCTCTCCCAGGCTCTATATAATTGTTATGATTTAGTAAAAAATCAGGCAAGCGTCTCTCTCTTTGTCTAATAACCTTATTTCTCTCCAACTCAGTTCTAGTTGTCTCTTCACCAAAATATTAAATGTTTAAATTCTCTTTTCGAGGCCCTTGAAGGACAGAGTCTTAAGACTTTTGAATAATATTGAAGCCATGCCCACCTAATCCTCGGATGCTCCATTAATACCTTTCATCCCTACAGACTCTAAGAGACACTCATAGACAATGTGATAATAGCCGTGGTTTCCATGGTGTTGAAGCAAGTAAGACATAATTGTGGCATCCTCCAGTGGGAAATAAAAGACATTTTCATAAAATATTTCACCTTATAAGTGCTTCTCCACAAAAAAATATTTTGGGGTGAAAGTGTTACTGATCATTTTTTAAGCATCCAGGTATTTGACTGTGTTCAACCTTTCTTGTGCTGTCTTTCTGCCAAACCTTTCCATGTGTGTAAACACCACCTGGCCATCAGAGACTTGGCAACTGGGTTTTGATACAACTTGTGTAAACCTGGCTTAAAATTACCAAGCATTCCTATATTACCCAAACTCAGGGATATTGGGTCTTCTGTGGATTTATCACCATCCCATGATTATCAATAGATCTATACTTTTCTGATAAGCACCACACCATTTAAATGCTAAAAAAAAAAAAGAGTTTGCTAAGGTAACTTTTTTAAAAAATCCATTTTTGAACCTGTAAGGTCTTAATTCATAGAGAATGCTCAGTGCATGGTAAGAGTTTAATAAATACATTTTTTCCTCAATAAGAAGATGCATACATATAAAATGTGGATTCGATCATCCCAGTGACACCTCCTTCATTCCAGTGCACAGGAAAAGGGTCCTTTTCAAGTAAGTTAACAACAGAGAAAGAGACCAGTCAGGCTGTCCTGGTTGATATGCACTGCACGCAGCTTATTAAATATTGAAAGTCTTTAGAAAAGTCTACTCGTGGCAGAGTCCAAGTCACCTATGATGATTGAGAATACACGGATTCTAACATCACACCCAACTGCACCCGTATCTCTCAACAGAACCTTCTGATGGTGGTGGGTGCCTGGGGACCTGGAGAGGGTGCTATCAACCACCAGCCACCTCACTGGGCTGTTTTTTTCAGATGGCACAAGCAGACTAATGCCAATGATACCTCTACTCTTCTCAGCCAACAGAAATGTACATGCAGACCAGTCGGTCAGACTGGGGCTTTAATCTGAGGCCGGCCAGGGTAGCCCAGATAACTGGCCCACCTGGGGCTCCTACCTTTGACCTCAGTTTCATTAGCACAGTGCTTTTGACCCCTGAGCCAACCTAGGCTGCTGAAATATAGATCAACTGCCTTTTTCTAATTCCCCATTCCTCTGGCAGAGGTGCTAATGAACAGGACAGTGGCCAAAGAGTGCAATGGGAGAAGAAATGGATTTGGGGAGGCCACAAATTGGATAATCCACCTTCGGACAATGGCGAGGTTGTTCATGATATTTTCATGTAAAACTCATCCACCTAACAGGCCTCTCTGATCACCCTTGCCAGCATGCCAGGCTTCTCCGTCTCTCCAGCACTCCTCCTTTTCCCACTCCCATGCATATTCCCCACGGACCACAGACATCCTCCCTACAGGTTCCAAGACCTTAAAACAAGATGGTGCGCCATCAACCCCGAGACCACCTTTGTGTCTTTAAAAGAGGAAAACGCATGGATGCTGAAGTTAAAAATCTCTTTGCTTCCAGATTTCCTGACTGTGAGATGGTGGATAAACTCATCAGAGATAGGGCTTGTCCACCCACGGCTCCCACTTCCACCCCCCACTACAACATTCAGGCCCAGTTCCTGCCACAAAGGGATAAAAGATCACTCCCAGAACTCACACTGACCACCTGCTCCTTCGTCCTGTCCCCATTGTCCATCCCTTCTGCCTAATCTCCAACATCAGAGCAGTCTGATTTTTCTTCGTAACCCAGAAAGTCTACTCCCTTCTGAAACTTCCATTTGTTCTGGACCCGTAACCTTGATCGCCCTTCCTAGAGCGGATATTTGCAACATTGTAGCTCTGCCACTCTATGAACTTGATCTACACAGTGATACCGAGGCCAGCATGGCAATCCCATTTTTCTTAGCAGCAACTAAGCAATCATCATTTATCTTAAAAACTGGCACATTCTTCCAAATACATTCATGAGATGGTTGAGTGTCTGCTCCAATGAGGTTGGAATCTTAAAGAAAGCATCTCCGCCTACTTCTCCACATTCTAAAGCCAGTATGAAAAAAGATAGCGTTGATGTGTTCTGTAGAAGCAGAGATTTAGGGGAAATAGACATTGAAATGCATGAGGTAAAATACATCCAAAAATATAAGCTCAAAATTTCATTCTGTAATGAAACAAATACCAAGTAGAGGGAAAAATTCTAATCGCATCCATAGAGATCAAGAACATATTACATTTCTATGTAAAACAAACTGATGTCTCGGAACTCAGAAAGAAATTAGAATTATTCATTCATAACTTCATAGATGAGGTTTTTGCCTCTACATTCCACTAATCCTTGTTTTCATGACAACTGGGGAGGAAGACATAGTCAAGCCTTTTACTTTGGGGACATTTGAGCGCCTCAGAGGAAGGAAAGAAAGGTTTTCAGCCTTTTTTTTTTTTTTTTTTGTGTTTCATCAATAATTCTAAGCTGAGTTATGCAGCCCAGTTCCCATCAGATAAGCAGTAGAATCAAGACCTGTCTGTGATTCCATAGCCCCCAACATCATGAACACAGGACTCTTTTCTGCCATGGAAAAGGCCAGAGAAAGCCAGTGACCAAAAGCGTTAACATCTGAATGCCAGAGATTAACATATCCAGAAATTAACTTATTAGCTTCAGCCGGCAGACATTTGTTCCAAGATGATGAGAACCTTAGGTACTTGATCTGACCTTCAAGCAGTGAAGATCTGTTTATCACCACTGCCTAAATATATTCCACTACTTGCATGCAGCTAACACTGGCCATACGAAGCCACTGCCCATCTGGGAGGCCATCAGAGGCCACACAGGGGACTATCTCTATTGTCCAATGAAAAGTAATGGGACCACCCACCCCAGACTCTAACAGCCAGCCTGACCAAGTGGGACAAGGAGACATCAACTCACCTGTACCCAAAAAACACTGTCAACAGAGACCTCAACCCTGGTAACAAGAGTAAACAAAGCCCAACTTGCCTAGGAATTGTTCAAGTGTAAATCAGCAAAGGCAGTGTGAGTGTGTGTGTGTGAGTGTGTGTGTGTGTGTGTGTGTGTGTGTGTGTGTGTGTGTGTGTGTATGTGCACACATGCAGTCATGGTTCACTTAGTGATGGGGATATACTCTGAGAAATATATTATGAGGTGACTTCATCCTTGTGTGAACATCACAGCGTGCACTTACACATGGATGCTATAGCTGCTACACACCTAGGCTATATGGTATAGCCCATGGTTCCTAGCCTACACACCTGTACAATATGTTACTCTACATTTGGCATCAGGGACCGGTTTTGTGGAAGACTGTTTTTCTACAGATGGGGAAGTGGGGAAAAGGAGGGAGATCACCGGGCATCAGATTCTCACAAGGAGCACGCAACCTAGATCCCTCACATGTGCAGTTCACAATAGGGTTCACTCTCCTATGAGAATCTCATGCTGCCACTGATCTTACAGAGTAGGTTGAGAATTCCTGCTCTACTGAATCCCATAGGCAGTTGCACACAATATTTGCCTATCTAAGCATAGAAAAGATACAGCAACAATATGGTATTAAAAAAATGGGACACTTAACCATGGATAGACCTTACAGGACCGGAAGTTTCTCTGGGTGAGTCGGTGAGTAAGTGGTGAGTGACTGTAAAGGCCTAGGACATCAGAGTGCACTACTGTAGGCTGTACAAAAACTAGTGTTATTTTAAAGTACTTTTCTTTTTGTAATACTAAATTAACCTAGTTTAGTATAACTTTTTTACTTTGTAGGCTTTTACACTTTTTGACTCTTTTGTAATAACACTCAACTTAAAACACAAGCCCATTGTAGGGTATGCAAGAATATTTTCTTTCTTCCTTATTCTATAAACTTTTTTCTATTTTTAATTTATTTTTACTTTTTAAGCGTTTTTGTTAGAAATGAAGACACAAACACACACACTAGCCTAGGCTTACACAGGGTCACGATCAACATCACTGTCTCCCATCTCCACATTTGTCCCATGGGAAGGTCTTCGGAGCAAACACACGCATGGAGCTGTCATCTCCTGTGATAGCAATGCTTTCTTCTAGAATACCTCCTGAAGGACCTGCCTGAGGCTGTTTTACAGTCAACTTTTCTCTTTTTTAAAAAATAAAAAGAGTACACTCTAAAATCACAACAAAAAGTACAGTATAGCACATATACAGACCTGTACAAAGTCATGTCTTACCATTATCAAGCATTATACACTGGGTACAACTGTATATTTGCAAGGCTTTTATACAACTAGCAGTGCAGTAGGTTTTCTGACAACTGCTATGTTACTAGCGGATAGGAATTTATCAGCTTCATGATATTCTTAGTGTACCAACCATGGTGTATGTGGTCCGTTTTAGACCACAACGTAGCTACTTGGTGAATGATTGTATTCCAATAGGGAGAAGTGGCTGAAGATAGCTTTACCCGGCCTCAGATCTTGGTTTGGACTTTAATGATTTGGAAGTACCCTCACCTTTCCTTCCCCGGGTGGAGGGGACAGGTGAGAAGCCAGGAGAAATTTCACTAGCTCCTCTTCTCAGTTCTCTGCTTCTTTTAAAATGTCCTATAAAATCTAACCACAAGGCAGTTTGCCCCATGCTTTGGGTGGATTTCATGGATGGTTTTAAATCTGGGACTGTGTCTTTCTCAGGTACAAAGACCAATCTCCTGAAATACGAAGTGTCAGCTCTGTGCCTGTCGCTCTTTGTAAATGCCTGAAGACATCCACAAGCCACACATTTGTGATCTCCTATCCTTCGGTGATTCCCAGTTGTGGCTATTTCTCACCACAAATGATTCTGAGCAGAGAGAGAGATGATCCCCACCTAGCTCTTATTGGCGAAAAGTTTCGAATAGTTTTGAAGACATATGCTGGTCTAGAACTGAATATCTTTTGTAGATACAACATTTATTTGGTAGAACTAAGCACCAGAACTGAGTTTTTTAAAAATACCAGCTCAAGCTGGGCTCGGTGGCTCAGCCTGTAATCCCACACCTTTGGGAGGCTGAGATGAGTGGATTGCCTGAGCCCGCGGGTTCAAGACCCGTCTGGGCAACTTGGCGAGACCTCATCTCTTCAATAAATCAAAAATTAGCCAGGCGTGGTAGCGCGTGCCTGTAGTTCCAGCTACTTGGAAGGCTGAGGCGGAAGGATCGCTGGAGCCCAGCAGGTCGAGGCTGCGGTAGCTGTGAGCGGCCACTACACTCCAGTCTGGGCAACAGAGTGAGACTCCAACTCAAAAAAAAAAATACCAGTTCAGTCTCTGCTCAGAACAATTTCATGGTTTTCCCAAGTCCTCTATGGTATCTCCATCAAGACTTCTTAACCTGTCTGTGTAGGCAAATCAAATCATGGAGTGGGGAATGCCGGTAGAGTAGGTTCAGAGTAGCCTGTGTTTTCTACCAGATCTCAAGTGACAACACTAACCTCACTTGTGAATATGACCTTATCTGCATTCTTGGAGAAGATGAGGCCAGTAGGATGGGCCCTAATACAACATCACGCGTGTCTTTATTAAAAGGGAAAGTGTGAACCCAACAACAGACAAGCATAGAGGAAAGATGATATGAAGACACAGGCAAAAGACATGCGCAAGCCAAGAATCCTGGGTTGTAGAGTCTGGGAAGAGACCTGGAACAGTTTATCCCCCACAGCTTTCAGAAGGAATCAACCCTACCAACACCTTGATCTTGGACTTCTGGTTTCCAGAACAGTGAGACAATGTTTTTTTTGTTATTAAAGCCCCCTAGTCTGTGGTTCATTGTTACAGCAGCACAAGCTGACTAACACAAGACACACCCCCTTATGACCATCGCATTGGCTCCATTCTCTGCATGGAGGTCCCTCTCCTAAGCCCTCAAAATCCCTGAACTTCTATACAGTAATCATCAGATGATTAGTCTTAGAAAACTGAATACACAAACAAACAAAGGCCAGACCATCTCTAAAAATAGAGCTCTGACCCACAACCTCTGTAGCAATTGTCCCAAAATGCTCAAGACTTGGTCAATAACTGCCAACATCCTTCATCTTTTGCTTCTGTTTCTAACTCAGGGCCAACCAAAGGAAGCCAACTATGCCCCCCAACTGAGTCCCAGAGGATGCTTTGCTTCCAGTGACCCACTTCCGGCGGGCCCAGGCCCACAGCCACCTGTCAGGGAATACCTGGAACCCCCTTTTTATATCATCAAGCTTTCCTACTCCTCTGCCCACCTTGGAGTCTCTGTCAAATCAAGTGCAGGTGACTGACCTTCTTGCGATCTTGAGTGTCAAATAAACACAGTCCCTGTGTGTTCTCCTCTGGGTGCGCTTTCTCTATTCCCACAATCTGTCTTTCATATTCTGTCACAAGTTCCATGAGGGAAGAGTGCAAGACTCATCTGCCTTGACCTTCAGGTCAACAGATTCGACATTTCAAGAAATATTTTTTGGAGGGTGAAAAATTGAATCAACGCTGTCATGAGGACAACCAAGTATCTGTTGAGTAAGTGAATGGGCTTTGCACAGCTGGTCTACCTGTGGAAAGAAATTATTGGAGAAAATGGAACACGACGACGAATTGTATGGCTGAGGTCTGATTGTGTTCTATAGCCCCGGGCTTTGGTCAAAATGGGGGAAAGGGCCAGATTGTGAGCGCCCACTTTCCAACACAATGTGTATTATGCTTTCAGCCTTATTTATTGTGGTACTTTTCAAATTACAATAAATTTGCTTTCTTCTGAATATTCAGATGCTTCAAAAGGTACCCAAAGGATGCGATTAGCCCCTGGGGAAACATGCTATTATGTGCACATATCATGTTTTGCATAGGCTTTCCATCATCTACATAATTTATGTGCTTCTGCATAATTTCGCCTCTTTTTATGTTTTCTATGTGTTTGTGAGATAATCTAGAAGTCAGTTTCCTACCATCAGAAACACAGAAAGAACTCAAGTCAGTGTTGTTCCTTCACCCACTCTGCTTGACTTCCAATGAAGCCCCTTACGAAAACCTCAGGAGACAGTTGCTTTTCATAGGCACCAACATCAAGGCATGAAAAAGTGGAAGGTTCAGGGAGCTTTCGGGTATGAAACAGAACCTTGCCCATTTTCATATTCTTCTGGGTATTCGCTGGGGTCTCTGATGAATGGTGCTAGCATTTTAAAGCTCTTTAAACTGTTTATAATCCTCACTTTGGTTTTGAAATAGAAAAATAATGCCAAAATTAATGGCTTTTTAAAGCTTCTGATGTGAGTTGGTTGCATACAAATTTCCCTAAAACCGAGAAAGTCCATCATCTAGGGAACAGGTGAGTTGCGTGCAACTCTGGTTGGACTTTAATTGATTTCTTTCTCTCAGTAGCCTTTTCTATTTTCCGTATTTTTAATTTCCATCTCTCTTGTACTTTCCTTACTGTTCAAATCTCCTTACAGTGCAGTGGTTAGACATAAAATACAGCTGCCTCGGCTAAGCAGTGACCCCACTTGGAAGCTCAGACTTGGGCCTGAGCAGCCTTTGTCAATAGGTCAGCCTTCCTGTCAGCCTTGCCAAAATCTGGAAGGTGCAAAAAAATAAAAATGATAATTGCTTTATTCTCCTCTTCCGTGAAGAAATAGTGATCTACATTTAATACTGCAAATGACCCCCTTCTAGGCAAGAAAAAAAAAATGTACGGAAGGCAAAGCACAGACATTTTTAGAAATTGCCCTACTGACTACTCAATTGTGAGAGATGAAAAAACAGAGACCAAAAGAGATGTAGTACCTCCCACTCCCAAAGCCAAGCAGTGGAAGACGGAGTCTGAGTTTGGCTAAGTCCCTACTATTCAGACACTCAGTCTAGAGCTATTTAATGGGGAAAAGCTGAGGAAGTATGAGTTTCACTAATCTATGCACAGTAGAGAGATGTGGAATACATTTTGAGAAAGCAGCTAGGCAATGAAGAGATACTTCCTCCAGAGACTAAGAGCAAACTAACTGACCACAGGTATTCAGGCCTCTTCCAGATGTCTAGAGACACGATCCAAGAGCTCACTACTCCCCAGTCTGGGTCATGAGACTCTGTGAGCAGTATGATATAACTGTAGGGACCATCTACCTAGTAATCACTACAAGGAAAAACATACCCAGCAGCCACCCAAGATAGGCCAAACAGACAGTACCAGAAAAACAGGGTGGTCCAGCAGAAAGACTCTAGGGCAAATTTTTTTCCAAACATTTATAGCAAACAAAAAGGCTTTCTATTAGAGCACAGTGGATATCTACGGATTAAAAGCGATGATCATTGGGTTAAAAGGAACGTCGGTTCAAAATTTGTAAATTTGATAGCATAAATAACACTTGTGAGAGCCAGAACAGACTTTCCCAGAAGTGACAAGTGTAAAGTGTCACCAGTAAATTAGAAATACGTCATCCTTGTCCCAACCCAAAGCATTGTCAAAGAGAGGGCAGAGGGAAATAAAATGCCACTTACATTCCATAATACCATGCTCCTGACAATCGTGCCAGCACAAGAGCGGACAGAGTAAGGCAGTCCACCTTTAGTTCTGGAGAATAGGCGCTCTTCGTCTTATAAAATTTCACAGGGAATCAGCACCAGTTTGTTGTCCAAGGGACTGCTGTCTCCACTTGGAATCCTTCAGCAAGATGGTGCCACTTGGAGTCTCACTCTCCCTCCTCCTGGCTGTGACCTTTAACTTCAGCTCTTCTCTCTTCCCCACCCTTTGCTGCCTTTTCTGATCACTCTGCTCCTCCTCCGCTCTCCTAACGTAAGACCCTTATTCCGAGAGAGGCTCTTTATCACCTAGAATTACAAAGTGGTGAAGACCCTTTCTGCTTTTGATACCTAAACCAACTGCTCTCCGCTAGAAATTAGCAAAGCGAGACCCAGGGATAAGAGGAGACAAGGGGTTAGCTGAGGATAAGGCAGGGTGAGAACCATGATCCCCTAACTGCCTCTTTTTGGTTCTTCTGTATGGCTCTGTTAGAGAGCTGTGCGACTCTCAGATCAAAACGTTTTTGTCTCCTGATAACAACGGAAACAGTGACTGCCTGCCCAAATGTTGGGAGCCGGCCACGGAGGCCCACTGAGCCTTGACCCCGAGACCACTAGGATGCGTTCGGGAGCTATTGACCCCGTTTCCTCCCCCTTTCCACTCAGCACTAACCAGATTAAGCTCCTGTGAGCTCAAAACATAAAAGATCTGAGACCGGGATGAACACAAGCTCACTTTCGAAGCTCATTGCTCCCATTCTTCCGCAAACTGCGGTTTTGGCTTTCACACAACTTATAATTCAAACTCGGGTCACATCTAAGACCCTTAGTATTGGTCACAGGCTTCTGGGTCATGATCTTAGGATTTATTGAAGGTGTAAATTGTAGAATATAGTTTTAGAAGACAGCCATTTTGTTGAAAGAATGGGGCTGGGTTACTTGCATGTAGCCCACTGTGAACTTTGGACTGGGCCACATTCCAAACATTCTGGGATGGGCCACTTTCGTTTGTAAAGTAAATACTTAAGCTTCTATAGAATTGTTTAACTTGGCATAAATCAATCAGTTTAGGATGAAAAAGTTTTATAGAATATGTCAGTCACGGATTAGGTTATCCTTTGTTATGGGATTTTAAGATTATCATATGAAAAGGGTTTATCATTGATTAAGTTTTCATGGATTAAGGTTTCTGGTGGGTGGAGGACGCCCCTCCCACATCTGACTTTGTGTATAAAAGACCCGTTGTAATTCCCAACAACACACATCGCTTCTGCACTAGACCGGAGTCCAGTCTCTCTCTCTCTCTCTCTCTCTCTCTCTCTCTCTCTCTCTCTCTCTCCTTCTCTTTCTTCTTCCCCCCAATCGCCAACACCATCTCCACCTTTGGGGTACCCTGAACCCGGCTGGAGCTGGTCTCTGGCACCCAAAGTTGAACAAAATAGCAAAATGGTTGAGGAAAAGGGTGGTCTCAGCACAGGTGTCTAACTACTCGTTTCACCAAAATACCACCAAAAAGTACAAATGGAAAGGAAACAAAATGGAGAAAAAAATGTGTTTGTTGTCCTCCCATACCCCTTGCATGGGCCAGGTACAAGCAGAGACTGCACGTGACACTGAGCACAGGCAGGGAGCATTTCACTAGAAGTCATCCGTCCCCTGTGGATCACAATTTTAATAATGCCCTCCACTGGGAGAAATAAGCCATGGTTTATTCAACACCATCTCCAAGCAAAAATGCCACAGCAGAGGAAATTCTTACCTAAAGCTACAGACAGGATGTAAGTAGTAGCAAGGTGTCACTGTAGGAATTATTTCCATCAAGAGTCTATACCTTGACCCAGGGTCAGAGGCCACAACAGAGAACTAGGTATTAAAAAGGTCAGCCCATGACCTATTGAACCACACAATCAAATTATGCAATTATCTATTTAATACATGTTTCTTCTACTATAATACAAGCTTCATGCAGGCATAGCTGCCACTGCCTTATTTGCAAGCCGAGCATCTAGTGGAGGGCCCTGGACAAACAGTGCTAGATGAGGGGATAACTGAATGGATGAACGAGGAAGGGAAATATCTGAGGAAGGACTCTACCCATTGGTATAGTCCAGGACTTCCTCCTCACCCCTCATGGTGGGGACCTCTGGCCTCTCAAGAGGCTCTTATGCTCAATGTATGAGATGAGCATTTCAGTAGTGCCAAGAAAATTGAAATTCACCTAATCTCTTTATCCATTCACCAGACCTAGAGAAACTTCTCTGCATTCAATAATATTGGTGAAGAAAAGAAGTAAAACCCAAAGATTATGTGACGTTAAAAATGAAGAACTCACAGTGTAGAAAAGGAGTACTTTTGAAAAATGTATACAAAAACTTATAAAAAATAAGCTCCAGTACAGTTTTACAGCATCAACTGGAATTCTCAAAGATATTTTTAAAAACTGAAAAACTCTTAGAAACAAGAATCAAAGAACGAGAAAATAGCAGGATGACAGGCTGAGGATAATTAAAATAGAATAAAGAGCAAATGAGAAATAAATGATGCCAGTGCTGCATAAAACAAGTTAAGAGGCTGTAAACAAGAAAGCTAAACTCTCAAGAAAACACAGATCTGTGAGTGAAAGAATTGATGACCTTTCAAAAAGTGAAAATGCAGAAAAAAAATAGCAAGAGAGGCTATGATAGACATTAATGACAAGAATAGCAATCAGATATATAGATGGTTGCTTTCCATAAAAAGAGGTAAGAATAAATGGAATAGAAATAACAGCTGCAGAATAAAACTTGCATAAGATAGAAAAAACAGAAAGTTTGAATCTAAAGTCTGAAATCACTTACTACCAACAAAAATTGGATTTGCACTTTAAAAAAACTCACAGGCATACATTGATGAAAGTCTTGAGTTTTAAGGATTATTATTTTTTTAATGACAAACCTCCATGCAGAAACCAAAAACAAAAGCACAAATAAAAACAGGTTGCGTACAAAAAGTAAGTCAGATTGGCTTCAGATCTCTCCTTTGTGACATTAAACGTCTGTATTTGGGGGAGGTTTAAAACCCCAGGATGACTTTTAAAATTCTAAAATTAGCTGTGCTCGGTGGCTCAGCCTGCAATCCCGCGCTTTGGGAGGCTGAGGTGAGTGGATTGCCTGAGTCCGTGGGTTCGAGACCCGCCCGGGCAACTTGGCGAGACCTCATCTCTACAATAAATCAAAAAATCAGCCGGGCGTGGTAGCGCGCACCTGTAGTTCCGGCTACTCGGAAGGCTGAGGCGGAAGGATCGCCGGAGCCCAGCAGGTCGAGGTTGCAGTGGCCGGGAGCGGCCACTGCACTCCAGTCTGGACAACAGAGTGAGACTCCAACTCAAAAAAAATTATAATAAAATAAAATTCTAAAATTAATTAATATATTAATACCACGCAACTGAAAATCAAAAGACAATGTTTTATGATCAATATTGATAGATAATATGCTTTATTTTTATTTTTTTATTTTAAAGATGTGGGGTCCTATTCAGGGGAGAGAATGCTTTAATTGTGTGTTTTTAAACTAACAAAAATCAAATCAAAGACTTCTAAGACCTGCAACTATGGAACGACTAGAAGCAAGCATTGGGAAAACCCCCCAGGACGTTGTTCTGGGCAAAGATTTCTTGAGAAAGACCTCAAAAACACAGGCAACCAAAGCAAAAATTGACATATGGGAATCACATGAAGCTAAAAGTTTTTGCACATCCCAGGAAATAGTCAACAAAGTAAAGAGGCAACCCACAGAATGGGAGCACATATTTACAGACTACCACTCCGACAAGGAATTAATAACCAGAACATATAAGGAACTCAGGCAATTTAGTGGGCAAAAAAACCCAAATAATTCAATTAAAAGAGGGGAAAATATCTGAATAGACATTTATCAAGAGAAAACATACAAATGGTCAACAGGCATACGAAAAAATGGTCAACATCACTAATCATCAGAGAAATGCAAATCAAAGCCATAATGAGACATCATCTCGCCCCAGTCAGAATGACGACTGTAAACTAAATAAATAAATAACAAATGCTGGCAAGGATGCAGAGAAAAGAACCCTCTTGTACTCTACTGGTGAGAGTGTAAATTAGTATAGCCATTATGAAAAACAGCATCAAGTTTCTTCAAAAAACTAAAAATAGAACTACCATATGATCCAACTAAAATCTGAGAGACTCTACATCCAAAAAACTAGAATCTGAGACCCTCAAACTTGAAAGAGGAAAAACAATGAAATGATTGAAACAAATAAACAAAAACAAAACAACCCTCTAATCTAATCCAATCCAAAACAAAGAGAGGAAAAAAAAAAGAAAGAAAGACGATAGATAGAAAATGCAAAAAATAGTGTAGTAGATTTAAACTCACGTATATAAAGTAAATGTGAACTGCAAAGTTCGTTATTTCTCCCTGGGATTCTAGAATCTTCTGTGTTCTTACACATGGCCTTACTCTGAACAAAGATACCAGCTATTTCCCAAAAAATACCAGCTTTCTCTCTTTCCCCTTTTGAACTCCAATAATCTAAAGAACCCTAGGAAGCCACAAATCCAGAATCTGGAGGCCATGCTTGTGCAGAACACTGAGGAGAGAGAAAGGCCAGAGAGTAAAGAGCATTGGGGGTGACTGGTTTGCAAAGGTTTAAAGATAGAAGAAAGATGGTCAGAACCATGAAAGCGAAATTTTTCGGCTCTGCTTCCGAAGAAGCAGAATCTAAGATTCTGGGTACAGCTGGCAAGATATTAACCTGGGAGACACCTAGGAAGCAGCACCTGGCTGAGGTACAAGAAAACTGCCATGGGCTCCAGCCAAAGCCACAGAGAACGCCATGGGACACTTGGAGCTGAGAAGGCCCTTCTAAGCCGTCCTGATGGACACCAGGGGCCTAGGCCATTGACACTCGCAGTGCCCAGCTGGTAGATGTGGGCTGCTCCTGAGTACCTCACCTTGGGCAAAGCCGTGTTCTGCCTCCAAGGACAATCTTGGAGACAGATTCAGCTAGAGCGTCTCAAGCCAATATTTCTAGAAGTTGGGGAAATGACATCCTCCATTGTGAAGGGGAACCTAGGCACCGGAGTGGCTTGCCACAGGGCCCACTTCTGGGGAAAGGAAGGTCAAGTGTATCCCAGCCATTTCCAGACAGGTCTGACTCGCCCCTGGCTTCAAGTGAGTTGGAGGCGTGCTCTTCTCATCTGCTCCCTCCACATGCCCTTTTGCCCATTTCAAGTTCAAATTTTTCTACCCCAGACTCAGTACAGCGTCAACTGCTCACCATCAGAGGATGCCGTTCACGCTGTAGTCTGGTCAATGATCACTCCTAAAGTCATGCAACACACAGGCCACACTGCACCAGGGAAGGGGGTGGGGGGAAGTATTGATCTGGGGCCAATTGGAAGAACCACCCCGGTTCTCAACAATCACTCCCATAGAACCCTTTAAAAAGCCATAGTACAGTCAACTTTTCTTGACCGGGTCTTCAAATGCTCCACAGTGAGGCTTTCCTTCCAACAGCCCCTCGGGACCGGGATCTCTGAGAAAATCTCAATGCAAACAAATAATTAAACTCTTTTGATTGAATTAAAATTTAAAAATTAAGTTTTAAGAATTAAATCAATAACTTACAATGCTTTTTGGTTAGATATCTTTCTCACTTTTCGTTGAGGTTGTTTCTTTCGAGTCTAAATGCAACATTTGTAGAAAGAAAAAGATCAGACAACCTTAAACCGTAGACCATGGGGTTGTCAGCACTGAGAAGAAGGAATGTCAGAGCTCTCCATCATGCGCTCTTGGTGGAAGGCGGAGGCAGTGTGGACCCAGAAGGCTCCCAGGGCATTCTAGTGAGAGACTCTGGCCCAGGCCAGCCCCGACACCTCAGCCTTTTCCTTCTGTCCATGGTGGGACAGCAGTCTTTCTTCCGGACAAGTCAATTTCGCTTTGCAAATATGTCCCTTTCCCTAGACATTGGTTGGCTTCCCTAAACATTTGTCTAGGTTCCAACTGGTCACAAAGTAAAAGGTTGAGAAAGGTCGACCCTAGCTCCCGAGATGTCCTGGAACAGATGATGACCACGCAAGCTCTGCAGATGGACTGAGGACTACACCTAAGAAGATTTCCTGTGCAGAGCACAAAAGCTGACCCAGCATAAACCAAGTAAGCTGGTAAAATGTACAGAATTAAGTTATTTGTGGAACATAGGAATACCTGCTGTTTCTCTTGACTTTTATTTATCATCATTAACATGTTTAATTCATGGAGGTTACAGATACATGGAGCAAATAACTGAGAAAATAATGAATATGCTTTATTAAGTAGGCTAGATAAAGTTGAAAAAAACTGAGGGTTAATTAATAACAGTAGTATTCTGTTACGTAAAAGCATATAGACAGATGCATTGAATTCAATTTTAAAACCACTAGCAAGATATCTAGTTACTACCCAAATGCTTTCCCTGATCTTCTTGGGGTAACAATTGTAGTATTTTTTTATATATTATGATTAACCTAGAAGATGTTGTAAGCCTAAAATCAACTTGTTAATTATTCTTTTGTACATAACTTAAAATATAAATGATATTATCTCTATAAATCTGACATTATTAGAATTGTAAGCAGTGAGATTTATAGTTTGAGATAATATTTTTATATTAATGGTCAAAACCAGGGTTCACAAATATATTATGAGAGTTTTGTAAGCTACTTGAGCATTTAAAATATTTTTTTCTGTTGCTGGCTGAAAATTTAGAAAGTTATTTTTGCAATATAGAAACCTCTCTTTTACTATGATAATTTTCCATCAAAAACCATTTCCGTGGAATAAAATTTCAATTTCTGAAGTGACTGTTTCTCTTACTGAGGCTTGTGGAATCCCCCAGGGTTTCTCAAATATACTTGGGATTTCTCCATTTCTCTTTTCCTCATAGAAACATAATTGGATTCTGATGCCACAACTTAAAGAAATAACATACTTCAAATCAATAGGTTCCTTATGCAACCAAAATCTTTGCCTTTTTTTTTTTTAAAGAAAATAAGGGAGATTTACACACTCACACACACACACACACAGCACGCATACACACGCACACACACACAGGAAAGCATATACTGGGTATTTAGTTACTTCGTTTTTGAAAGTAACATAACATGACATGTATGTGTTGGCATCTGTGGTAGACAGGTTCTAAGGTGGCCCCATGACCCCCCCTCAGGGTTTCCATACCCTTGTGTAATGCCCCCATGCTCACCCCCACCCCAGGAGTGTGGGTGTGACCTGTAACTTGCTTCCAACCAATAGAATATGGGATGCATGTGACTACTTTGCATAAGGTTGTGACATTTGGCTCATTAGCATGCTCTCTCCTTTACAAGCTTTGGAGTAGCAAGTCGCTGTGCTGTGAGCTGCCTTGTGGAGAGGCCACACAGCACGGAGCAGAGTATAACCTTAGCCAACAACCAGCAAAAACTAAAGCTCCTAGTCCTTGAGCTGCAGGAAAACAAATATGCCAGCAAATACACAGTTCTAGAAGAAGGTCCTTCCTCATTTGAGCCATCGGATGAGAATGCAGTCCTGGCACCAATACTTTTATCGAAGCCTTATGGAGGACACAGCTAAACCATGTTCAGACTTTTGACTGACAGAACCTGAGATAATAATATGTCACTTTAAGTCGTTAAGTCTGCTGTGACACTGTTCCCCAGCACGAAAAAATAACACAGGATCCCCATGGCATTCGACAAACTTTCTACCTTGATACATTGGCAGCTGAAACTGTCAGTCTTTGTAATGGCCTCTCCCTGGGTTCCATGCCACTTCAAGCTCCTTCCCTCTGTTCTTATTGCTGACAGAGGCCAAGATCTTGTTCCTCACTGGCTGGGTTCTCAGTGCTCCCCCGTCATTGAAGTAAAGTCTAAACTCCCCGGCATGATACCTGCAATCCTCTGATTAGGAGAGGACTCTTAATCAGAGGACTCCTAATCAGTGGCTATCTTCCCCCCCTCCATTTGGCATGACCACACACTTTTACACTTCCACGCCTTTTCCTTTGCTGGTTCCCCTTCTAGGAATGCCCTCCAAACTTCTTCCATTTCTGATCCCATTTCGGCCCCAGAGAAAACTCGGGTGATGATTAAAAACTGGGCCTGGCTTGCAAGTCTCATGATTTGCCCACATCAGTGCCGGTCAGTGACTGTCCCAGGACTAGAACTCAGACCTTCCCAAACCAGATCCTGCTCTCATTCCTCCTCTTCCTTCTCCAAGAACAACTGAGTTTCTCTCTTACCGGTTTAGTTCTGCAGCAAGCCTGGCCATGAGCAAGCCTCCGGCTGGAGAGGTCAGTAGCTGAGGGATTGTGTTGAGTGTCTGCCTTTTGTCCTCACACTCGCCCTCCACCTGTTCTGTGCCCGGTGGGTGGAGAGGTCTGAGCATACTATTGGATTCTTTACCCTGCAGCTTCCAGTGAGGTTTAGTCAATGAGAGCCATCTGCAGTGCGTTTAGCCCCTAGCTCCCTCCCCATCAGGTCGCCACGGGGTGACTGCTCCCTTCACCGAAAACCATGGTGGCATCCATGCACCCCCTTGGGCCTGGGGTCCTCATTCCTCTAGTCTCTCAGGCCTACGTTTGTGCCTGGTGTTAGCAGCCCAGGGATACCACGCTCTCCCTTGAGACCTTCTCCCCACATCCTGCCCACAATTGGCAAACAGTCCCATTATCAAACTCTGCTCAGATCTCCTGGATTGAATGTGCCCCTGTCTCCCACCAGGCCCTGACACGGGGACCTTACAAGGCTGGGCTCAGGACACGGTTAGTCCATAAATAACAGCAGCCACTTCCCAGAGGAACCCAGGATGCTGCTGAGAGACCTTCCTCTCTTTGGTGCTGTCTCCAAGCACCGCCCAGCCTTGGAGCTGCATGGCTTGGTGACACCTGCCTCCAGCACAACTGCATCTTCTCCAGGATGTATCAAAATGCTCTGCACTGGCGCGGGACAGGTGTCATCATGGTGTGTACCTGGGCATGCGAGTCCTCTGTCTCCTCCTCATCATAAAGAGCGCTGTCTACTTCTCCTAGACGATATAAGTGTTGTTTCATTCACTATTGTCTGCCGAAGTGAACCTAACATGTCTCCAGCTGATCCCAGGAATTGTGATCTTCAAGAAGGTCCTGGACAATAATTAAATGTAGTGCTGAGAACACCGTTCTCAGTCGACGACCCAGTCCATTAGCAGTTTAAACACATTTTAACTTAATGTGATTATATCCGGTGAAATTCTGAAGATGTAAGACAAGTGAGAACATATAGAAAATCAGATAGTGCTGCCACATTTAGTAACCCCACTGCAGTCAGGGAGTAGGACTCTGTCACACAGGTGGCCATGTGGCAGAGCTCCTATGGCAGGCCACGAGCAACAAAACTCCAAGCTCAGGCAAACTTTCCCATACATACAGCAAATATTTTTAAATAAACTCAAGTGGATTCAACAAATATAGCGATTCCTATTGCTCTGTAAAAACACCTGTTCCCCGAATCACTGGCTAGAGAGCCAAATGCTGATTCTCAGCTACTATGGCAAGGGATTTGTACTTGATGAAATGGATTCACATTCAAGTGACTTCATCGAGAGGCCAGACAGGCTCTGGCTGGAGTCCTCACTCTTGGCAATATGGTCTTGAGTCCCCAAAGATTCTAGAAGCACTGCATCAGCCTGGTACACTGGAACTAGCAGGAATGACCACAAAAGCAAGAAAATGCTGTCCCTGACTAGCTCCAATTGCAATGAGTCACTCCAGATGGTGGGGAATGGCTTTAGTCTCAATGGATGGGTTTGTTCTTGGGAAGTAACAACCTCTTTCTGTGGAATACGACAGTGCTGAGCAAAAACACAGCCTTGGTTTCAAGGTAGATCTGTGCTCACCCTACTCTAGACAATATTCTCCCATGATTTCATGGTCCATTCCTCGGGAATGAATGATCCAGTTCACTATTCCCCTGGACAATCAGAGAAGGAGGAAACAAGTTCCAGAATAGCCTGTGACTTTCATTAAGCCCTTTCAATCCTAGTGTCCCCCACTTCTACAGTCTGGAGGTGCAGACATGTCTTTGGGTACCTGCTAGACTACCTTTCCCAGCTTCTCTTATGCTTTGCTCCGGCCGTGTGACTATGTTCTCGGCCACAGAACATGAGCAGACATGGGCAATATCTGAACTTGGCACATAAATCTGTGCCCTTCAAATCCTTGGCTCATTCCAGGTAGCTATAGCGCCCATGCCTAGCCTCGGAGTGGCCAGGATAAAGACCTCACCTAGAGGCCCCCATCTGAGTAACCAGGGCACTCTCTTAGGACTGTTACATGGGCAAGAAGGTGCCATCTGTTGTCACAAGCTACTGAAATGTTGGTTATTTGTTTCTCCAGACTAGCTCGCGGGAACCGAGGCAGCTTCTTTCACTAGAGGCTGAGATTAGTTGTACTCATCACTGGGTGGGAGCAAGTCTTCACTGAGCACCCTCTTCTCCCTGTAGCATGCCCTTAGTCTCCACAGAGCTCGCTCAGGGTCTGTCTGCTGTGATTCAAGTCCTGAGAACCTGCTCAGAGCTCAACAGGGCTGAGGACAAATGGACATGTAAGGGCCAGCTCTGACCCTCAAGTAGCCCCCAGTTCAAAGTGCATTGTGATTTAGGGGGTCATTTTTCCTGCTCACTCTGCCCCCCTGCACGAGCTCTGTCTCTATTTTCTTGTGCTGCTCTCAGTACCTAGCGTGCCACAGGCAGGCTCTCAAACAGTGGTGTGTTGGGAGCCGGCCATGGAGGCCCACTGAGCATTAGGAATCAGGAAGGGCCGTTGACCCCGAGACCACCAGGATGCGTTCGGGAGCAATTGACCCCATTTCCTCCCCCTTTCTACTCAGCACTAACCAGATTAAGCTCCGGTGAGCTCAAAACATAAAAGCTCTGAGACCGGGATGAACACAAGCTAATTTTCAAAGCTCATTGCTCCCATTCTTCCGCAAACTGCAGTTTTGGCTTTCACACAACTTATAATTCAAACTCGGGTCACATCTAAGACCCTTAGTATTGGTCACAGGCTTCTGGGTCATGATCTTAGGATTTATTGAAGTTGAATAAGGTGTAAATTGTAGAATATAGTTTTAGAAGACAGCCATTTTGTTGAAAGAATGTGGCTGAGTTACTTGCAGGTAACCCACTGTGAACTTTGGACTGGACCACATTCCAAACATTCTGGGATGGGCCACTTTCGTTTGTAAAGTAAATACTGAAACTTCTATTGAATTGTTTAACTTGGCATAAATCAATCAGTTTAGGATGAAAAAGGTTTATAGAATATGTCAGTCACGGATTAGGTTATCCTTTGTTATGGGATTTTAAGATTACCATATGAAAAGGGTTTAAAGGCAATCATTGATTAAGTTTTCATGAATTAAGGTTTCTGGTGGGTGGAGGACGCCCCTCCCACATCTGACTTTGTGTATAAAAGACCTGTTGTAATTCTCAATAACACACATCGCTTCTGCACTAGACCGTAGTCCAGTCTCTTTCTCTCTCTCTCTCTCTCTCTCTCTCTCTCTCTCTCTCTCTCCCTCTCTCTCCTTTCCCCCAATCGCCGACGCCGTCTCCACCTTTGGGGTACCCTGAACCTGGCTAGAGCTGGCCTCCGGCAGTGGTGCAGTAAGAAAAGGCATCCCTTTACAAGGAAACATCAACACACCTTCAAGTCTCGCCAGTTTGGGCCCAGGTCTCCAGCCCTCCTGAACTTGCCTCCACATACTGTCCTTGCTGGTGGCACACCTCTCCCCTTGGGGCTGTCACTAGGTTTCCCCTCTTCCTCTGGACACCCGGTGAGGCCACACTTCCCTATGCTCTACCGTAGCTTTGGCCACTTGCTTTTTTGTCAATGGCATGTGGGTGGAGGTGATATGTGTCCCTTCTAGATCCCTTCTAGGTCATAGCTGTGAAGTGCTGGTCTCTGTTCTTCTTCCTCTTCCCCGATTCAGTGCTAGTAAGAGGGGCTCCAGCAGCCCAGACCCCTATGGGGAGCAGAACCCCAGACCCTGTCACTGCCCTCGCCAGACAAGTTCTCAGATGGAGAAATAACCTCTATATCCCAAGCCACTGAGATTTGGGAGGTTTTGTTACTGCAGCATAGCTTGGCTCACCCTCACCCAACTTCTACCTCCAGGGACCATTCGCCCCCAGCTGTACACCACTCAAGCACAGTTGGCTTGCTCGCTTCTCTTTAGAGCGTCTTTACATCTGTTTATAAATGGCATGCTAAGTGTTTATTTTTCATTTCTATCTGCCTTTATTCATCTTTGTATCCCCGAGACCCAGGCCAAGCTTGGGATGTGATAAACACTGGCTGTATCCATCTCAATTCCCAAACGAAATGGGCCCTCAGGTGCAGGAGAGGCCACCTGCTAAAACACATCCAAATGGCTTGTCTTGCTCTCTGGCAGGAGCTTCGGGGACATTCTGATTCTGGAACGAAATGTCAAGGTGTTTGCGATTCAAGTTAGAGGTCTGATGTGCATGTCCGTCTGTGCCATGAGCACAGTGGAGAATGGAGATCGGGGAAAACACAGTCCCACCCGAGTGAAAGGCAAGGAGACAAGAAGCCAGGCTTCAGAGGCACCACGAGAAACCAGCGCCACTGCACGTCCTCGCAAGCCAGCAGCAGCTGTGCGCTCGGACTCTTCAGGTCTGCCTCGGCGCCAAGCACTTGCGCCCCGGGCAGTGTGCTGTGGCATGACATTATTCTCTGTGACAGGGACACTGAGGAATGAGAAGCAGTTCCCACAGGGAAGGTTGTGTGAGTAGAAAGGCTCCAAGCAGCTGTGAGCATCAGGTAAAGGCTCTGTTCTTGGAAAACTGAAGCCTCAACGCTGAGGTCACCTTCGGAAAACGAAGGAGCCGAGTGTCCTTTCAGATCTGCGGGGCTGCACCCCAGCCAGTCGGGATGACAGACCCCTTCATAGGTGTAGAAGAAAATCTAATAGAGGCTGGGATACAGATTCAGCCACGCACACCCTGGTCAGCTCTAGACAAAATCAAGAGGCGTGTAGATGTTCTCTGGCAAGCGTTGGAAGGTTAAGTCCAATCCCACAGGGCTCCAGGCTCCAGGCCCCAGGTCCCTACTGTGCCCAAGTGACAACAGCTCATCAGAGGGCCCACCCCAGCTGTAGCCATGAGTCCACAGGTCCTGACTTACCACTGTGTCACCGTCAGGGATGAGGTGTCACATCTCATTTCTTGCTAAGAGTAGTAGACCCGGGTGACATTTTATTATCTTAACAGCTGGCCACAGGTGAGTGAGGCCACTGTGTGTGCTGAGGAGGAGTTTTGGTATGTTCCTTGAGAGGAAAGTGAGACCTCTAGGGAGGTGAGAGAGCAAAAACAAGGTGCAGAGAGGAGACAGCAGTATGCAGGACAGTGGGGCCATCAGAGCTGAAGTGACCCAGGGGGAATAGAGAAACAAGGGATTGGGTGAAGTAGCCATCAGAGCCAAGGCTCTGGGCCCCCAGACCTGGAATTTGCACAGCCCTCCTGAAAGGGTTTAGGCTACTACGGGGCATAGAATAGAATTGAGTTTGGGAGAAATGCAAATCCAAACCGCGTTGAGATACCACCTAACCCCAGGAAGAATGGCCATCATTAATAATGCAAACAACAGATGCTGGTTGGGATGCAGAGAAAAGAGAACGCGGAAGCATTCAACCTCTTTGGAAAACAGTGTGGCAATTTCTTAAAAAAACTAGAAATTGACCTTCCATATGACCCAGCAATTCCCCTACTGGGAATATACCCGGAGGAACTCAAAGCATTCTACAAAAAAGATATCTGCCCACATGTGTATTGCAGCACTGTCCACAATAGATAAAACACAGAACCAACCGTGCTGCCCATCAAAACTGGACTGGATTAAAAAATGTGGTACATATACACAATAGAATATTACACAGCCACAAAGAAGGACAAACACATGCTCTTCGCAGCAACTTGGATAGATTTAGAGTCTATCATACTCAGGGATCTATCACAGAAACAAAGAACAGAGTACCACAAGTTCTCACTCATAAGTGGACCCTGAACATTTATCATAATACTACAAGAAAGGGATTGGCAGTAGCGGGATACTGCCGGGGTGGGAAACACAACATCAGTAAGGCTACCTGATCTCAAACTAGGCAAAGTGAGTACCAAAGGGAAGCCAAATCTTTACCTGTATGATGTCCACTTGTATCCCTAATCCTGAATTGTACCCCACATCTTTAAAATAAAAATATGTATATATATATAAAGAAATGAGTTGGGGCTAGTACTGCTTATATTCCGTAGGGTAGCGAGCCCCCTGTTGATATTAGATCACAAGTTAAGGTTAGAATACAATGTTTTATTTCTATTGCTTAAGTTATAAATGGTTCAAGTTTCAGCCTGCAATGGAGAAGTCACTGTGGCTCATGAAATCTGGTGGAAGATAGGCTTAGGCGGTGGGGAGAGTTAACACACTGTCAAATTTCTAGAACTCTCCCACTCAGAGACTCGATCAGATTTCCACCAGGATGAAACTTCAGCCTCTTTAAAATGCCCAGGTTTCTCAGAAAGCCCTAAGAAAAGAAGTAAAAATAGTGGGTATCTAATTCATACTCACGGGTCTGACAATTTATTTTTTTACCAAGAACACTATTTTTTAAAAGTCGTCATCCTAAAAAAATGTTAACAGGAAAAAAAAAATAGATCTTGAACTTAGCTGAAGGACAATTCTTTAAATTGAACCCATTGAGCTTTGTCAAAGACTCACAGATTGTTCTTGTTTTCTTTTTTGAGAACTAGCACAGGTCTGCAGGCCCCTGCAACTGCCCACCTACCTTTGGATTCACAGGTGGGTTTGCTACAGGTGGTCAGAAAGACAGAGAAGCCTCTGATGGAATATTTTGAAACAGTCCTCAAATTGGAGAGATTTCCCACAACTGACTACTGAAGGGTGTGGAAAACTTACACTGGACACCTTGGACACATTTGATCAATTTCTTTCTTGAGGAAAAAAAAATTCAAAAACAGACTGATTTCATGGATCTAAGGCAAACTGGGCTGTCAAAGAATTTCAAGGATGCCTGTCCCCTGAGGGGCTCACCTCTGCAGCCCTGGGTTTTGGGGCCACATGTTCCTAAAAGAAATCATCCAATTTGCTTGTCAGCACACCAAGGTGCCATGTCTCCCCCTCAGCCCCAACTCCATCCTCAGACTTTCATGACCGATCAGATGAGCTCTGATTCAGACATCACCCCAAGGGGCCCGGTGCAGGTGACAAATAGTTAGTGACGCAGCATTGTTCACAATAGCAAGAACCTGGAAACAACCATGCTGTCCATCAAAAGAGGACTGGATTTTTAAAATGTGGTACCTATACACAATGGAATACTATGTAGCCGTAAAAAAAGAACAAAATCATGAATTTCGCAGCAACCTGAATGAACCTAGAGTCTATTATCCTGAGTGACCTCTCACAGAAACAAAGATCTGAGTACCACACGTTCTCACTCATAGAGTGGACCTTGAACATGCATCATAATACTATAAGGAAAGGACTGACAGCGGTGGGAAACTGGGGTGGGGGGGAAGGGAGTTGGGATTAACGGTAGTCAATATCTGTTAGGGACAGGAAGACACCCCTTATCAACAAGGGTGCCTAAACGAAGCATATTTGTATACCTAACCCTTAACTGTACCCCACAATACCAAAATAAAAAATATTGATTAATTTTTTTAAAAAGAAAAAGAAAAAAGCAGCAACAAAAAATCAAATAGTTAGTGAAGTTTATTTCCTGCCGTGACCACCAAATTCTCCCTCCCACAAAGGGGTGCTCGTAAATAGGTGAGCTCTCTGCCCAGGGTTCCAAATTCCACCATCTGTCTTCTCTAGGCACCTTCTCTCACAGTACTTGTCAGCCTTGAATGCCCCCAGGACTAAACTGTGGATCTAACCAACAGCCAATCCAGAGACAGTAGGTCTGGGTGGGGCCCTATCGTCAGCATGTCTAGCAATCTTCTTGGGGATGTTGAGGGTGTTCGTCCACAGAAAACGTCCACGTTTTCCACATCTCAAAGCTAGAGTACATCACACCCCAACTCAGAGGTCTCCCCAGTCCCGGATTCTCTTATTCCAAGGGTGTCTCTAGTAGCCACACTGCATCCACCTGACTGGGCCACGTATGCGACCCCATGAAGTATCATTAAGATTTCCAAAGTCCAGACTTCCAACTTTACGATAAGGCGACAGTAGCCAAAACTGCCTGGTATTGGTACAAGAACAGGCACATAGACCAATGGAACAGGATAGAGATTCCGGAAGCAAAGCCTCAATTTCTCAACCAACTCATTTTTGACAAAGCCTCCAACAACAACCACTGGGGTGAGGAGAACCTATTCAGTGAATGGTGCTGGGAAAACTGGCTGACCACATGCAGAAGATTGAAACAGAACCTCTACCTATCACCAGACACAAAAAATTAACTCTAAATGGATCAAAGACCTAAACGTAAAAACCCCAAACTATAAGAATCTTAGAAAATGCAGGAGACACCCTTATGGAAATTGGAACTGGGAACCAATTCCTATTCAGAACTTTAAAGGCCAATACCTTAAGAAATAAAATAGGCAAGTGGGACCTCCTCAAATTAACGAGTTTCTGAAAAGCAAAAGAAACCATCAAGAGAGCAGGGAGACAGCCCACAGAATGGGAAAAAATATTTGCCAACTGTTTATCTGACAAAGGCCTAACATCTAGACTCTCCAAGAAACTCAAACACGCCGAAAGTAAAAAAAAAATAATAATAAACAGCCCTTTAAAAAGTGGGCAAAAGACTTGAATAGACACTTCTCAGAAGAAGATATGCGGACAGCCAATAGACACATGAAAAAGTGCTCAGCCTCACTCAACATCAGAGAAATGCAAATCAACATCACATTCAGATACCACATAACCCCTGTAAGAATGGCCATCGTTAATAAAGCAAACAACAACAGATGCTGGCGAGGAAGTGGAGGAAAAGGAACACCTCTACACTGCTGGTGGGAGTGCAGACTAGTACAACCTCTTTGGAAGACAGCGTGGCGATTTCTGAAAGAACTAGAAATCGCCTTTCCCTATGACCCAGCAATTCCCCTATTTAGAATATACCCGGAGGAACTCAAATCATTCTACAAAAAAGATACCTGCACATGTATGTTTGTTGCAGCTCTATTCACAATAGCAAAAACATGGAACCAACCGTGTTGCCCATCGAAGCTGGACTGGATTTTTAAAAATGGGGTACATATACATGATGGAATATTATGCAGTCATCAAAAAGGACAAATATATGGACTTCGCAGCAACTTGGATAGATTTGGAGTTGAACATACTCAGTGATTTATCACAGAAACAAAGAACAGAGTACCATATGTTCTCACTCATAAATGAACCTTGAACAATTATAATGCTATAAGAAAGCAATTGGCAGTAGTGGGAAACTATCAGGGGAGGGAGGGTGAGATTGGCAGTTGAGGGAAATGCTAGGGGAGGGAGGGGCACGCCTCATCAATAAGGGTACCTGCATGATCAGTGTTTATATACCAGTCTGAAATGTACCCCACATCTTTGCAATAAAAATATTTTTACAAAAGATAATAGCAAAATATGAAAAACAAAAGATGCCCAAAGTGACCAGGCAATATTTTAATCCTACTTTATGTTTGACTTACATATAAGTGAGACCACATGTGTACTTTCAGATTGGTGCCTGTTCTCTCTCTAGAAAAGTCTTTTTTTTTGAGTTGAAGTCTCACTCTGTCTCCCGACTGGAGTGCCTGCTGGGCCCTGGCGATCCTTCCACCTCAGCCTTCCAAGTAACTGGAATTATAGGCTCATGTTATCACGCCCGGCTAATTTTTTGATTTGTTGTAGAGATGAGGTCTCACCTAGTTGCCCAGGCTGGTCTCGAACCTGTGGGCTCAGGCAATCCACTCACCTCAGCCTCCTAAGGCGTGGGATTACAGGCTGAGCCACCGAGCCTGGCTAGAAAAGTCTTTAAAGCAAAGCTAGCACACATTAATAACGGTAGATCTGAAAATAATTGAGAGGAATTAATATTTTATATACTTCCCAGGGTAATAGGATCTTTTTGAAGAATATTTTACTCTCTTCGTGGATATTTAAAATAAGTTTTGTTATGAACACAAACACAAACTTTTATCATATGTGTTCATTGTGGAAACTTTGAAAAATACGGAAAGATAAGAAGAATAAATTAAAAATCATCTGCAATTTCACTACTCTTCTCTTTTTCATGCCTATCTGTCTTGAGGTCATAATGTATGTAGTTTTATATCCTTTTTATTTTTACTTAACATTTAGTCAGTATTATTCTCCTGTTACAAACTCAGTAAACTTCATTTTTTATGATCAAGTAATATTCCATTATAATGGAATGAACCCCTTTTTGCTGAATATTCAGATGCTTCTTTTGATGTACTAGGGAATTAATGCCATCATGAATCTCTTTTTAATGCATATCCTTCTTGACATTTGTACTCAGTACGTCTGCTTTGAGCTTCTACTATGTGTTAGGTACTGATTAGTTTCTCAGGATGGTTTCTTGGAATAGGAAATTTGGGCTAAATGGGAAAGAGATCCACATGACAAACTGCTCTCCCGAAAGTTTGTGACAATTTAACACTCCCAATGATAACCCAGAGAGAACCTGGCTCAGCCCCCAAACTCCAGCAGCATTGAGGAGCAAGAGCTTTTCAAAGACCCATTTTCAAAGCAGACATTCACACACTTTGTCAAGGACCGCACTTGTCCTTAGCGCAGCTAATGATTCACAAATCGTCTGCCCTGTCTCCAAGGCAGAGAGCCCCTACATGCCCACTCTGGCACTATCGGAAGCAAGGTTGTGAGCCAGTAATAAATGAGTAAGGGGAGAAAAAAACAGAATCTTGTAATTGATTATTTAGTGCAAAAGAGGAAGGAAATGATCACAGGTGGCGATGGCAGATGTGACGGCCCGGGATACTTGGCAAAATATGGTGCATATTTGATTACTGGTACGGTGGCTTCTAAGGTGTTGACTATTCAGGCGAAACTCTTTTGTACCTCTCTAGTAATGAAGTGTGTACATTTTTATTTTCTCTTTCTCTTCCACTCTCTTTTCTAAGGACTTAAATCAGTGGCATCAATAGCAGATGCTGTGTGAAATTAGATGTCTAAGTGAGGCTACGCAATTCTCTCAATAAACAATGCCAGCAATTAAATGTTTCAAAACAGATCACCACTGTCATATCTCAAAATGGACACATGACAACTTGAAAGACAGCAGCCACAGATATGAAGTCTGGCAAGGAGCCTAAATCAAATTGTATACTAGACACCAATTCAAAATGTGGTTGTTGTTGTTATTATTATTAATTAGTACATACTAACTACTTCCCAACTTTCTCTCTGCTATAAAAATAAAAGTTCCTCTCTTCTCTCCTGGAGTTTCAAGGATACTCCCTGACAGTCTTGCGGATAATGAATGCACCCTAATAGAAAAGGCATCTGCTCACCAGCCGGGCTGCAGCACGAGCTCCACCACTCCTAAGATCGTCTCCCTGGTGTTAAGGCTTGGGAAGAGTTTGGCTCCAGGAAAGAAAGTCAGAAACCACTATTATACCTCAAATACATCAAAGACAACTTCATTTG
Organism: Cephalopachus bancanus; assembly: GCA_027257055.1. NCBI lineage: Eukaryota > Metazoa > Chordata > Mammalia > Primates > Tarsiidae > Cephalopachus > Cephalopachus bancanus. Next base: position 168,274 of record JAPVLO010000192.1, read on the forward strand.
CATCTCACCACCACAATGAGGATGAATAAGCAAATGGTGCATAATCTGCAGCCCAACTGAGTTGAAAGGCAGATAAATATTCCACACTGAAGCAAGAAGACGGGTTGGGCTGCCCCAGCTAGGATGCCAGACCGTCTACACCTCAGCTGTCACCGTTGGAGAGCAATGAAGTGTTGAAACCAAAAGTCCTAGCCAGCTCCACCCTCGCTCACATTGCTGTGACTTATCTTTCACCTGTATCTTACCAATGAAGTATGCTCATCTCCAGTGACCTCTCTGGGGCCAAGAGAGGGGAGTGGGGGTGAGAATAAAACTGTATTAACCCCTCCAGCAATATCAGTCATAGTAGAGAAAAATAAATTCAAAGCAACAACAACAAAAATACAAGCAAGATAAAACATACACATGCACACACAACACAGAAGAGACAAAACAAAAGCATTCACAAGACAATATTCTTCGTGCCAGCCGCATGCGTCATCTTTAACTTGAGTGCTCACACTTCTTAAAGCTTCAAGATATGGTCATTACTGTTCACGTTCTAGGAAAAATCTGGAATGGATTCGGGGAACCAATATGGCCGGAGAGAACTTGAACCCAGCTCTCACTGGTTTGACCAGCTCTCACTGGTTTTGTACTGGTCCATGCAACTGGACACCACTCTGCCGTGGTTGTTTCACATTCACCTCTCACCTGCTACACCGACTATACCTGTCCTCATGCTCAGTGTGAGCTATGCTATGTAAAGCCAGTCTCCAAAATGAGAGGTTTGTCGTGTCAGGTGGTTACAATGTCATGAGATTCAGCTTTGGCTTGCTTCCTTCTAGCTATCTTTATTCTTATCTGTGGCACACACAAGCCTTTTCACGAGTGTGCCACCCCTGATCATCACTACTAGGTATGTGGGTGTGAACGAAAAACGCAATCCACATCACTAGTGCAAAGCCCAGACCACTAGAGGTAGGTGAGGCACATTGACTTCCTAACCACTGTTTAACTTCGATCCTAAAACATGAGAAATGGGAGGAAGCCCAATGGTCAGTCACTGCCCATCTAACCTCCAACTACTTCTGCATTAGGTAGAATTCTTCTGGTGGCAAAACACAAAACCTACAATGAAAACTGGCTCAAACCCAAACCAAGGTATAACTGTCTCCTGTACACATAGTACAGAGATACATTTGGGCTCCTGGTTTGGCTGTCTCAGGGCTTTGTTGATGCTGCTAGCATGCCTCTCTCACCCTTTCTTCCATGGCTTGCTTTCAGGCTTCCCAGGACACAGGGCACTCTGGCCTCTACCAATACCTCAACCAGGGTCCCATGAGTAAGTCTTTTTGGCCCCCATTAGCATAATTTGAGCCATGAGCCTCTCTAAAGTTAATTACTGAAGCCAAGGACATAGGATATCTGCCTGGCTTAGTCTTGGGCACAGACCTCACCAAAATATACTGACTGAGAATTCTGGGAGTGCATTCACCTAGGGAGAGTTTGAGATATGGGTACAAGAGAGAAGATAAAGAAATGCTGGGAGACAGAAGCAACAAGACTGGAGAAGTGTGTTTGCTTCTTTCGGATCACAGAGAGCTGGAGCTAAAGTGAAAATTCAAGTCATGACAAACGCAGCTCTGGTCATGCCTCCACCCATTGGATGCAGTGAACCCATTGGATGCAGTGGAGCTGGCACCGGGTAAACACATGTATGCTGCACAAAATCAAGATCAACAAAAATGTGTGTAAAAGCTCACATGGCCAAATTGGAAGGCACGCTAGAGCCCTCCAATCATGAGGGCTACTGGCTCTGACCAGCCATCACAAAATAAATAAATGACTAATGGTAGTAACTATGTCTATTGGCTTTCTCTGTTTTACCAAGGCATGTAAGTCAAACTTTCAAAAACACACACATTTCACAGATAAGTTCTAAGAGATACATTGTTACATTTTCTGAATAATAATGGAAACTACCTTAGCATCTTGGTTACAATTGGTCAAACGTATTATTCCTTCATGTATTTATGGATTATGTGTTTATCATTCAAGACCAATTTTCACCAATCATCATTCTTCCATCCCTTTTCAGCAGATATTCTCTCTTTGTGACTGCTGAGTTCCAGGCTATGTTAAGCACTAGAAACATGCAAGAACCAATGCTGACCTTCAAAGAGCTATGCTGACCTTCAAAGAGAAACTGTCAAACTTCTAATGATTCGAAACACAAGGGACATTATCAGTATGTGCTTTCCTGTCCTAAATTACTCTTCATGAGTGGATGGAAATTAACTGATAATTTTTAGCAAAACAAATGGACAATGAAATAAATACTCCATAATTTTGTGTCATTCCCAGGCATAGGATTTATGGCGTTGGTTGGTCACAAAGATTCACATCAATCTCTAATGAGAACTGACGAACTGTACATAATCCCAGTGTGCTGCGTATCCTTTTTTACCTCTCCAGATACTACCCACTCTCTACCCTTCTCTACCCTAGCTACGCCAAGGAGATGGACCTCACTTGGCCTAAATAAATGGGCATTCATGATCACTGGCTTCTAGTTGGTTTCATTCAATGAGGTCACTGGACAGAGATCAGAGAAACAGAGCAAAAAGAGTGACGTTGGGACAGGTTTAGCCTGAGCTCCATCCTTGTTGGATCCCATGGGTTGGCTGGCCTCAAGTGGAGGCCACATTTTCTGTTAGGGGCCACACAACTGTCCCCCTCTGAGTCAAGTAACCCCTCCCTTCCTCATCGCTTGAAGCCGAGGGAGAGCAACACACGAGCCTTTGTGATTTTCATATTCCTTACTCACATGTTCGTAAACCCTTTATTAACTTGTCAAATTATTCAGTCTGAATATGCAATCTATTTCTTGCCAGCATCCTGAATGATAACTCCAGGTTAGCCAAAATTTCTTTACATCTCTTCTTATTGTATATTTGGGTACCTTATGGAGGTTTCCAAAGTGGTACTGAGAATTCCTCAGGGGATTGTCTTGTCCCTTGGCTTCACTCTCCAGGTGAATTATAAACCATCTGCCAACATTGCAGACTGACCTAAACTCTAACCATGGCTCCTGATACCCAAGCCTAAAGATTCAAGGCACCTAGTATAATCTCGACACTTACCATCTTATTTCCTTTGTCTGTCCTGGAAACACACACACTCACAAATACCAATTTTATAATTTTAAAGATGTGGGGTACAATTCAAGGTTAACTATACAAATGGTCAATGTACAGGTAAAGTTTGGGCCTCACTTTGGTCCCCACTTCACCTGGTTTGATGTCAGGTACCCTTACCAATGAAGTATGTCCTCCTTCCCCCAACACCCAGTAGTTTCTTACTACTGCCAATCCCTTTCTTATAGTATTATGATAATTGTATGCATACCAATTTTAAATTAAATATGAGACAAGGCCAAGTGTTGGCAAGAATACAGAGTACCCAGAGCTATTAATATACCACTCATGCAAGGGTAAATTAGTGCAATCACTTTTTTAAAAAGGTTTGGCAGGATCTACTAAAACTACACATATACCTGCCCTATGATCCAGTAATTTCACACCTAGGCATATCCAAGAAAAATGAGTGTGTACATCCAAAAAAAGACAAGAATATTCATCGCAGCGCTGTTTATGATAGCCTCAAGCTGGAAAAATCTAAATGTCCATCAACAGGAATATGAATAAACAAATTGTGGGATTTAATCAAGAACAGACTACTGATACACGCAACAACAAGGCTGCATCTCAGTTATTGTGTTGAGAGAAAGAAGCCAAGAACAGAAGCGAACATAACACATTGTTCTATTTATATAAAAGTCATGAACAAGAGAAACTAACCGATGATGAAAGAACTCAGAATAGTGGTTCCCTTGGGGAGGGGTGTATTGAATAAGAAGAGGAATAGAAAAAACCTCTGGGGGATGGAAATGCCTTGTATCTTCATCTGGGTGTATACATAGATAAAAATCCATCAGACTGCACACTGAAGATCAGTAACACCTCAATAACGTATTAAAATTTGAAATAAGATTTGAAGACTACAACATGAAATATAAGTGTTCACTGAAATCAGACATCTGAGTGATTCTAAACATAGTTGTCTATCAATGTGTTTATCCAAAACCATAACAATAAACGGCGAATATTTTTTCACAGAAGCAGCATAGGTAGGCCACAGGTAACCAAAAAATGCTCAGTGAGATGGTTATAATAACTAGCAATTTATTTGTTCCCTTTTTATTTCCAGCCCAGTCTTCTTTTCAGGTTAATTCCCCAAACTCTACAAGATCATAAGCGCAACTCACGGAGAAATGAGTCATTTGAAACCCACAGGAAGAAGAGCTGTAAGAAGGACCCAGAGGTAATCCTCAGTAACAGAAAAGTTTCGTTCTGGCGTGAATGCACAGGTTGGAGTAAAGAAGGAAGGAAGTGGTCGCAATAAAGGGACTTCTCTAGAAGAGGAAGGGATTCTTTTCAAGTCTAGAAAGAGTTTCTCCAGTTGCCTTTGATGCAACTGTACTATTTTTGACGGGTAAAAAAGTGACCTAGGCTAAGTTCTTCTGACTTCCACTTCTACAAAAGCACCCTAAATTACTTTGCAGCTGTCTGCCTCTAAAGCAAGTGATGGATATGGCCATTTGCAAGGCATTCCAAAGTTTGTCTACAGTTGGGTGTGAAGGCTCTGAAGCTGACCACGGTCTAGCGGTGAGATGCCGAGATCTCAAGTGGAAAACCATTCTCTAGGTCCAGGGTATCCCCAGTGGTTAAATTTCTCCCCAGCTAGTCACTCAGGATCCTCCCAAGTGGGTTCAGGAAAATTGTTTGGGGTCAAGATACAAACATCCATGACTCGTGTTCTTATGGAAATATGTACAGACTACCAGTTGTGTTTTCTACTGTGCTTGAAGCACAACTCAGCTCCTCAACTCAACCCTCAAGGTCAAGATCTGACCTCTGCTATCTTCTCCAATCTTGTCTGCTACCTCTCCCCACCCTTGCCCCTCCCACTCTGGGGTCTCAGCCGTGCTGACCTTTTTTTTGTGGAACTCATTGTCATTTATGATGGTTTAGTTCGTTCCACGCTTACCTCTCTATTCTTCAATCACAGACAGAACTTCATCTGGGTTTTCCACCAAAGTATGCCCAAAGCTGAGTACAGCAGATGTGCCAACGGCTAGCATAAATTACCATGTACAGGATGGCAAACATAAGGCAAGAAAGAGGAGATTCCAAACATATGGGTCACTTCTCCAGTCAGCTGTCTAACAAGGATATGCACGTTAAAATGATGCACAGAAAAATCAACTAGAAGACAAGTGTCAAACCTAAAACCCACTGCTGATGAGGCTGTAGAAAAAGGGAAGATCATTTATTACTGATAGTGGCAAGGGCAGCAGAATGTCTTTGCACCAGTAAAACTATTATTTGACATAAGGAATTAATCCAGAATTTGTTAAAAACCCACTTTTACAAAGACACACATTTCTCACACTTTAATAACAATTAAAGATTGGAAACAAACTAAAATATACAACCAAGTGAGACGTGTTAAAGCAGTGTATGTCAACTAGAAGGAATTTTTTGCAGGTATCTAAAATTGTGTATGTGTATCACGGTGGTAACAATTATTTTTGATCATTTTCTCATATTAAAGAAGAAAGGATAATAAACATACAAAACTTTTATGCTGCCATGCGCAGATAGGAATAAAATATGGGAGGAAACACCCCAAATAAACATCTTTTTGTGAAAAAATAGAAAAACGATGGTCTAAACGATCCTCGAATATTACTGTAACAGTCAACAAAGTTAAACAACAATGAAAATTCTACCTAGACATCAATACCCAAAGGTATTTACCGTTGGTGGTGGACACCAGTAGCTCCTAACTCAGCCTCTTCCTCTCCACCCTCCCTGCCTCTCCTCTTCACCAGGGAACTTCCTGTCTCTACTCACTCCAGCAGAGAGAAGCCCTTCTTGGAATCAAGCAGACACTGATGTGATTCTTCAGACACATGGAGCATCAGAAGGAGAGGTGGACTTGCTTTCTCCGGCTTGAAGAACTCTCTGCGCGCAGGGTTCCCCCGTCAAAAGAGACCCATAATTGACTCTACACCGCTTGGGGAACTGAGAGTTTTACAGAAGATCTTTTGAGGAAGCTCGGGAAAAGAGCCCTTACCCCACACTAGACTCCTGGGAGAACGTCCAGCTGAAGTTGAGGAGTGTCAAGGGTCCCCTCCACAGCAGAGAGTCATGGGCATTGGCACAGAACCTGAGCGTGTGCTGCAGAACCAAGAAGAGTTTACATTTTGTTATCCAAACAATCTATCCATTGACACTCCCTTCCCCCCCAAAAAAGTGAGTCAGGGCTGGGCACGGTGGCTCAGCATGCTTTGGGAGCACTTTGGGAGTGCTTTGGGAGCATTTTGGGAGGCCAAGGCGAGTGGATTGCCTGAGCCCGCAGGTTCCAGACCAACCCAGGCAACCTGGTGAGACCTCATCTTTACAATAATAATAATAATAATAAATAAATAAAGTGGTTCAGGAAAATACAGTCTTGAAGTACAGCCTTTGACTTACATACCCCAGCGCTCAGTGGTTCTTCAAGCTATTCAAATGAAGACAATTTTTGCAGGCAAGAGATCGTCAGAAAGGAAGTGAAGAAAACAGACCAAAGTTCATGCTTTAAAAAGTGACCAATCATTTTGTGTATTGTGCCGTTGTGTATCTTTTTTAAAAGGGCTAAATAGATTAGCCATTCCATTAGGGACAGTCAAGGTTGCCATATATCTCTATTGTTACAGTCCTTATAGTTTAATCAGAAACTTGACCGACAGGGTTTCCACCGTGTATTCATGGGCACTGGGAGCCAGTTGGTTGTCCCCAGGGTGCCACGAGCCACACCCCAACACGCCGCGCCATTCCTGGGGCCATGCATCATTCCTGCCGGGACACGCACGAATCCCTCATCTCTCCAAAGCTTCCTGGAGGCTCATTTAGGCCTTGGCAGGATGGCGGGGACAGAGCAGCTGTTCGCTCTGACTCGTTCCCATCATTTGACCGATTTTTAATCCGCAACAACGCTTCCAAAATTGAAAATGGAACCAGGTTGGATTCCCGACCAAGGCTGACCAAGCGCAGGGCTGGCTGGGCACAGCCCTGAGGGTGCCAGAATGAAGATGAATCTCCATGCACGCCCAGACTCCTGGCGGAGTAGAAGCCAGGCCGCTAGCCAGAGGCAGTGCATTCCTGGGCCGAGACACAGGATCCTGACAAACCCAGATGCCCCATGACCCTCACCAAGATGCCTTCGGTTTCCTTCCAGCCGTCAACAGACTATCTGGAGATTTTATTAATTATGCAGAAGGCACTGCTGGAGGAGACACATTTTCATCAGGAGGCGGTGACAGTCTGCCCCTCTTAAGTTCATCCTAATGTATATTCATTGAAAATATGTCTTAGGATTTCTTCCAGTCGTTCAGACTTCTTTTTAAAAAACTGGGATGAGTACATGTAACGTAACATATACCAGGTTAAGCATTTTTAGGTGTACAGGTCAGTGGTAATAAGTACATTCACAATGCTGTGCAACCGTCACCACCTCCATTTCCAGAACTTTTTCATCTTGTAAAATGGAAGCTCTGACCCTATTAAACACAAACTTCCCATTCCTCCCTCCTGCAGCCCCTGACAACCACCATTTCACTTCCTGTCTCTATGAATTTGACTGTTTTAGGAAGCTCATGTAAGTGGAATGATGCAGTATTTGTTCTTTTGTGACTGGCTTGTATGAGTATTATATACTCACCAATATCCCCTAGGTTTCCTCTCGGTCACCAACAGACTATCTTGTAAATACTGAGTATACCTGTCTTCAAGGTTCATTCCGGCTGTAGCATGTGCCATAATTTCTTCCCTTTTAAAGGCTGAGTGGCTTTTTATTGTGTGGCTATCCTACATTTTGTTTACACAACTGTCTGTTGATGGACACTTGGGTGTTCCTACATTTTGACTATTGCGGATAATGCTGCCGTGAATATAGGTGGGTAAGTGTCTGTTCAAATTTCTGTCTTATGTCTTTGGGGTGAATACCCAGCAATGGAATTGCAGGCTGATACAGTATTTCTGTTTTTAATTTTTGAATGAACTGCCATATTGTTTTCCGTCCTGACTGCACCATTTCACGTTCCCACCAACGGTCTAGATGGATTCCAATTTCTCCACCTCCTCACCAACACTGGTTATTTTGGTTTCCTTTCTTTTTTTTATCGATAGTAACTTTCCTATTGTATATCAAGTCATATGTCGCTGTGGTCCAACTTCTTTTTAATGATTAAAAAGAATAATATTTGCATATTCCTAAATCTCCTGTAGACAAATTCTAGGGGCCTAATGATGATTAGCCACTGCTACCTCCCTGGCACCATTTTTAGACTGGGTCCTGGAAGGGACATCTGGCACAGATCTAACGGTGTTCAAGGAGTGAGGGATTACTTGATAACAGGTAGAAGCCTTGGCCACTGTGAGGTGAGGAGGAGAGTGGATTGGAGAACCAGGCGAGAAAGAAAAATTACCTCTCAATAACGCGCAGGAAAACAAGGAATGGGCGACACAGGCCATGGAGAGATTCAGTTCTTCTGAGAGAAGCACTGAAACTTGGATGGTCTCTCTACCTGAACTTGCAGAGGGTTCTCATTTAATTAGCATCCCTGTACATATGGAACTCGGGGAGGACTGTTCAGTAGCCCAGCCAACACTGCTAGCTCAGCAAGTCATCTGGAACAGAAACCAGCTCTGCAAAGCCGCACGCTGAGAGCGGGTCATGGATCATCTTTTGCTAAATAAGAACCGAAGAATGCATCCTATTAATGAGATGCCCGCCACATGACAGACACCGGGCAATTAAACCAGAAGAGGCCAGAACACAGTAATTAAAAGGAACAGATAAAAAATGGGAAGGGCAGGCAGAGGAAGAATTAAAAAAGAGTTCACCCAAACCCCTCAAAGATTGAGAACCCTTTAGGACTGCTAACAGGGCTGAAGGGAGCGTCTACTTCCCATGACTGGTCCACAATTTTCTTTGACTTGATGTTTTTTCTCTCCCACTTGCCTTGGATTCCACCACGCCGATGGGTCTGTGATTCTCTGTGATTCCCTGAAGTTGGCTTCCCCTTCTTGCATTCTTTGTGTTTGGATTGTTCTGTGCACACGACACCTTGTTCTGCTTCCTTTCTTTCCCCTGAGTGGACACGGTGGTGACCACACGCCTCACACACACGGAAAGGCTGTGGTACTTGTCCCCTGACAAGCCGTTCCTGCCTTGACAAGCACAATTTCCATCTTGTCACCAGCCCGGAGGATGTGTGTCTCTTCCTCACAACATTCAGCTGTATCTCTCTTCGCAAGTCGGGATAAGGAATGAATGAGATCCAAACGTCACTGGCGGTTTCTTTTCCAGGCACACTCTGAATGTCACAATAAACAACATCCCCACATGGCCTCCCCCTGCCAGCTGGGGGATTGATGCCCTCTGACTTTCACCTCCAAGCCTCAGGGCCAGCTTCACAAATGCACCACATGGGCAGCCACTCAGGTTTCCAATTTAGAAAGCTTAAAGCTCGGATTAATGCGCTCCTGCAGTCCTCTTGAAATTCTTGATCATTTTTTAGCAAGAGCCCAGCAAATTATACAGTAGACCCTGCCAAGAACTTCTGATGTCTTCTGAAATCAACCAAGCTATGGACAAGGGAAATTTTACTAGCTCCAGAGTATTTTCTTCCCACTGGTCTGCGGTTCTCTTTTAACATGGACCATACACAGCCTCCCATGGTACAGACGACTGGGCAATACAAAAATCGATTAGGTTTATGTATTTCCCCCACTCTTTATATCTCAGATCTCTATTTTCTTTCTCTTTTTTTTAGTGCTACCTTTTTTAAATTTTTATTTTAAAGATATGGTGTATAATTCAGGGTGAGGTGTGCAAATGGTCATTACAGGTGGACCACTTCACCTCACTTCACCTCGTTTGAGATCAGGCACCCTTACTGATGAGGTGTGCTCCCCCCTACCCCTGGCAGCATCCCCCTACTGCAAATCCCTTTCTTGTAGTATTATGATAGTTGTTCAGGGTCCGCTTATGAGTGAGAACATGTGGTACCCAGTTCCTTGTTTCTGTGATAGATCACTGAGTATTATAGACTCTAAGTCCATCCAAGTTGCTGTGAAGTTCATAACTTTGTCTTTCTATATGGATGCATAATATTCCATCGTGTATATGTACCACTTTTTTTATCCAGTCCACTTTCAATGGGCAACTCGGTTGGTTCCATGTTTTTACTATTTGAATAATGCTGCAATAAATATGCATGTGAAGGTATTTTTTTCATAGAGTGATTTGAGCTCCTCTAGGTATATTCTCAGAATGGGGACTGCTGGGTCATATGGAAGGTCAATTTTTAGGTCTTTTAGGAATCATCACACTGTTTTCCAACGAGGTGCACTAGTTTACAATCCCAACAGTGTAGAAATATTTCCTTGGCTCTGCAACCTCTCCAGCATCTGTTGTTCTTTGAGCTAGTAATGATGGCCATCCTGACTGGAGTTAGGAGGTACCTCAGCGTGGTTTTAATTTGCATTTCTTTGATGATTAGTGAGACTGAGCATTTTCTCATGTATCTGTTGCTGCTTTTATGTCTTGTTTTGAGAAGTGTCTATCCATATCTTTTGCCCACTTTTTAATAGGGCTGTTTGTTTTTTTCCTTTTCAGCCCATTTGAGTTCCTTGTAGATGTTAGGCCTTTGTCAGATAAACATTTGGCAATTATTTTTCCATTCTGTGGGCTCTCTTGATGGTTTCTCTTGCTTTGCAGAGCTTTTCAGTTTGATGAGGTCCCACTTGACTATCTTATCTGTTATGGCATGGGCATTTGAGGTTCTGCTCAGACACTGGTTACTATTTCCAATTTCCATAATGGTGTCTCCTACGTTTTCTAAGGTTCTTATAGTTCAGGGTTTTCTGTTTAGATCTTTGATCCATTTAGAGTTGATTTCTGTGAATGGTAATAGGTAGGGGGTCTTGTTTTAATCTTCTGCATGTGGTCAGCCAGTTTTCCCAGCACCATTTATTGAATAAGTTCTCCTCTCCTTGTTAGTGGAGGCTTTGTCAAAGATGAGTTAGTTGAGAAATTGAGGTTTTGCTTCCAGAATCTCTATCCTGTTCCATTGGTCTATCTGCCTGTTCTTATACCAATACCGGGCTGTTTTGATTGCTGCAGTCTTATAATAAAAGTTAAAGTCTGGAAGTGTGATACCTCTTGCTTTGTTTCATTTGCTGAGGATTGTTTTGGCTATTCATGATCATTTGTGTTTCCATATGAATTTCTGTATTGTCACTTCCTCGTCTGAGAACAATGATGCTGGCAGTTTAATGGGTATTGCATTAAATCTGTAGATTGCCTTTGGTAAGATGGACATCTTAACAATGTTGATTCATCCAATCCATGAGCATGGAATATTTTTCCATTTGTTTGGATCATCTTTGATTTCTTTTGTAGTTTTTGTTGCAAAGATCTTTCACTTCTCTGGTTAGAAAATGCCAAGGAATTTCATTTTTTGTTGTTGTTGCTATTGTGAATGAGATTGTGCTTTTCATTTGGTTCTCTGCCTGTTTGTTGTTGGTGTATAAGAATGCAACTGTCTTTTGCACATTGATTTTGTACCTAGAGAGTTTGCCAAAGTCCTTCATCAGTGCAAGAAGATTTTTGACAGATTCTCTTGGATTTTTGAGGTATAGAATCATATTGTCAGCAAAGAGGGATAACTTGACCTCCTCTTTTCCTTTTGGATGCCCCTGATTTTTTTATCTTGTCTGATTGCTCTAGCTAAGACTTCCAACACTATGCTGAACAGGAGGGGCAAAAGTGGACAGCCTTCTCTTGCTCCAGTTTTTAGGGGAAACGCTTCCAATTTTGTCCACTTCGCAATATGTTGACAGTGGGTTTATCACATATAGCTCTTACTATTTTGAGGTATGTTCCCCCTATGCCTAGGTATTCAAGGGTTTTTATCAAGAAGGGATGCTGGATTTTATTGAAGCTTTTTCAGCTTGTAATGATATGATCATGCAATTCCTCTTTTTACATCATGATTATGAATTACATTTATGGTCTTGCTGATGTTGGACCAGTCCTGCATCCTATGGATGAAGCCTGTATGACATGGTGGATGACTTTTGAGATGTGTCGTTGGGTCTGATTCGCTAGAATCTTGTTGAATATTTTTACATCGATATTCATTAGGGATATTGGCCTGTAGCCCTCTTTCTTTGTTGAATCTTTACCAGGTTTGGGTATCAGTCTGATGTTAGCTTCATCAAATTGTTCGGGGAGAATTCCATCTTTCTCAATTGCCTGGAATACTTTCATGGGATTGGTATCAGCTCCTCCTTGTATGTTTTGTAGAACTCCACTGGAAAGCTGACTGGTCCTGGACTTTTTTTTGTTGGTAGTTTTCTTATGACAGAGTTGAATTCCTGAGTTGTTATTGGTCTATTTAATGTCTCAATTTCTTCTTGTTTCAACCTTGGGAAGTTGTGTGATGTAGAAAGTCCTCCATTTCATTTGTTTCCATACAGGTGTGCATAGTAATCTCTGATCATTTTTTGTATTTCTTTGGGGTCAGTTGTGATTTGATCTTCTGCACTTCTGATTGTGTTTATTTGTGCTTTTTCTCTCTTTTCCTTGGTCAACATGGTTAAGGTTCGTCAATCTTGTTTATCCTTTCAAGGAATCAGCTTTTTGTTTTGTTGATTTTTTTCTGCGATATTTTTGTTTTCTATGTCGTGTATTTGAGCTATTACTTTGGTGATCTGGATTCTTCTGTTGAAGTTAGGGTTTTGATGGTCTTGTCTTCCCAGCTCCCTTAGGTGATTTGTTAGGCTGTTAACTTGTGATCCCTCCATTGTCTTGATGTGTGTTCATGAAGAAATGAATTCTCTCAGTACTGCTTTCATGACATACGAGAATTTGAGGAGCTGTGTCTTGGTTTTCTTTTGTTTCCAGAAATCTTTCAATCTCTGTTTTTATTTCCATGTTAACCCAGGAATTGTTTAGCATCATGCTGTTTAGTGACTATGTCTTGTGGGTTTGGGAATAGCTTTGTCGGTGTTGATATTTATTTTTATTCCACTGTGGTCTGAGAAGGTGCATGACAGTATTTCAATCAAGGCTTGATTTATGGCTGAGAATGTGGTCGATCTTGGAGTACAGTCCCTGTGGTGATGGGTAGAATGTATATTCTGTGGTAGTTGAGTGGAGTGTTCTGTAGGTATCTATTAAGTCCATTTGGTCAAGCATCAAGTTGAGGTTCTGGATCTCTTGCAAATTTTTTGCCTCAATGATCTTTCTAGGCTCCTTTGTGGGGTATTTAAGTCTCCAAGTATGATAGTGTTAGAGTCACTATCTTTTTTTAGTTTACCTAGAAGCTACTTTATAAAAGTTGGTGCTCCTATGTTGGGTGCATATATATTTAGGATGGATATTTCTTGTTGATGGATTGAAACTTTTATCATTATGTAGTGTCCTTTCATATCATTTTTAATTTTGATAACTTAAAGGATATTTTTTCTAATATGAAGATCACAACTCCTGTTTTCTTCTGTGTTCTGTTCACCTGAAAATTTGTTTTCCATCCTTTTACTTTGAGTCTATGAGTGTCCATTCTGGTGAGGTGAGTCTCCTGGAGACAGCATGTTATTACATCATATTTTTTACATACAATTTGCCACGCTATGTCTTTTCACAGGTGCATTTAGTCCATTCATGTTCAGGCTAATTATTGAGATGGGAGAGTTTATCCCTGTCAGGATCTTATAGGGCTTGTTATTGTTGTTTATTTGTTTGTTAGTTTTCTTTTGATTTTTCTTGGATTCTTGAGAAGAGTGTGATCATTCTTTTCTTCTTTCTTCTGTGTTTAATACTATTTTGAGCATTTCCTGTAGAGCTGGTCTGGAAGTATTGTAAACTCTTATGGCATGAATGTCTTGGAAGGATTTTAATTATCCATCACTGATGAAACTTAGCTGGGTGGGAAATTTGGGGTTGGAATTGTTTATTTTTGAGAACTTTGAAGATTGGACTCCAGTCTCTTCTGACCTGTAGTGTTTCTGTAGATAAGCCTGCTGCCATTCTAATTGGTCTTCCCAGGTAAGTAGTCTGACCTTTCTCTCTTGCTGCCCTTAGGATTTTATATTTTATACCTACTTTGTGTAAGTGAATTACTATGTGTCAAGGAGTTGGTGCTCTCATTTGCTGTCTTGCAGAAGTTCTCTGAATTTCTTGTGTCTGAATGATCATGTCTCTGATAAGATGAGGGAAGTTTTCTTGGATAACTTCATGGAATGCTTGTTTCAGGCTGTTCTCTGTTTCCCTATCTTCCCCAGGAGTTCTAATTAACCACTTCCCATGCTTGTCAGCTTCCTATTTATTTCTTTTACTGTATTCTTTATTGTCATCATCTCAAATCCTTTATTCTTTCTTTTGTCTCTCCTCATTTCTATTCATTCCCTCTATTATTACCTTTTTTTTAGATTAGGAAATATAGTTTATTTAGAAAGTAAATTTAAGAGAGAGAGAGAGAGAAGATTCATCTCCCCAAGGTAGGGGAGGAGGTCAGAGCCCGGAAACATAGCCTGGTCATCTATTATTATCTTAATCTCTGAATTTGTGATTTGAGATCCGTCGTTCTGGGGGTTCTTCATTGTTTGAGTTCCAATGCCTGTATTCTCAGGTGCTGGCTTCCCAGGGGTCTATATAAGACCTGGGTTCTTCCTTTGATTCCTCTTCATTTGTAAAGTCTTTCCTTTTCCTCTTCTCCCTTTTCTTAAATTCCATTGCTTGGTGATAGGGGAATAGCTTTCACTTCTGTCTGCGGAACACCCTATTCTTCCTTATGCAGATCCTCTGGATTTGTTCAATTTTGAAGCCAGACTAAGGATAAGGGACTGTGCTTTTTGTAGTTTTGAGATTTGATGAAGGTATGATGTGGAAGCGGTGGTTCAGAAGCTATCTGCAGACCACAGTGTCTGCTGACAGGTGCGTGGGCCCCCTGGAGCCCACTTCCCACCAACTTACAATCTCTCCCTGCAGTGAGGGTGAATGTATACCCCCTGAAAGCAAAATGAAATAAGAAAAAGGAAAAGAATGGGAAAAGGAAGAAGGAAGCAAAAGGAAGATGAAGAGAGATGAAGAAGATGAAAAGGAAGATGAAGGAGAAGAAGAAGGAAAACAGGCTCACCAACTAACAAAGACACAAACAAAAACAAAAACATACAAGCAAACAAGCACACAGACAAAAAAAAAACCTCATGATGCGCTCACCCTCAAAAATGCCCATACGTAAACAGAAAAACTAAACAACAACAAAACAAAACAAAAAGCTCTAGTGCTAAAACATAACACATAGGGCCATTGCCTTGCTGTGGTGTGGCCATGTGCTCTTTGAGCTATGGCCGTTGCCATGCTTCCTGGCTTTCCCCACCTTGGGGAGGTGAATTTTCCTTTCTCCTTTCTCTCGCTCTCTCTAATTTGCTTTTAAATAAACTTTTCTTTAAAAAAAATAAGAACCTGAAACAGTGAGAAAAACAGAAAAAAGAGCACCATCGGTGGCCATTTGGGGAACTTCAGGTTCCTTTCCCAGGCACCTGTTTCTGGTTGCAGCTGCAGCAGGGAGCTACCTCCAGTCACCAGCCTCTCCCCTTCGCTCCTGGCACAGGCCAATGGGTTTTTTTTTTTTAAATTGGAGTCTCTGTCACCCAGGCTGGAGTGCAGTGACATGCTCACAGCCAACCTAGCATCGACCTGCTGGGCTCCAGTGATCCTTCAGTCTCAGCCTTCCAAGTAGCCAGAATTGCAGGCGCACACAGCCACGCGTGGCTAATTTCTGTTTTTATTGTAGGGACGGGGTCCGGGGTCACTCTGAGTGTGGGTCGGACGCCCCACAGATTGCTGTGGGAGGAGAGTGAGTCAGATCCAGGCTCACCCAACTTTTCAGCTGCTGCCACTGCCATCACCACCAAGTCCCCCGTTCAGATCTGATGTGTCCACTCCTGGTCCAGCATGGGAGAGCAGCATCCCACTCTCGGTGTCCACTCCCGACGTTTCCTCTCTTCAGTTCTCTATTTTCAAACTGAAGTTTGCATAAAGAAGGAAAAAGGAGGATCTGGTTATTTAAATGCATAGAAAAAAGGTCTTCGGCTGCAAATTGTCCATCTGATAGGGCAGAAATAGCTTCAGAATGAGTCACATTTTGCAGCCCGTGACTGCAATTGGGTAGACTTTAAGGATCACTGGGTCTGAAATCAAAAGGCACAATGTTTAGATCACTCTCCACAGCTTTCAGGTAGGCCCCATTCCTCTACCTATTTTAAAAAGTAAATCTCGCCGGGCTCGGTGGCTCAGCCTGTAATCCCATGCTTTGGGAGGCTGAGGTGAGTTGGATTGCCTAAGCCCGCGGGTTCGAGACCTGCCTGGGCAACTTGGTGAGACCTCATCTCTACAATAAATCAAAAAATTAGCCGGGCTTAGTAGCGCACGCCTGTAATTCCAGCTACTCTGAAGGCTGAGGCAGAAGGATCGCCAGAGCCCAGCAGGTCGATGCTGCAGTGGCCGGGAGCGGCCACTGCACTCCAGTCTGGGCGACAGAATGAGACTCCAACTCAAAAAAAAAAAAAAAAACGTAAATCTCATTGTCTCACATGTATGGATGAAAATAAGTAAGATTCATACAAGCAAAATAGATTAAAAGTGCTCATAAAATCCTTCCACCCAGAGATAAGCACTGTTCACACATTGCACTTATTAAGCAAATACTTATTGAGGTCTTACTTGTGCAGGACATACTGGGAACATGGCAGGAATATGGCAAAGCAGACAGGCTGTGTCTTATAGAACTTACAGCTCAGGCTGGGAGCTCAACAGTAAGTTAATAAGCTGTCATAGAGCCATCCACTCCAGGAAGAATGTAGGAAGAGTCGAGAGAGAAATAGGGTGGTGCTCCTAGATCTGGGGGCTGGAGAAGGTCGCTCTGATAAGGTGATACAAGACTTGATAAGGCGTCATAGAGTTGAGGTGACAAGCAAGCGTCAGCAGGAACAGCACATGGAAAAGGCCTGAAGTGGAACACAGGGCGTTGTTTGAGGATAAGTTGAAGCTAGCATGCCCAGAGTGGAGTCAAAGGGGAAAATGATTGGGACGGGGTCTCAAGAGGCAACAGGACCAGATCACGGGTGTCCTGACAGCTGTGCAAGTTGCTGCCTTTCATTCTGGGGGGATGTGAAAATACTGCAGGGGTCTGGGAAGAGGAGGGCTGGGATCTGAAGTAAAATGTTAAAGGACAGTAATCGTCACAGCTAACGTATGCAGTGCTTGCTGTGTGTCAGGCCCTAGGGCGGAGCGAAGAGTTCCATGAGTGTATCTCACAAGAACCTACAAAATCCTTCTATCAGAGATAGACACTTGTTAGCACATCACGCTTGTTATACAAGTACACACATAAATACCTACATAGATAAACATTCATAGGTGACACAAAAATATCCAAGACTAAACATGTGAATGATCAATTGAATATATGAAATATGCCTATAATGAAAATTATAAGTATATACTGAATATACATATATGTTGACATTATAGCACTGAGTGATTACATATACGTATACGTACATATTATGAGCAATTATACACCCACAGCTCACCCCCACATATGTGGATTCAATCAACCACGGATCAAAAGTACTCAGAAAAAAATGAATGTTTGCTTCTGTATGGGATATGTAGAGGCTTTTTTTCTTGTCATTATCCCTAAGCAGTACAGTATAACTACTATTTACATAGCATTTACACTGTCGTAGGTAATATAAGTGATCTGGCGTGATTTAAGTCTTTGGGAGAATTGCATAGGTTATATGCAAATACTGCACAATTTTAGATAAGGGACTTCAGCATCTGTGGATTTAAGTATCCATGGAAGGTCCTCGACCCTATCTATACAGATTTATGTATTTAAATACATGTCTTTGGTGGTAATTATCGACACACTCATTTAATCTTCATAGTTAGCCAGGCTCGGTGTCTCAGCCTGTAATTCCACACCTTGGGAGGCCGAGGTGAGTGGATTGCCTGAGCCCGCGGGTTCGAGACCCGCCTGGGCAATTTGGCGAGACCTCATCTCTACAATAAATCAAAAAATTAGCTGGGTGTGGCAGCGCACGCCTGTAGTTCCAGCTACTTGGAAAGCTGAGGCGGAAGGATCGCCGGAGTCCAGCAGGTCAAGGCTGCAGTGGCCGGGAGCGGCCACTGCACTCCAGTCTGGGCGACAGAGTGAGACGCCAACTCAAAAAAATAAAAAATAAAATAAATAATCTTCATAGTTACCTAATGAAGGAGGAGCTGACACCACCCTGATTTGCAGACGAAGACTTGGAGGCTTAAAGGAGCCTACACAAGCAGGACGTGGACCTGAGATCCAGTCTCCTGAGGACGTGGAGCCTGGGTTTCAGTCCACACCATGCAATCTCTCGCGGAGGTGCTGAGAGACATGCTCATGGAGGCATTCTCGTCATCATGGGGCTGGGGTGTCAGAACCCAGAGAGGGACAGGACTATCGGGGGGAGCATCGTGAGAGAGCTGCCTCTGGGAGGGGCGTGACACTGTCTGCAGTAGGATCTGTGCCAGGTGACACCAGTGGACACTGTCTTGTAAAGAGTCTTTAAGCCGTACTATAGCTGGGACAACTTTCCAGGTGATTAAACACCTCTCTACAACTGTGAATTTAAGTCTTATTAAAGTGAGGAAAGTTTTGTTCAAATTCAGTCTTTCGCGTTAGTGAAATAATCAGATCAACCTGATAAACCCAGCATGGCTCTCCCCTGGCCCTTGAAGGGATTCCCGGAGGAACTCCAGAAGTTTCCACAAGCACAGGTTGAGAATCACTAATCTGGGTCAGTGGGACATTTGTTTTAACAGGAGCACATTGTTGTTTATGTGAATAAACCTGTATTTTTGAACAGTAAGGAAGTTTCCAATGTTTCATTATCAAGCATTGCAACAAACACCTGTGCTTGCATTGATGGGGAATGCATCCTACTGTGGATTCTTTGGCTAAATTGTTATGTATAAATTACAGGGTAAAGTATATGCCCATTTTTAAGACATTTAGAGCATATTGCCAAAATCATTCCCCCAGAAACGCTGTATTAATTAGCATTCCCACCAGCTCTTTGAGACAAGCAATTTCTCTGAACTCTCTTACACACACACACACACACACACACACACACACACACACACATCTTCACTCATTCAAAAGGTGAAAAATCTTGCTTTCACATGACTTATTTGGTTGCAAGTGAAGTATCTTTTCCTATTCACTGGGTGTTTGTGTTTCTTATTTTCTGAATTACTTGTTCACTATTTATTTTTCTATGGTCACCTTTATATTTTTCTTGATAGTTTGCCCTTTTTTTTTTTTTGAGTTGGAGTCTCACTCTGTCACCCAGACTGGAGTGCAGTGGCCGCTCCTGGCCACCGCAGCCTCGACCCGCTGGGCTCCGGCGATCCTTCCACCTCAGCCTTCCAAGTAGCCGGAACTACAGGCGCGTTACCACGCTCGGCTAATTTTTTGATTTATTGTAGAGATGAGGCCTCGCGGGTCTCAAACCCGCGGGCTCAGGCAATCCACTCACCTCGTCCTCCTAAAGCGCGAGATTACAGGCTGAGCCACCGAGCCCAGCTAGTTTGCCCATTTTAAAAAATATACATTAAGGACATCAGCTCTCTGGCTTTCATATAGGGAACTCCCATTCCCCTGGATTCTCCTTAGCCTGCAAGTTCATTTCTGATGTTGGGATGGCATATCTTTCAAACTTGCTCCCATCAGTGCCTTTTAAGCAACTGTCTTCACTATCTTGCGTGGAATGTTCATTTTCACTCCCAAATCATATAAAATGCTTGGCTGTATTCTCTTCTACTTCCTTTCAGGGTTTCCTTTTTAAAGTTTAATCCCTAATCCTCCTTTTAGTTGATTTTCAGATGTGTTTGGAACAGGGAGCAGCAGCTCCTGAGAAGTTCTGTGGCTTCTGCCCTTTTTCTGGAAAAATCTAGAGGAACTCCAGAAATACCAAGTGAGGCAGTGGCTGGGCAAACCCATTCGTTCATAGAAGAGGATGTGTGTGGCAAGGCGGTTTTTTCCATTTCGTGTTTTGGCTCTCAGCGGGGGAACTTCTTTTTGAAAATAGATAGACTATACATCTCAATCAAATGCTTGTGAAATAGAGGATCCCTTCCCAGGAGTGGAGAGAGCCTACTCTCTTTCCCATGTGCCATACGGGGTGGGGATGTGGCCAGGGCAGGTGTTTCAGAGACTGGAGCCCCCATGTGGGTTGCACCTGACCTGTGGGCATTCCATGAGCCTAGCTAGCACCATCATGGTGCCCTTGACACCTCATCTTCACCTCTCAGCAGCCCCACCTCACATGCTAATGCTTCTGGGAAATGAAGAGCCCAGGAGACGCCAGCTCTCACTGCACTCAGCATTCAACCGGAGGTCAGCCACAGGGTGGAAGAAAGGGACATGACCCTCGACCCATCAAACCCTCCCTTTACCTTCTATCCATCTTCCCTGGTCCCAACTGAATAACGTCCACTTAATTATTTTAGATGTAAGCCGGGCTCGGTGACTCAGCCTGTCATCCCGCGCCTTTGGGAGGCTGAGGTGACTGGATTGCCTGATCCCGCGAGTTCGAGGCTTGCCTGGGCAACTTGGCGAGACCTCATCTCTACAATAAATCAAAAACGAGCCAGGCAAGGTAGCACGCGCCTGTAGTTCCAGCTACTTGGAAGGCTGAGGCGGAAGGATCGCCGGGGCCCAGCAGGTAGAGGCTGCGGTGGCCGGGAGCGGCCACTGCACTCCAGTCTGGGCGACAGAGTGAGACTCCAAGTCAAAAACAAAAATTATTTTAGACGTGACCTTTTTCTTGCTAAGCTGCTTTGAATCACGCGATGATTTCAGACTGTCGTTTTTAAAGCTTCCCGCACAACTGCCTCGCAAAATATTTTAAATTTTATACCCATTGAGTTCCTACACCGCGTGTTGTCAAATTCATCTCCCTTCTAAACCTGAAAGGCTGTGTTGTCTCGAGCTTGCATTAAAGAATTTCACGGGGAGAACATTTTCAAAGCAGAGTACCTAACCCATTCCTACTGCAAGCTTGCTCTTTCCTTCTCATCACCTTCATTTAAGTAAGCGGATGCCTGCAAAGCTCTCCCCAGGACCCTCACCCTCCGTGAGTGGCTATCCCCAGCACGGTGGGTTTTGCCTTTGCCAGTAAGGCTTTTGGTCCCCACCCACTCCGCAGAGCTCCGCAGGCGCGCATTTTGAGATGGTTGCGTGAGATCTGGAGACTGTTTTGGACCCCTAGACCCGGGATCGCCTTCAGGGTCTCATACTTTGATCAGAAGTGTGCAGGTGTGAGGGTTCTCGTGGCTCCCGGTCGTCGAGACATTACAGGTAATTATCCCAGAGTGGAAACAATGTTTTATCTGGCACAATGTCAACCCCACTCCCATGGTGAAGGGAGGATAAGACAAGTCCAAAGGGCAGATGTCTCAGCCCCACTGAGCCACACGCCACCCTCCCTGCCACAAACACCGTGCCCAAGAGCTTTAATTGCCACCGTGTGTGTGCTGCGGTCCACTGGGCTGACGGCCTGCAGCCATCGCTATCTATTTTAGCAACTTGCCCTTCTGCAGTTTCTAGCTTGTCCACCAGCTCCCCAAAGCATAAACTTTCCAACGCGCCTGCTGCTCCACCGTTCTACTTCAAAGGGGCAGCTAGGCCGGGTCAAATCCATTTAGTAACAAGATAAAAATTATTGCTCTCTATTAAGATTCTATGCCTCTTGCTGTCACCAGCATCAGCCAGGGAGGGCGGGCTGTGGGGAGACAAACAAGACAACTTGTTTATTTCTACAAGTCAGACTTACAAGCTGCTATTTCTGCCAAGCCTGTCATGGAAAGGATGTGTCCCATGCCTGGGGAGCTTTGCGAAGACAACAGCAAGTCCTGCACTCTGCTGACTGGCTGCTGCACCCCCACGCCTGCCAGACACCTGTAAGGGAGTGTTCAATGAGTGTGATGTGGCTGCACAAAGCCTGAGAAGGCCGACGCTTGCTAGCGCAAATGTGTGTTAATTTATGACAGGACCACTTCAATTGGATTGTGGATACAGCCTGAACGGCGGACTGTGTTTGCATACCTTATATTTACAACTGGCAGGTAAAAAACTCCTCCGAGGTAGGAACCTCCAACACATCTGTTAATAAATCACTGACCGAAAACGGACTTAGTCCTTGTTTTAGAAATAATTATGTGCAGAAATATGAAAGCACAGCTGTACGGGCAGATGACCACCAAGCAGACAGAAGGAGATCTCGGTTCTCCACCCACTGCGAGGGCAAGGCATCATCCACCCTTACCTCCTCAAGGAGTGACAAGCAGGGGTAGAGCCTCCAGGCTTTGTGGGAAGGACACGTGGTGAGCAGCTCTCAAGATGAGGACTGTGTCTTCCAACAGGCCACTGGGCACACAGTGAGCAGAATCCTGCGAATGCCGGGGACACCTACTGACCTGAGCCCTCCCGAGGAGAATGGGAGGAGAGGAGGAGACATCTGTCATTTAGGAAGTCCCTCACAGACCTGCACTGAGGACCTGGTGATTGGAACATCCTGTTTTGAACATGAAAAGCCAACTATGGTCTCCTGTGTGCTTCTGTGGTCTCCGTCACCCAACTTGAACTGGGGCAGTGCAGTCTTGAGAATTTTGGTATGATATGGTGGGCCCTTGACCATTTATAAGTCCAGACATGCCCCCCACCTTCTCGTGCATGGGAGTAGGCTGAGCAATAAGGAGTTCTTCCCATCATAATATTCCCTGTCCTTCGGGACAAGTCTTGGTGGCCGTGAAGATTTGGGTGGAAACCCAGAATTGGGAGAGAAGAAGCCAACCTCAGTGACCAGTCTCAGTCAGTCATGCTTCCAGTCTTTCTCAGTTCTTTTCTCTATAGCTCTAGACTCTCACAGCTAAATTCTTTGGACTGAATTACGTGGGAAGAAATCCCCTGACAAAACAATAGCCAAGGTATAAAGCATTCATTGAGAACCCTGCAGAATCTAGTCAGTTCTTGGGGCAGAGCATTTATCTGCTTCTTGTATGAACATTATTGTCTGTTAAATGAGATATCCTCTGGCTCAAATTTAAAGAGTTGACCTAAGAATGTAATAACTCAAGAGAGTTAATCAGGGAGGAAAAGTCACATCAAATGATGCTCCAGAAACTCCTAACAGCTTTAGAAGGCCCATGTGTGACCTCTCAGTCACCCATGTAGACGTGCTTCCTTTCAACAGGTTTCTGGTCTAACCCATCACCACCTTTCTTGTGGTAGACGTTTTGGTCCTGACCGTGCGATGCAGCATGACACATGGCAAACCCCAGCCTTCCAGGAGCCATCCACATCCACGCAGTGCTGAGTCATATAAACTAGCTTTCTTTTGAAAAGAGAACCCATGAAGACAAAACCCTAGCCCCATGAAAAACGAGCCGTGAACATATCGCAGTGCTAAGTTAGAAGGCAGTTGGCTTGGGTTTCTTCCTTTGTTTCAAGCAAACAACTCTTCTTGGGAGATGCAGAAGACCCCTGGCCAAGTCTGGCATCAGAATAACGAATCTCTCGAAGTTTCAATGCCTCTGTTATGCAGATGGAAGAGAGCGTTGTGATACCAAACACAAAACAGTAGGCCTGGATCACCTGGGCTGTAATTTTCAGGATTCCTTCTTAGTTATTATTTTCTGAAATTAAAAAACAGAGCCCACAGATCCCCGGAAGTCCCCAGAGTCCTGGTGGAGAACTTCCTATGGCTGCCATAAATCCAAGTTCATTCGCACACTGTATCTTCTTCTCTCCTGGAGAATGTGGAGTGGGAGGGTTGCTCTTCAACAAAGTTTCATCACGTGTCTTTTATTCCTTGGGCTTCCCTCCTCAAATCCTTGATCTTGCAGGTCATATCAATATGTGAGACCCTCTCCAGCCAAGAGGGCAAGCACAGGAAGACGTATGGACGGGTCCTCATGTGGGTGTGCACAGAGGCAGAGTCTGAGCCTTCTGGGGACATGTCGAGAGCTGGCCTCCGTTGGCTTGCCTCCAGAAAGCAGCGGAAGCTCAAAACTGAGAGTTTTCATGTCGAGAGCAGAGAGCTGCGCTGTGGAATGTCGAGGAAAACCCAGAAAAGGCTGTGAGTGTCAGAGAGTTGTCTAATACATGTGAAAGCACAGCAGTGGCTTCAGCTCTCTTTCTCTAAAATGGGAGGGTTTAGATGCATGTCTCAATCTCTTTGCTCTCAATGCAGAACTGCCTCTCTGCAGGTGTTTGCACGGCTGACTCTGGGAGCCAAGAGGGAGCACCAGGGTGTAGGCCGTGCATGGAAAAGTCTCTCGAGGCTGCCATGCCCAGTTCTCCAGGGAAGCAGAAACACCTGGCCAGCACTGGAAAGCCAGGATGGTCCTGACGCCTCTCAGCACCTGGGAACCCCACCAGCCGTGTTCACACACAGGCCATCTTGTTGCTTGTAGCATATTCTGGAAACTCCATTTTCTTTGAGTTTCACTACATTCCATGTTGAAGCTAGGAAAATGAATTTAGAATCAATAAGGTAGCAATGCGAGTAATAGTGATAACTGTACTCAGTCAGGGCTCTATCAGGAAAACGGAGCCACATTTAATACAGAGATCTAGTTACAGAGGTGCCAGAATGCTGAAAAGCCAGAGAGGAGGCAGCTTGGAGTCACCACTGCCCTTGGGGCTGGAGGAACAAATGCAAGGAAGAAGTGATGCTGTCACCACCAGGTCCTGGGAAGAGGAGGAAGGTCTGGACCTGAAGAGAAACTGGTGCTGCAGGAGACCAGAAGATGCCAGTAGAGCCAAGGAGGAGCCTGGGAATAGTCCCTCTCACATTCTTCCAAAAGTTCCCATTGGCTGGTGCTAGCTGGAGAGCAGCTTGGTGAGGGAGTGTGGAAACGCTTACCAGAAAAAATGGCAAGTAGATCTCAGAACAACTGGGAATGACGGTACCAAGAGCTCATTCGGTGCTTTATGAAATCTTCACAAGTATCCTGGCAGGAATGGATATGCTACTATTTAAGCCCAATTTCTAAAAGAAAACCCTGAACCCTAGGAAGTCTAAGTATGTACACGGCAGATGTTTCACTGGGGAACAGTCTTGTCATCATTAGTCTGGAAAGTAGACAAGATCTTAAGCAAGTTAGAGAGTGCGTGGTGAGCACACCACCTAGGCACCTGCCTCAGCTGGCACCAGGGCAGGCCAGGAGTGCCCATGCACAAACTCTCAGATGCGTGCTAGTCTCCCAACTGCACCTGATGGCTTTGCCTGCTCCTCTCTGAGCAAGGCCTCTCCATGAAAGGCTGAACCTCAACGTCCAAGGACAGAAGCACTCTCTGCCAGCAGAAGGTCACCCCAGTCCACTCTTTACCCTCACATGGCTCCTGACACTAGATGCCGGGCACCCACTTCCAAGTCACGGAGGCTGAGCAGCGCTGAGACGTTCACCCTCATAGAAGCACCTATCAAGCTATGGGAGTGCTTTGCAGACAATTGCCAAAAGTCAAACTGCAGGATGACACCTAAGGAGCGACATCGGTTCTGCGTATGGCTCCCGTTCTTTGCTATGTACTTAGGGCTGAGTCCCAGAGGCTGAGATCAAGCAGAGAACAGGACAGGGACATAGGCCTGGTCAAAACGCAGAACTGCACACACCATCCTGAGAGCGGGGCATGCAACTTCACAGGAGCAACACTGCCTGCGTGGAATAAAAGCTCAAGCATCCTTTCTGGATGCGCAAAGTATATAAGCAGAAGCAAGAGAGGAAGAACAGCTAGGAGGGAACAGAAGTTGCAAATGAATGCTCCTCACTGACCCTCTGCGGTGAATTCACTTTGCAGGAAATCTGCAAAAAGTACTTTGGCCTTTAGTACGAATTAATCTCCATCATTTGGGTTGGACAACTCCAGGCCAAGGCAAACACTTCAGAAAGGTCTCTCTAGAAAGACATTGGTTATGTGGATCTTTCTACTTGGGATTTCTCAGACCGAGGAACCACCAGGTCATTCTGGGCCAGACACAGAACTTCCAGTTTGGATGTCTAAGCAAGGGAGAAGCGTTGGAAATGACTGACAGAGTTTCTCTCCCAGAGTACAAGGGCAATCTATAGACTCACCTCACTGCAGAGCTGGGGGCTGTCTTTGATGCCAGCTAGGGGGTCAATCGCTGCTCCAGGCAGGATTGGAGACCACCAGCACATCACAGAGGCAAAGTCTCCTGGCCCCCTCTCCCTGCTCCTGCCAGGACCTCAAATTCTGGAAATGTCTTTGCACAACGAGTTGTCATCGCCAGCACCCTTGGGGCTGAGCAGTGTGGTGAGTATGGAGAACCCCAGGTCAACTCCTGAAACCCACTGGGCCAATCTCCGTGGACTCTGGACTCCAACGAAATTAGCAATGTGTCCTTCACTTCTCTAGTTTTATTTGTAGAAAAAAAAAAGCACTTCTCTTTTGAAGAAAATTAACTGATAAATCCCTCTCAGGGCAGAAAATATACGTCAAGAGCCCTGGTTTATTCATCTCTAGACTCCTAATGCTAACCACCGTGTTCCTAACACAGAGAAGAGATTCAGAAGGCAAAAGAACTTTGTTCTCTTCTCTCTCCATGTCACTTCCATACGGATGAGCTCAGCCTTGAATTCTCTTGGCTTTAAATGCTTCCTGTACACTGGAAGCTTCAAACCCACTCCTCCAGTCCAGAATCACAATTTTCTTGGATAGTCCACACTAAGTGCAGGAAGCTTAACCCCAGCCCTTCCTTACAGAGACCCGGTTCCTGTCAAAGCGGCCTCATCTCAGTCGCAGGAGCCACTATGGATTTTCTTCCTCTAGCTTGGATCCTTCAGCCTGGGAAGCTTTCTGACTCTCCTCTCCTTGCCTTAGGTCCAATTCATCACAAGATCCCCTTCCAGCCATCTCCTTAGCCCGAATACTAATAGATGTGAAAACATTGCAATGACTAAAAGACCACATGTAGCACCTCACCCAAAACCATTGAAACAGCACCTATCAAAGCTTTCACTAAGTGTCGACCTCTATGTAATTCTCCACTGCTCTTTCACAAAAAATGCCGCCAGATTTAGCTAATAAAAAATCCGATGCTCTGTTAAGTTTGAATTTCGGCATAACATGAATAGTTTGTAGTGTAAGTATGTCTTGTGTACATAGGACCCAGCAATTCCACTTGTAGGTATACATCCAAGATAAATGAAGACACGCATTCACACGAAGACGTATATGATTGTTTATGACAGCACGATGTGTAAGAACCAAAAGATGAAAAAAGATAGAAACAAAACGTCCGTCAACTGATGAATATTTAAACAAAATGCGGTATATATATCTATACAATGGAGTATTATTCACCAATCATAAATGAAATACTAATACATGTGAAAGCATTGCAATCACTAAAAGACCACATACTGCATGATTCCATTCAGATAAAACTCTAGAATAGGGATATCTATAGAGAAAAAAAGATGAGTGACTTCTTAGGGCTAGAGAAGGGATAAGCTCAAGTCATAGTTAAATCCGTAAGTACGAGCTTGTTTTTGTCTGCTTGTTTGCTTTTGGAAGTAAAGAAGATGTTCTGAAATTTACTGTGGTGGTGGTTTCACATGTCTGTGAAAATACTATAAACCATGGAATTTTACCCTTGAAATGGGTAAATTATATGGCATGTGAGTTATATCTCAATAAAACTGGAAGAAAATATATTCCGTGCAATGTTTAGAATATAGTTATACTAAAAATTTGTTTCCTCTTTTTCAGAAATTCTGATTTAACTCTGCATTCTGTATTTTTATTTTTGAGTTGGAGTCTCACTCTGTCGCCCAGACTGGAGTGCAGTGGCTGCTCCCGGCCACCGCAACCTCGACCTGCTGGGCTCCGACGATCCTTCCGCCTCAGCCTTCTGAGTAGCTGGAACTACAGGCGCACGCTACGATGTCCGGCTCATTTTTTTTTACTTACTGTAGAGATGAGGTCTCGCCAAGTTGCCCAGGCGGGTCTCGATTCCACGAGCTCAGGCAACCCACTCACCTCGGCCTCCTAAAGTGCTGGGGTGACAGGCTGAGCCACTGAGCCCGGCTGCATTCTGTATTTTATCTGGCAAATTTACTTACAAAAAAATGCTTAAGGTCCCGCTCTTTAAAAACCTTCAAGATCAGAAATGATCTGACCTGGCGGCCCTTCCTTGGACCCTCATACCAGCACCTCCATACAGAGCTTCAAGTAAGGCCGGCTCTTCACAGCTCCAGGCTTCTCTGCAAGACAGTTGAGTTCCCTCTCTGTAGTTTTACCCACCCCACCACTATGACAGGCATCTTCAGGCCCAGTTAAGCGTTCATCTGCTGGACTAAGGTGCCAAAGGTGGTTGAAAGAAAAGCAGATGAGACTTGAAGGAAAAATATTCCAGCCCTGAAATTTTAAAAAATCCCGAGATAACCATCATTTCTTTCTAATGGTTTTTCCCTCTAATATGGCTTTCATCAGGCATCTTCCAAATGGATTTGACACCAGTGGCTGCCTTCTCTCTGTTTGGGAGGGTGCAGGGCCTCCACGAGGTCACTTCTGACCCCTCTCCAGTGGGTGGGCTGCACCCCTCAACCTCACTCAACCCAAGGACATGATTCCCCATCAGGTCACCCTATTTGGTGTGGCACAGCCACTTCCCAGTGGCAATTGTTCCATTGATTTTGCTTCGGGCCTGTGGATGCCATGAATGCAGAGTCTTGGCTGGTTTAGCCACCCCCTTCCTTGACCCCTGTGCTGTGTCTGCTTTCCACAGGTGCCATGCACAGTGAGCCCTCACACGTCCACACTCTAGGAACAGAGTCTGGTACAAGGGAGCATTCTGTAAGCACTTGCTACCAGAAGAGGGATGAGTTTGCTCAATACTTTTTAAACAAATGCCCATGAAAAACAGAATGAAGGCAGGCTTGGTGGCTCAGCCTGTAATCCCAGCGCTTTGGGAGGCCGAGGTGAGTGGATTGCCTGAGCCTGCAGGTTTGAGACCTGCCTGGGCAACTTGGCGAGACCTCATCTCTACAATCAATCAAAAATTAGCCGGGTGTGGTAGCGTGCGCCTGTATTTCCAACTACTCGGAAGGTGGAGGCGGAAGGATGGCCAGAGCCCAACAAGTGGAGGCTGCAGAGGCCGGGAGCAGCCACTTCACTCCAGTCTGGGCGACAGAGTGAGACTCCAACTCAGAAAAAACAAAAAAGAAAGGAAAAACAGAATGAATGTTGAAGTGGCCCTCATCACAGACTCTGGGAAGTGGCATCGAAAAATGTCAGTGAGAGATCAAGAGGCTCCACGGTGGGTAGTTTCCTAGTCTGGGAAGCACAGTCAAATAAATCCCCCTTGTCAGCACCATGAGTGCTCAGGCCAAGTGTCTGTGCATCACCCCTGGTCTCCAAAGCCTCGCCCAGTTGGCCAGGGCAGACCTGCCCCTTCTCACCTGATTGTACCGGCTCAGGGAAGCAGGAAGAGAGAAGTTGGGCCCAGTCTGTGAACCAGTCCGAACATAGATGCTCTTCTACCTACAGCTGCATTTAGTTTTCATCTAGATCAATCCACTCCCACTTGCATGTCTAGTAAACTCAAGAAGTAGGGGCCGCTGGGCTCGGTGGCTCAGCCTGTCATCCCGTGCTTTGGGAGGCTGAAGTGAGTGGATTGCCAGAGACCGCGGATTCGAGACCCGCCCGGGCAACTTGGCGAGACTTCATCTCTACAATAAATCAAAAAAAATCAGCCGGCGTGGTAGCGCGCACCTATAGTTCCAGTTACTTGGAAGGCTGAGGCGGAAGGATCACCAGAGCCCAGCAGGTCGAGGTTGCGGTGGCCGGGAGCAGCCACTGCACTCCAGTCTGGGCGACAGAGTGAGTCTTCAACTCAAAAAAAAAAAAAAAACAGAAAGGTCCAAGTTCTAACTCTCATATCATCAATAGGCCCAAAACAATGCTTATTTTCAGATTTCTATACAAGGATTACAATGTTATTTCTTTAAACATCTATTTAAAGTCTTGGCCTACTTAACAAACAGAGAGAGAGAGAAAAGAACCTTTGCATGATGGAAAATTACTAGAATTTTTTCCTATAAAGCAAGAACATATAAAAAAGAATCTGTGAACAGGTAATTTGCAAGCAAGATAAGCAAGATATTTATATGTATCAAACCCTCCTACCAACTCTGTTTCTATATCCAACTCCACCTTACCCCCGCTCCCCCTAATAAAAAAGCAAAGATAGGAATTGATATCAAATCCATTTGAACGGTGTCTGATAAAAACTATACCTGGAAACAAAAAACCTCAGCACTAGAAATAAACTGCTATTATTTCGAGGACTTTTTTCCGGGCTAGAAAATTCACTCTTGATATTATGTCTGCTTGTTTTTTAAGCCACTTTCGGCACATTGACTCATCAAAAGCATTACGATTTTAAAAAGTCTTCCTGAAAGGTAGATGATAATGATCAGTTTTTACTTTCTTTTTTTTTTTTCTTTTATTTTTGAGTTGGAGTCTCACTCTGTCACCCAGACTGGAGTGCAGTGGCTGCTCCCGGCCACCGCAGCCTCGACCTGCTGGGCTCCGGCGATCCTTCCGCCTCAGCCTTCCAAGTAGCCGGAATTACAGGCATGCGCTACCACGCCCGGCTGATTTTTTGATTTATTGTAGAGATGAGGTCTCGCTGCCCAGGCGGGTCTCGAACCCGCGGACTCAGGCAATCCACTCACCTCAGCCTCCCAAAGGCACGGGACTACAGGCTGAGCCACCGAGACCCGCTAGTTTTTACTTTCAAACATATTCTAAGCGTGAGTGCTGACTTCCCAGAAAGAAGAGGACTCTTGGCCCAGGAAAGCAGGGGCCAGCGATGCCAAGCTTTCAACACTGACTGCCAATGACTTGACCCAGGACAGAGAGACAGAGTACCGTTCCCATCATCCATGGCAGCCAACTGTACTGAGAGGGCTCTTCCCACATCCATTCCTGCCAAGTGGGCCCAGAGAGCACGCCAGGGGGTCTCGTCCTCAGAGCCGTGTCTCTGATCCTTTGAGCAGACGGGGACCACAGACCCTAGCACCTCAAAGTCCAGGACACCAAGGCTGCTGCTGGCAAGCCAAAGCAACCATATCTTTCCCCGTGGCTCATCAAGCAGGATGTTTTAAGAGGTATTCCCCCCGGTATAAACAGAATACTTAATTTCCTTTTTTAATCATCTGTCTTGAGCCAGAGGCGGGCACATTTCCAACGACTCTGTCACAGAAAGATTTCGAAGACAAGGCTTGAGGCGTTCAGGAGCTTTTCAGAATTAAGTCCTTTCATTTTCCTCCGTCACCCGTACCTGGAGTTTCCTGTCAGTGTTGATCCATGGGAATGTGGGAAATTGTTGGAGCAGATGAAACACCCCAAACGCTCATCCATCCTCCCAAAGAAAGTGGCGAGGCAGGGGTGGCGAAGGGCTTCCGTAATCTTCTCAGTGGCCATTTGTAGAAAATCTGGGGATAAATCCAATTTTTTAAAAAAGTCCACTTCATGGGAAATATCGAATATTCAAGCCGAGGGAACACCGACCTTAATAAAGCACGCGATGGATGAGGCCACAGTCACTGCATACAGCCTCACGCACATTTTTCCTCAAGTTCAAGTTGACTCTCCCCCGCCCCGGCCCGTCTCCTGCCCGGCTCCTGGCCCTCCAGTGGCGGCCCCCTATTCATTACCACATAAAAGTCCCCTTAATAATTTTGATCATTCCACATCACCGGCCTGGTAACGACACCCTCAGGAGCAACTCGTCCACCTGTGTGTGTGTCTTCCACATTGCCAGCGTCTTCTGCAATTTTGTGAAGTTTGAAATGAGGCTTTGTGGTGCCGGGGAGAAGGGACACCCCACTGATTTCCGAGCCCACTCACCTCCAGCCCTCCTGGCCCATCCGTTTCTTATCTGGACCCCTCCCAGCCAGGCCTTGGAGCATCTCCGGGCTCAGGCCTGGCCGTCGCAAGCCGCCGGGGTCAGCGCCAGCCCGTGGCTCTCCGTGGTGCGTGGGGGATAAGACAGCAGCCTCCTCCACGCTTCCGTTTTTCAAGCTGAGCCCTTCAAAGGCTGTTTTTCTCCCAAAGAGTACCATGCAACACTCATCCTGGGAAGAGAACTAAAGGGAAACCGAGATTTCCAGCAGCAATTTCCAGTCATTTCCATAGACACCCTGCCAAGGGCCTTTTGCTTTGTTTTGTTCTAAGCCTGTTTTGCTTAAGGTGACAGAAATGCTGGGACTCTCCTGGGATTGTCACTCTAAGTGATTTTGCGAGGTTGCTGCAGACTCTATGAGTATCTTGTCAGCTAGTTTGTCTGGAGCATTTAAAATGAGTCACAAATGATGCGCTCTGACATCCGTCACCTGCGAGGAGCCAGCACCCACTTATCTACCGCTCTGTAATTTTTCTTAAGTGCTGCCTTTCAGGCATGGGGCAGGTGGTCTCGGTGCTGCTGAAGCAATTCTCCGCCCAGGCACTTCTTGTGTCCTCTGTCACCCATTCCGGCAAAATAAAAAAATCAGCAGGGTTAAGTGCCCCCTTGGCTCCCAGATCGATCTTTCCACATCAAAGGCTCCCAGCTCTCCAGACCTTTTCCCCACCCCACTTGACCAGCCTGGTGCTCAGAGGCCTCCCAGCCCTCGGCTTTGTTTCAGTAAAATGTACACTGAGGGCTGCCTCCAAGTCAGCAAGGAGGTAAATATGGTAAAGTAGAGGGCAGGGTGGACCAAGACGCAGCCTCTGCCGGAAAGTTAGAAGAAAGAAAAGGAAGAACAGTGCACAGGAAGGACAAATCAAGATGGCGAACAACGGCTCCTGTCATCTTCAACACAGCCATTACTGAAAATAGAAAAAGCGAATGAATGAATGAATGAATGAATGAATAGCTTCTCCTAGAGGCAGGCAGCCAGAAGCTACATATCAGTGTGAAGCAAATTGCCAAATAGGAGGAGAAAGAAGGAGACAGTGTCATGATTAACCAGATACCTTGGAGGCTGCACGGTTGTCTTCCCTCTTTGCCATAACTCCCTTCTTCTCAAAACTTCCTGAACTTGCTATTTAGAAAGGGGCGAACAGGCAGGAGAAGAACGACAGAACCCGGATACAGAGACGCACATAAAGCATGCAAGATTGCAAGCACCTAAAACAAATCAAAATAAATCTGTCATATTACTATATTTACTTCTTTGTCCCTCTTCTGCCGGCTGGTTGTATCATAAATCTCCCACGGAGGAAGGGAAGGTGGCGAGTGCACACAGGTAACATATCCTGAGATTTCCAGCATCAATATGGAGTCGTAGGGGAGGGCGGGCAGCCTATAACGAGCCCGCCTCTTCGATAAGTTAATACGTCCACATGGCATAAGGTGCAGGCGAGCCTGACACTTGAATCATTTATGGCTTTGGGGGGAAATGGCAGCAGTCTTATTTTTTTTCTGGAAAAGAACCCGCATGTCTTTCTCAGCAGTGAGACTGTCGTTGATGGCGCTCCAGAGCTTTTCACTTCAGCCATAAACCATGTGTTTGGGAGCCGGGCCATTTCCGCTGAGGAGTTATTATTCGACAGAGTTCCAACTGGAGGGCGCCCACCAACCCAGCAAAGCATGCTGCGCGGGCCTCCTCACCCGTGGCACAGAGCAGATTTCAGCCCAGCACGGCCACTGGAAAGCTTAATGTCCCACGTGCTGTCAAAATACCTTTCCTTCCTTCAGGTGAGTGCTGTCTTGGCATGGCGGGGAAAGCACTGAAATCCTGAGAGGTGAGCTTCTCCATCCAGTTTTCATAGCTTGCGGTCTGCACAAAAGCCACCCTAGCCTGATTTTCTTCAAGGTGTCTTGCATCCGTTTGATGATGCTAGTCAGCCATAAAAGATTGAAACATGCACAAACTCTGGATCTAAATTGTATTATCACGGTGTGGCCAACCTTCCCGTGCCACAATCCAAAACATCTCAACACCCACTGGCATTAGCTATTGCATCTCCACGCCCCCAGCCTCAGCCCTGCTGATATGCCCCCTCCCCACCCACATTATTGAGCTAGGCCTGAGCCAGGTCTGCAGACCCCAGAGGTAAGACAAGACCCTGCCCTCAGGAAGCAACTTTTCCTCTGCACGGCCCCAGCTGAAATGTCTAAAACAGCAGCAAAGCCAGTGTGATTGTTTTAGGTGTCAGGGTGGGTGAGAACGCAGGAAGGACTGGGGAGGCAGCAGTGGAGCCTGGGGCCACATCCCTTGGGCTCTGTGCTACTGCTTGATGTCAGAACTAGGCCTGGGCCCCAGCTTCTTGATGTCCTGGCTGTCTTGTTGCTTCAGATTCAGAGGGAGTGAGAGTGGAAAAAACCCCGGGTTGGAACTCAAGAAGACTGTTGACCCTCCTCTCACCTGGAATCGTCTTCTCCCTCCAAATCTGTTCCCTCAGCCCAACCTACCTCTGTCCAGACAGCCCCCTCTACCTCCAAGAAAGAGCTACCTCCAACCCCTAGTTGACATTCTCTGTCTCCTACCCATCCTTAAAGTCCCGGGGGCCTCACTTCTACCATGCTTAGATGAAGTCACCCAGTAAGCGTGCTTGCTTTCAAGTGTCTTGAGAAGCCAGTTCATCTCCTGCCCTTGGTGTCTCACCCTGAGGTTCACCAAAAGCCTCCATTCTGGGTGTTCCCACCCCCTTCCACACTCTTCCTCTTTCTGAAGCCTCCATCTCCCCTGTTGCACAATTCTGTGGATGCTGTTTTGTTCTCATCTCCAGACTCCCGGGTGGCGTTGGATTCTGTTAACATGGCTGCCTCCCCTCCTCGGCGTGCCTTCTTCCTAGCCCTCAAGAGAGAACCCTCCTGCTGGTACCTCTCTGGTTGCTCCACCCTGGTCTCCTCATCATCAGACCCACCTTTCAAGGCCTTGCCTCTCTAAACGTGGTCCAGTCACCAGCTGGGAGCTGGAAGAGAGGCAGAATCTCGGGTCCTATCTAGACTCACCAAACCCAAATCCGCATTTTAGCAAGGCGCACATTCATTTCCAAGAAAGGATGTCTTGGAATGGTGCCTCCCACTTTTAGTTAATCATAGAATTCACCTGGGGTATAGGATTCAGCAGGTCCCCTCTTTTCCAACAGAGAGAGGGTTTCCCCTGTCTGGTACTGTGACGATCACTGTTTCTCATTCCTGTTCTCTCTGCACAGCTTGCTCCCAGAATGACTGCCCAAGGTCAGCCCTTCTGCTGGTGACTCTCTAGCTTGTATCTTCAGCGTGGTCAGATTTCTCCCCCAAAATTCTATGTAACCATCTGTATCAGTGTCCTGGTGCTGCCAGAACAAAGTACCCGAACTCGGTGACTTGAAACAGCAGGAATTTATTGTCTCACCGTTGTAGAGGCTAGAGTCAGAAATCAAAGTGTTGGTAGGGTCAGCTCCTTCTCTCCTTGCTTCTGGTTCCTTCTCTCCTTGCTTCTGGTTCCTGCTGGCAAACCTTGGCATCACTCAGCCTCTGACCACGCCACTGCAGTCTGCCTTTGTATTCTCCCTGTGTCTGGGTCCAAATCTCCCTCTTCTTTCTCTTATAAAAACACTAATCACTGGATTAAGCACCCCCGCCAGCAGTCACTGAGTTAGGGACAAACTTCAATCTAGTTTGACTTCATCTTGACTTGTCTAGATCTACAAAGATCTTCTTTCCAAATAAGGTCTCCATTACAGGCAGCAGGGGTTAGAACTTGGACATATATTTGGCGGGGGGGAAATACTTCAGCCCCCAACCCCATCCACCTCCCTGACAGATATACTCAGTAGCAGGAGTTAGGACTTGAACATATATTTTGGGGGAAAACAGTGCAACCACCGACACTATCCAC
This sequence comes from Cephalopachus bancanus, assembly GCA_027257055.1. NCBI lineage: Eukaryota > Metazoa > Chordata > Mammalia > Primates > Tarsiidae > Cephalopachus > Cephalopachus bancanus. The sequence goes on from JAPVLO010000192.1 coordinate 204,388, forward strand.
CTCCCTGAAAGATACGCTAGGAAGTTCCACAAACCCCTTAAATTTGATATGTCCAAACCGAACGCGGCAGTCGCTCTTTCATACCGGCTCTGATTTCAGTCCTCCCATCCCAGTGAATGGACTGTCCCCTAGGAGTCCCTTCTGAGCCCCACCTCCCTCGCTGCACCATAGCCGTCATGTCGCATCACATCTCTTGCTCTCTCTGTTCCTCCTGCCCAACCCCGCCTTGGTTTGGATCTCCATCGTCTCTTGCCTGAGCCATTGTGTGAACTTTCCCTCCGGCCCCCTCACCTCCAGACCAGCTTCTTTCAGTCCACAGCAACAGAGTTCTTTTGCTAAACATAAATCTGATCTCGTCACCTCCCTGTAAACTGTCTTTGACGATTCTGAGTTGAGACCAGACTCTGTAGGGGGCTTTCTAGGCTGAGAATGCCCTGTCCACCCTGTCTTCTCCAGACTTGTTCCTCGTTGCCCCAGCTCACGTTCTGTTCCCAGCCACAGGCTGGCACTGCCTTCTCAGGACTCGCACCTTCTCCTCTTCCAGTTTCAGCTTAAGCATCACCTCCCCTGGGAATCTATCTCTGACACTCCGCAGCAGCTGGCGCGTGGCTTCCCTTTGCTTTCCGAGTGCCAGGTATTCATTCTCAACACAAGGCTTTGCCCACAGTATTGGAATTGCCTGCCTGCTGGTTCCAGTGGCTCATGATGATGCAAGCTATGGAGTGATGGGGCGTGGCTGTCATTCAGCACAGAAGCGCCGTACCTCGACAGTGCCAGGCAGGCAAGAGGTGCTCTGGAGATGTTTGTAAACTGCATTGGATAGAATAAACCAAAGGAGGTCCCTTTCTTCACCAAGTCAGGTCTCAAACTCGAGACTTTCCAGGACAATGAGCCTTCCTGGGGAATATGGACTTCCTGGTTGAAATCAGTGGCTTGATAGTTAATTACCTTGTAAATGTTTTTTGAAGCCTGTAGCTTGGGAAATGTGCTTAACTACCCTGTTCATTTACCCATCAACCCAATGGAAAGGTGATAGGTGATAAAGGACTGTTACAATAAAACACACTGACAATCTAGATGATGTGAACCTTTGCTTTGTTATTTTTTCACAAAGCAAATTGTTTGATTTGGTCTTTAGTCTTCTGAAGTCTGAAAAGATAAACCAGCCAGCCTGTCATGGGTTCTTCTTCCAATTATTTAAGAGAAAGCAAAGAACATGTTTTTGGATTAGCCCTACCCCTAAGGAGCCCTTTGCCTAATTAATTCCCATAAAGCCACTGTGAGTTAGGTGAAATGAGTTAAAAGTCAGACCTAATTCACTAGAAACCGGGGGAACCACATCTCAAAATCACCCTCCCAAATGGAATCAAATCAGGGTCTCCATAGAGAGCTTCATTGCTGAATGGGGCGTGGAGGGATAATTCCCCCTCACCCTCCAGTGGACCCTCCAAGTCACAATCACAGGCACTGTGCTGATTCTTCTTCAAGTCTTCCTCCTCCCCTGAGCCAGAGTCCTGGTGTCCCCACAGCAAAGCACCATGCCTGGGCCAGAGCAGAAGTTCAAGACATCATTGCATAGGTGAGCATAGTATTAAAAGTGGCAGTCTTCCAATTCCCCTATTGGAAATATGCCCGGAGGAACTCAAATCATTCTACAAAAAAGATACCTGCACACATATGTTTGTTGCAGTTCTATTCACAATAGCAAAAACATGGAACCGACCCAGTTGCCCATCAAAGCTGGACTGGATAAAAAAAATGTGGTCCCTATACACCATGGAATATTACACAGCCATAAAGAAATATTACACAGCCATAAAGAAGGCCAAACATATGGACTTCACAGAAACGTGGATGGATTGGGAGTGAATCAAACTCAATGATCTATCACAGAAACAAAAACCAGAGTACCATATGTTCTCATTCATAAGCAGACCTTGAATAATTACAATATTTAAGAAAGCTTTTGGCAGTAATGGGAAACTGCCAGGGGAGGGGGGTGGGATTGGCAGTTGAGGGAAACTGCTAGGGGAGGGAGGGGCATACCTCATCAGCAAGGGTATTTGCATAATCAACGTTTGTATACCTAACCCAGAATTGTACCCCGCATCATTATGCTAAGAAAAAAAATTAAAATAAATAAAAGGAAGTCTAGGCCAAAATTTTAAAAAATAGAAAAATAATAATAAAAGTGGTAGTCTTCAAGTGATGAAGCCAGTAGACTCCCCCTTTTAAAACGGTGGCTCACACCTATAATCCCAGCCCTATAGGAGGCTGAAGCGGAAGGATGCCTTGAGCCCAGGAATTTGAGACCAGCCTGGGCTACATAGCAACACCTCATCATTACAAAAAATCAAAAAAATTAGCCAGGCATGACGTCATGCGCCTGTAGTCCTAGCTAATCTAGAGGCTGAGGAGGGAGAATTGCCTGAGCCCAGGGGATTGAGGCTGCCGTGAGCTGTGATTGTGCCACTGCACTCCAGCCTGGGCAACAGAGTGAGACTCTAACTCAAAAAAAAAAAAAAGCTGTCCTGAAAGCTAACACCTATATTACACATTTCTACAGTTTTTTGGGTGTGCACATCCAGGCCATTTACACTTGGATTTGAAAGGAGACTTGTCCCTTCCCAATACCATAGCACTCCCTAATCTTGTGATACTCTCTTTTTTTTTATTCCGAGCCCAAGTAGTCTCACATTTACAGAGCAAATGTTTCCCCTTACAACTGGCCATAAGCAGACGATAGCAATGAGCGCAGCTTGCAACTCATAAAATGCCAAGTTCAACACTGCGCACACCCACAAAGATGTCGATAAAGAAGTTGTGAAGAACAGAGCAAGTGCAAAGCAGCAATACAGAAAGGAAAAAGGGATTTGAAAGATGAAGAGAAATTCCCAAAAGTGCAGAGCTGCAATATTGTTCTCCAGACCATGGGTTTCAGAAGGAAAAGGAACAAACCCAAGCCCAAGGGGAGAGTGGCCTGGCCAAGCCAAGCACGACTTGAGATGGCAGAACTATCCAAGGAGACAGAGGATGTTTACATGTGAGCCTCCGCCCGGTAGGCGGGTCCAGCAATTCTCTGAGGCCTATCTACAAATGCTCCCTGGAGCTGTCCCTACCCACAGCTCCTGCAAGGGAGGCATATCTGAAGCAGCGAAGTGAGACGAATGTCAAGACAACCTTGAACCACTTACAATTAAAAGCAGTTGTGATACAAACACCTGGAGGCACCCCCATCAGCATAATGGAATCTCAACATGATGGGATGATATCAAGGGCCAAGTTGATACATCCCAGAGTGTGACACCTATTACAGCACCCGGCAAATGGCAGGATGGCAGTAAGCAAAGAAATGGTAACCATCCATGAAGTAACAGGAAACAAACAAGCAAACCAACCAACATAACCCCCACCTCCCCTTATTCCCCGTTTTGAAGTTTCCACCAGATGCAATCAAATGATTTGATCTTGTGAAAGACATGAGGATGTGTTACTCAGACCTCCTCTTTCAAGAAGAACTTCCCTCCCTGCCCTATAGGAGGAAGGAAATCAGCTGACAGTTTCCAGCTATTAACTACTTCCAGCTACCTCCGCTTTGGGGCCAAGGCCAAGTTCTCCTGTAGCTGATCTGTAGTTGGCGACCGAGCAGAGGTTCTAACTGGAGTCATGCTGTTTGGAGGGTAGCTCCCAAATAATGACTGACTGAGGCGGTCACCATAGTGTAGGTCACTTTCACCCAACACGGGACCCTTCTATTGGCATCTCTGCTGTCCCTTGGGTGATATAGATGTTGTCAACTCCGCATCACAACATGACGGTTTCCTGCCTGATTCTGCTTTGGCCCCATCATAGATGTTTCCTCCCAACAAATCTTTTATACTCCTAACCGTCTCTTTCATGGAGAACCCAACTGGGAACAGGTTTCTTTGCAACAGCCCACCCTTCCTATGTCTAATGTTCACTCTTCTGCCTTCATTCGACTCCGTTAAGAAATCGCAAGCTGAGTCAGTTCTGGCCAAAATACTTTATGACATGTAGAGAGAATCATCATGAAAAACACATCGTGCCTCCAAGCTTAACTCATTAAAGTAGTGCCAACAGTTTTTTCAACTCTTCTTGGGATGCTAGCACAGGTAGACATGGTACGCTAGTTAGCTTTCAAAGTAGCATTTCCCAAACTATGCTTCACCAAGTGATAGTAAGAAGAGCTCCTTGAATAAAGAGTTCAGTAGAGAAATATGATGGAAAAATCCTGTGCTTTTGGCATTTCTTAGAGATTCACAGTATAGAGTGATGTCGTATGTTACTGAGAAATTCTACAGTTAAGTAGACTTTTGTGACTTTGTTCAATCCATCATTTTCCAAATAAAACTATGGAAACTGACTTTTACACAGATACCTCTTCATCTTGACCATCACAAGTGTTCCATGAAACACAACTCAGAAACTGGCCAGATATGTTTTCTCCTTTCTTTTTTTAAAAAATGTTTTATATGAGAACACAAAATCAGTTAGGGAAAAAGAAATAAAACTAGGGACCCATAATTCCATCACCCAAGTGTAATCACAATTAGTATTTCGATGTATTTTCATTGTTTATTTTTCTCGATTAAAAATAATAGCTGGAGGTATTTGACGACACCAGAATTTCTTCAACACCCTACTGCTACCCCATGACTTGTAGCTGCCTCTGCCCCCACTCACCAAACCATTTAGGCTCTATCTCTTGCCCTCCCCTGCCCCATCAAGTCTCTCACCATCTCCTTGGATCCTCCCCTGGTTATCATTCTATCACACCCACCCTGCATCATAGACCAGCTCATCCTGTGGTCTTATCCTCGAAGTCTGGGCTGCTGTGGCTGGGGAATAGGTCGCCAACGCAATGTCCCGAGCCAGCTGCTCAGCAATTCTGATTCTTGGCTAATTCTCTCTGCAGACTGGGACCAAACACCTTAGCCAATGATCTCAGCACATCCCTTTCTTTCTTCTCTTAGGCATCATCCCATCGTCCCGTCTCCCTCTCCCCTGTGGGTTCAGTCTCTTCCCTGTCTTCACTTTACATTCTCTCATCTCTCCCACTTTGAAAAGTCTTCCCTAGACAACATGGTCCCTTTCGCAACTGTCCAATCTTTCTTCCCCTTCTCCCTGCTGGAGTCTGTAACCATGGAAGCCAGTCTGTACGCAGAGGTTTAATTCCCACCACCCTCTTCCCCAGCCATTCATATGTGTGTTCTGTAAGCACCTGCAGAGCACCCAGCATCTCTTAGTCATTATGCTTGGCATAGGGGTTAGATCAGGGAGAAAACAAGCGCAGCCCTTCAAGGACCTCATGGGGAAGGGACAAACACATTGTCATAGGCTGGTAATAATCTGTAAACAAATTGCCACTCTGGTAAGAGCCTCTGGAGAGAAATACAAAGTACTCTGAGAAGACTCATTTCTAAAACAACCACAACCCAGATTATATCTTCATGCTTTTCTGAAATTCTTCTCGCCTCTCACTTGGGTCACCAGTGACCAGTGTTCTGAATGCCAAGTCCAAGAGCTCTTCCTTCTCCTTTTGCTTCCACTTTCGGCCCATGCTACACTATAAAATAACTTTCATGCCACTCTGCTGGACCCTTTCCTAGCCTGTGTTTCCAACTTTCCCAGCATCTCGGGGAGTGTATCTATTTCGGTCTCTCTCAACCCCATTCTGTGTGGAGGATTCTCAGGTCTGCGAGTCTAACCCAGTGCCTTCGGCTGAGCTCAAGTCACACTTCCAGCTACAATTGGCACAGGCATGGCCAGCTGGCCCTTCAAACGAAGCTTGACCAAAAGCAAACCTGTGATCTTACCCCACATGGCTGAAAACCACAGAAATGATTCTAAATGTATCTCTGTGTTCTATTTGTACGTAGAAGTTTGTTTAATTTAATTTAAATATTTGCTGTCAACAATGAATTAGGAGCTCATAAATAGAAAGCAAGATTAATATATGTATTCATGTGTTACTGTTTAAGCAAATAAGCCTTTTTTATTTTCTGAAAGTAAAGTCTATTTAGGCAGTGGAATCTCCCTGTTTTTGTATGCCTGCTTGCCTGTGATCGTATATACCCCCAAAGCCCTTCTCATATTTACCAGAAATTTTCCATTTTAAGGTTTTAGAATAGTATTACCCATTTGTATACCTACTCTAAATTGTCCTCCACATCTTTAAAATAATTTTTTTAAGTGCACAATAATAAATTTTTTTAAAAGAATAGTAACAAGGGTACTGCATGATCAATGTTTATACACCTAACTCTGAAATGTACCCCACACCTATATAATAAATAAATAAATTTAAATAAAAATAAAACATTAAAAAAGAATATTATTGCATACCATGTGACATAATATCATCTACAAAACCCACAATAGCTCAAAGTTTCCAAAACAATTAGCAAGAAAAATAAATTTTGTTTAATCCATAGTAATTTTTTTGTTACAAGCCAGTGACAAAAAAAAAACTTTAGGAAAAAAACATGTAAAATGCTTTTGATATTATTTGCTAGCAATAAAAACAAAATAGGAATCTCCAGACTTTACTGAGTTAAATTGATTTCCACACCTCTCACTAGGTAAGATTTGTGACATCCCATGTTTCTTTAATGTGCTAGAGACACCTAAGAGACCACACAATCTTGATCAGCACTCGGGGGTTCAGTCCACATATGATAACAGCAATTCTTGCCAACCCCATCCCTCAGATTCTTCTTAATTAAGTCAAACAACCAATAGGAAAACAACGACCTAAGTTCCCATAAACATAGTAAGCAATTCTTGTTTATTATCCCCTTACTTTCAAAATAGCTAAAATTAAAGCCAATTTCGCCTAGTGCTTTCAAATGAACTTGATGTCCTCAGAGAACTATCATGAACCAATGTGCTTTTTAAAAGTTTTGTAAAAGAATTATAGCATATAGTCCCCACACAGAGTGAAATAGCTTACGAGAGGAAACAAAAAGACTATTCTTCAATTTTTGTCTTGGTTTGCGTAAAGAGTTAAAATAGCTAGAAAGCGATCTGAATGTATGATTTTTGACTCAGGAACCTGAACTAAAGAATGTACCATAAAGAAATTATAATTTTCTATTTTAGACATAAAAGCAGTAAAATTATTTTGGTTGTAAAACTGGGCAATGTATAAGTATTTAATGCTAAAACAAAACAAGCGCACAATGACTGCTTGTTTTGTATTTTTCTTCTCATTATCAGGATATTAGAAAATAAAATTAAAAGCAAAATTGCAATAAGTTTTGAGTCAGTAGACCACTTATAACCACGGATGCAAATAAAAGTTTTGCAAGTACTAGTGGAAACATTCAATAATATATTAAAATAATCGAATATTGCACCTTTAGAAACTTTATTCACGGATGTAAGGGGAAAAGTCCATAGGATGCACCATAAATAGTTTAATATATCCTAAAGTAGTCTCTATTCAAAATTCTGATAAATAAAAGAACACATTACAAAAACATTCTTGCTTAACATGCCAAAAAATAGTAGTCTCCAACCAACATTAAACATTATACTAGCCAGACTCCGTGGCTCAGCCTGTAATCCTGCACCTTTGGGAGGCTGAGGTGAGTGGATTGCCTGAGCCCACGGGTTCGAGACCCGCCTGGGCAGCGAGACCTCATCTCTACAATAAATCAAAAATTAGCTGGGCGTGGTAGCACATGCCTGTAGTTCCAGCTACTTGGAAGGTTGAAGCGGAAGGATCGCCGGAGCCCCAGGTCGAGGCTGCGGTGGCCGGAGCGGCCACTGCACTCCAGTCTGGGTGACAGAGTGAGACTCCAACTCAAAACAAAAACAAAAACAAAACATTATACTTAAGGTGAAATTCTGGACCTGTTCTCATTAACGCTGGGAAAACTGTTCTGATGCTCATTACATTTCAGAGTTATTTTTCTAGAAGTACAGGCAATGCAAGTAAGATAAAAGAGAAAAATTAGATTTGTAACTATTAGAGAGGTTTGGTGAAATATTATCATATAATGGGGTGATAATTACTTAGAAAATGAAAAAGAAAAAATAGAAAACATATTATGATTAAGAAAACAGCTTGTTATCTGGATTCTAGATAAACATATTAAAAATCAAAATAACTAAGTGCTCTTCAACAAAACAATTATAAATAAAACTTATTTTAACATATCATGATTTCCACTTGTAAACAAAATGGAATAACAAGAGCCAGATTCACCCTCAGTTGAAAACAACCAAAAATCAAAATACGTGAAAAAAATTATTTCAAGACACTGTACATCAGAGAAGAAAATAAAGAGCAGTGACATAGGGGGATAAAAAGCAAATTATTTGAACCGTACAAGTGTTCCAGCTTTCCACCTTGATAAAATGTCCAGGAAGAAGAATTCAGGTAGAATCCTGGAAGTTAACCTGAGTTAAGAAAATGAAGCTGAGAGTCCAGGGAAGACTAAGAGTCCGGGTGGACTTCTCAGAGCATAGTGCCAGAGATGAGAATGCCACACACAGAGAAACAGTTCACCAGAGTACAAATTGTCGTGTGCACGTGAGAAAATTACCTGAGGCTGGAAATGAAAAGCACTGAAAGGATTGGAGAGAAAGGTACCAGCAGTTATATGGGACTCGGAATAGTACGTGATCCCTATGTGTCATCCACAATTACTGGGTGGAGTGCTCAGAAAGGCTTGCCTTAGGAATGGAGAACAATTATATTTACACCAAGTGAATCTCTGGTGCCACCTTAAAAAGCTTACTAATGAGACATGAAAGGATCCAAATGTTCTCAGGTAACTTTACTGAATCCCAGGACAAAGCTTATAATATCTATAGAAATGCAAATATATCCAGCCCCATCCTGGCAAAATTCACAATGTCTGACATACACTTGAAAATAACCAAGCATGCAAAAAAGCAGGAACATATCATCATAATGGATAGAAAAGCAAATCAACCTAAACTGACCCAGAACTGATACAGATGCTAGAATTAAGAGACTAAGACATTAAAACTCATATGATAACTATATTCCATGCATTCAGAAGTTTAACAGAGACATAAAAGAGACAAATTAAGATGCAAATTGCAATATGTGAAATTACCTAGATGGAATTAGCGTCAGGTTAAACAACGGAAAAGAAAAGATTAGTGAATTAGACATAGCCATGGACTTGAGTGAAGAAATCAGAAATCAGGAATTCATCCAAAATTAAGTGCAGAACAGGGAGGGGGAAGGGTGTAAAAAAGAAACAAAATATCAATGAGCTCTGAGCAACTTCAAATGGCATAACATGTAATTAGAGTCTACGAAGGAAAGAAGAGAGAAGGGAAGACAAATACATGGGAAGAAAAAATCAAATTTAATGAAAACTGTAAACCTACAGATTCAAGAAACTCAAAGAACTCCAACCACAAGAAATGTAAAGAAAAACGACACCAAGCACATCATAATCAAAATGGTCAAACTCAGTTCTAAAGAGAATAAAGAAATAAAGGATATTACATATAAATAATCAAAAATAAGGATGACAACAGATTTCTCATTGGAAACAATGGAAGAATACAATGGAGCAACATCTTTAAAACTCTTCAAAAACCTGTTAGCCTCAAATATTATGATTAGCAAAAATAATGACAGTAAAAGACTTTTGTAAGCATGATGTTTGCTGTGAATTTTTCATAGGTGGCCTTGATAAGATTGAGAAAGTGATCTTCTATTTTAAATAAGTGAAAAGTACGCCATATTCATGGATCAGAAAACTTAATATTATTGTAATGGCAATATTCCTTTGTTGATATAGAGATTCAAGGCAATCTTTACCAAAATCGTAGCTGGCTTCTCCATAGAAATTGATCAAGTTAATCCTAAAACTTATGTGGAATTGCAGGAAATCCAGAAGAGTCACAATAATCTTGAAAAAGATAACACTGGAGAACCTATACTTCTCAATTTCAAAACTTACCACAAAGCAACAGTAACCCAGAAAGCAAGGTACTGGCATGAAGATAGATATGCAGACCAATGGAAGAGGAAAAAAAATACAGTTTCAGTCCATTTACCTTTTACAATGATGCCAAAACTATGATGCACTGGGGGGAATCATTTTCTTTTCAACAAATTGTTCAAGGATAACAGGATAACCCCACACAAAAGAATAAAGTTGGACTCATCTCACATCATATGCAAAAATTAATTCAAAACTAGTCATAAGCCTAAATCTAAGAACTAAAATTATTTTTTCCCTCCACTTTTTTTTAAGAACTAGAACTATGAGACTCTAAGAAAACACATCAAAAATGAGAAAAGTCAACCCCATAATGGGAGAAAATATTCACAAACTACACATCTTATAAAGACCTTCTATCGAGAATATATGATTTTTAAAAACTCTTGCAATTCAATAACAAAACACACAGATGAATCTCCAAGTCATGATGATAAGTGAAAAAAATCCAGACACAAAATAATATACATGATACTATTTATATAAAACTCTAGAAAATTCAAAACTCTCGTGATTAAAATAATAATAATAACAATAACAACAACAACACATAGGCTGAGCATGGATTGGAAGGATCTACACCGTCAAGATGTCCATTCTACCCAAAGCAATCTACAGATTTAACACAATCTCTATGAAACTATCAGCAATATTTTTCACAGACCTAGAAAGGACAATACTTAAATTTATATGAAAGCAAAAAAGAGCCCAAATTTCTACAGCAAAAAGTACAAAGCTGGTGGCATCGTACTCCCATCCTTCAAACATTATTACAAGGCTACAGCATGGTACTGGTTTAAAGATAGATGCATAGACCAATGAAACAGGATAGCAAACCCAGAGATAAAATTATAGCCCTTCAACCAACTCATTTTTTGCAAAGCCAACAGAAACAAACATTAAGGAAAGTAAACCCTATTTAGCAAATGGTGTGGAGAAAACTGGCCGACCACATGAAGAAGAATGAAACTGGGCCCCTACCTATCACTATATACAAAAATTCACTCAAAATAGTTCAAGGACTTAAATGTGAAACCTCAAACTATAAGAAAATTTGAAGAAAATCTAGAGAACACCCTCCTGGACATTGACTTTGGTAATAAATTCACAGTCAAGTCCTCAAAAGCAAATGCAGCAAAAACCAAAATTGACAGGTGGACCCTCATCAAGTTGAAAAGTTTTTTCAAGCAAAAGAAACGAGCAAGAGAATAAGGAGACAACTCAGAGTAGGAAAAAATATTTGCAAGCTATGCATCCAATGAAGCCCTAACATCTAGGATCTTAAGGAACTCAAGCTAATTGATAGAGAAAAAATAAAAACTTAAGTGACAAAGGACTTAAGTGACAAAGAACAGACACTTTGCAAAGGAAGACATATAAGCAGCCAATAAACATATGAAAAAAATTTACCATCCCTCATCATCAGAGAAGTGCAAATCAAAACTACAATGAGCTAACATCTCACACTGATAAGGATGGCTATCATTAAAAAGTTAAAAAAAAAAAAACAAGAGGTGTTGACGAAGCTGCAGAGAAAAGGGAATGTTTCTACCTTATTGGTAGAAGATTATTAGAGATATCTCAAATAACTAAAAATAGAGCTACCATTTGACCCAGGGATCCCACTTCTGGGAATATGCCCCAAAAGCACAAATCCAAAAAAAGGCACTAGCATGTGTATGTTTATTGCAGCACGATCCACAATAGCAAACACATGAAACCAACCCCCATGCCCACGGAAGTTATACTGAATAAAGAAAAGGTGGTACATATGCATGATGGAATATTATGCAGCCATAAAGAAGGAAAAAATCAGCCCTTTGCAGCAACACAAATGCAGCTTAGTTCATTCTAAGTGAACTATCACAGAAACAAAAATCTGAATGACATCTCACTCACAAGTGGTCACTAAGCACTGAGCACACAGGCACAAGAACAGGAACAACAGATACCGGGCACTGCTAAAGGAGGGAGGGTGGAATGGAGAGGGGACAGAGGACACTAAACCACCCTCTGGTCACTATCTCTACTCCTGGGGAAGAGGGCCTCATCAGAAGCCCAAACCTCGCCTTCACACACTCATCTACTGATGGAGCAAATCCTCACATGGACCCTATGATTCTAAAATAAATAAGAAATAAAAATTAGTTTTTAAAGTAGCAAACAAAATTAACTAACTCTGTGAGAGACAAAAGGAAGGACGCAAACGAGAGGCTTTGGATCAGAAACCTGAAGCCAGGAGGGAAAAATATAATCCTATTTGCCTCCCAGGAAGTTAGATAATACTTCTTGAGGGCTTGCTAAGTGCCAAAGCAACCTATGAGTTAGGCAACTCGTTTGAATTTATTTGCTTTCAATCTTACTCTTTATTGGTACAATCATTGCACATATTTATGAGGTACACAGCGGTATTTCAAGGCACATATATAATGTGTAATGATCAAATCAGGAAAAATAGCATGTCTATCACCTCAAACATCTATCATTTCTCTTGTGTTAGAAAAATTCTAAATTATCTTCTAGCTATTTGAAAATATACGGTAAATTATGGTTAACCAAAGTCTCCCTACAGTGTTACAGAGCACTAAAACCTCCTATGTAGCCGTAATTTTTTATTTGTTGACCAACCTCTCCCTACCTTCCCCTCCTCTAATAACCATAATTCTATTTCTCTACTTCTAGCCTTCGACTTTTTTAGCTACCACCTATGAGTGAGATCATGCAGTATTTATCTTTCTGTGTTGACTTATTTCACTTAACATAATGTCTTCCAAGTTCATTCATGTTGCCAGGAATGACAGAATTTTTTATGGCTGAAGAGTATTCCATTATGCAAATGTACCATATTTTCTTCGTCTATTCATTCGCTGATGGACTCAGGTTGAGTCCGTATCTTGGGTATTGCAGAAAGTGCTGCAATAAACATGAGCGTGGAAATGCCTCTCTGATATACTGACTTCCTTTCCTTGGGATAAATACCCAGTTGTGAGTATTGCTGGATTATACAGTAATTCTATTTTTAGTTTTCTGAGACACCTCCATACTCTTCTCCATAGTGGCTGTACTAATTTACATCCCCACCAACAGTGTACAAGAGTTCCCTCTTTTCTGCTTTCTCGCCAGCATTTGTTACTTTTTTTTTTTTTTTTTGGTATTTTTAAAACAGCAATTCTAAATGGAATGAGATGGTATCTCATTGTGGTCTGCATTTTTCTCATGATTAATGATGCAGAGCATTTTTATATAATTTGTGGCTATTTGTAGGTCTTCTTTTATGAAAGGTTTATTCAGATCCTTTGTCCACGTTTTAATCCAATTTTTGCTGTTGAGCTGTTTGAGCTCCCCAATATTTTCTCCCATTCCACAGGTTGTCTTTTCACTCTGGATTGTTTTCTTTGCTGGACAAAAGCTTTTCAGTTTAATATAATCCCGTTTGTCTATTTTTGTTATTGTGGTCTTTGCTCTTAAAGTCTTACTCACAAAATCTTTGCTAAAGCCAATATTTCAAAGTATTTTTCCTGTGTTTTCTTCAGGTAGTAGTATAGTTTCAGATCTTGCACTTAAGTCTTTAGTCTAAGTTGAGTTGATTTTTATATATGGCGAGAGACTGCAGTCTGATTTCATTTTTTCCATGTGGATACTCAGTTTTTCCCATGCCATACACATCTCAGGATTGTATTTTCTATTTCTGTGAAGAATGTCATTGCTATTTTGGTGAGGATTGCACTGAATCTGTAGATCATTTCAGGCAATATGGTAATTTTAACAGTATTAATTATTCCAATCCATGAACAGGGGATTTTTTTAAAAAATTGTGTCCTCTTCAACTTCTTCCATCAGCGTTTGGTAGTTTTATTGTAGAGATCTTTCACTTTCTTGGCTAAATTTATTCCTAGGTATTTTTGTAGCTATTGTAAATGAGATTGTTTTCTTGATTTAACTTTCAGCTAGCTCGTTATTGGTGCATAAAAATGCTACTAATTTTTATATGCTTTGGATAACTCATTATCTTCATTTTACAGCTGAGGAAACTTAGGCTGAGAGAGAGAGTAAATAACTTGCCCAGGCTGACAGATGGAAGAGTCTGAAATCAAGCCTAGGAGGTCTAGGTCCAGAATGCAGGCTCTACCCCCTGCAGAACCTTGGCTACTGCAAGTGAGAGATCTGGATGCCAGACATCCCTGGCACAGCAGTTTACAAATAACATATACTCAGCACCTAAGCTTCCCTAGCTATACATTGGAGTAATAGTAGTATCAACCTTAAAAAATAGAATTAAATGAAATGATAGAAAATGATCACTCAATAATTAATGTCAATTTTTATGGATTATATTAATTGTGTTCCACATGCCTGGCGTGTGCTAGGTACTTTCCAGATGTTGACAACGGTGCTATAATACTTCTCATTTACAGCTAGGGAAACTGAGGCAATAAGATGAATATTGTGCTCAAAATCTCACAGCTGGGGAGGGCGGGGTCCTGAGCATCTGACTCTAGACTTCACATTTTTACTGAAACTCACCCCAAATAAGACAGAAGAGAATATGATACCTTTGATTCCTTCCATATTTCAAGAAATAGTTGAGTAAATTGTGTTTCCATATAGGTGGTACAAATTAAGGCTATATTTGCTTTGTTAAACTGTCCTGTTGTTCTAAGGCACAAAAGAAGTACTCTTGCCCAATTTTATTTTTTAATAGTTGACTTAGTATAGCCAATTACTATAGCAGTGTTTTCCATTTCTAGGAAGAAATAAGAGTGCACGGATTGGTTAACACTAATCCCGACCATTTGAGAAGTTCCCATCAAATCATTTTTTTAATTTTATGTCGTTGGGAAGTAGTCATCTAATCTTAACTTTATTTTAGATCAATTTAACTCAATTTTTCAAGTCAGCTTCAAGAATACCTGGCACATATTAGAAAGTCAATCATTTTCACTAAATTAATAGATAAATAAATAACTCTCCAAATAATTTAACACATGAAAACATATAAACAAACTACCCCCTGTTAAAACACTTGCTTAATTGTCCATGAAATAATTATATGCAAAAAGGCCATGGTTTGGAAATACACGATTTTGGTAAATATCGTCTTTCTAAAAATATTTGCACTCTTTTAGATACCTGCTGATGAGAATTATCTATCAGAATCATGAAAGTGAACATCTAATTAAGTGCTATTTTATAAGTGCAGAATCCGTTATAGAGGGGGAAATGATATTTGCAAGGTGAACCAAGTTCATTACAGATGAACGTGCGCAAGCTTCCAATTCTTCCACAGCCAAAGTGCAGCACAGTTTTAATCAATAGTCTGATATTGTAGTGATGACATCACCAGAAATGTCTTCTCAATTTTATAAAGATTCAAAAAAATAGGTGGAATAAGAATTTCTGAAAATTCTTTCCTTCATAGAAACAACAAGAATACAGGCAAATATTGTCAGAAGCAATTTTTTTTTTCAAACTCTGGAAATTAATCCAAGACTTTCTGCAATTCAATGAGCATGTATTGAAGAAAAGTGGCTATTAGTAAGAACAGCAAGTTTTATGGTGTTTTAACTTGTCCTATTCTCATCCTACTTCCCCAGCTTGCTGTAACCTTGAAAGCCAACAACCCAGAGTCACGGTAAAAGCAAGCATTCTGGCAGCCACTAAAAAAGGCAGAAAACAGAAATCTCTCAAAGTTTCAGCCCCCAAAATTGTCATTGACCAGCCTAGGGCTTCCCTGAAAATTTCACTTGTAAGACTGGCTATATTTGACCTGACCTGAGCTTGCCCAGTGAGAAAAGCCTTTCCCCAGATACATTTGTGATACATTAAAGTCACAGTTATCTGAAGCATTGGATAACAGTGCAAACAATCTTCTGATCAGAAAGTTTATGAGGGAAGACTGGAGAATGTACTATCCGTAGAGGCTTTTGAGAAACTCTCCCAGATGTTCCTAGAAATTCAGAATGTATATACAAGGCTGTGTACATAACCAGGGCTGTATTCTTGCTCAAGGCAGAATGTGAGAAGGCCCTAACCTCTCACCTCCCACTGACTTCAAGGCTTTGTGGAAACAGGAAAGGAAGGCTAAAGCAGAGCTGTCAGCAGCCCGACCATCTGTTGAAGGCATCCCCCAACATGCATACAGAAACCAATGAAGAAGACTGGAAGACTTTGGTTCTAGACATTTAAGATATCTCTATTAAATTATTAGTATGAATATATACATATTTAGCTTTATTTTTCTCCTGTGTGCATTAAAAGTTAACTGTATAATGCAATAATTATAAGTCCTGGCTAATAGACACATAATGCATAAAGATGTACAGTTGTTCCTCGGTATCCACAGAGAACTGGTTTCAGGACCCCTCATGGATACCAAAATCCACAGGTGCCCAAGTCCTTTATGTAATATTTCATATCTTTTGATATATTTCAATCATCTATAGATTGTTTATATAATAACTTAAATACAATATAAATGCTGTATGAATGGGTTTATACCATATTTTTTATTTGTATTGTTGTGCTGTTAATTTTTGCTATCTCTTTTTCAATATTTTCATCCACAGTTGGTTGATTTTATGGATGTGGATTTCAATTCACAGTTGGTTGAATTTATGGATGTGAGACCCACAGATATAGGGAGACATCTATATTTTGTAGCACAAAGGAAGGAAGAGGGAACAGAGATTATATGTGAAAAATTGCATAATATTAAAATCAATTGACATTAATCTGAACTAGGCTGTTATAATTAAAACATTTGCAGTAATCCATGAGGCAAGAATTAAGAATAGAATTCCTAAAATATGGCAAAAGAAACAACAAATGAGTTAAAATGATACTCTGAAAAAATATTTAACACAAAAGAAGGCAATAATGGAAGAATATTGAAACAAAAAAGACATAAGGCATATAGGAAACAAATATCAGAATGACAAACATAAGTCATACCAGTAATTGCATTAAAGTAAATGGATTAAGAGTTTCACTAAAAGGCAGGTATTGGCAGAATGGATTTTAAAGAAACATGATCCAACTATATTCTATCTACAAATGACAGGTCTTAGATTCAAAGACACAAATAAGCTGAAAGTAAAAGGATAAAAAAGATACACTAAAAATAGTAAACAAAAGGGAGTTGAAATACCTAAACTGATAACAGACAAAATAGACTTTAAGACCAAAATTGTTAATAGAAACAAATGATGATATTTTATAATGATACAAAGGTAAATATTCATCAAGAATATATAATTATTGTAAATATATCTGTGTCAAAAAACCCATATACTCAAAGTATATGAAGCAAAAGCCAATAGACTTGGAGAGAAAAACACAATTTTGCAAAAAATTTAGAGACTTTGATACTGCACTTTTGATAATAAATAAAACAACTAGACAGAAAATGAACAGGAAGTTAAAAAGAAAATGTGAACAACACTATAAAACAATTAGTCCTGACAAACATTTATAGAACGGTAACCTAACAAAAGCAGAAAAACACATTCTCCTCAAATGCACTTGAATATTTCTTCATGTTAGGTCATATACATAGTTTCAATAAATTTTAAAGTATTAAAATCACACAATGGAATAAAATTTTTAATCTTTAACAAAAAAATTTGGGAAATTCACTAATATACAGAAATTAAACAGCATACTCTTAAATGAACAATACATACAAGAAGAAACAAGAAGAGAAATTTTAAAACATTTTGAGATAAAAGTGAAAATACAGTATTTGGAGGGAAATTAAGGCATTGCTTGAAGGGAAATTTATAGCTGTGAATGTTTATATTAGAAAAGAAAAAAATTCTCAAATTTATAACCTACTTTTCCAACCTAAAAAATCAGAACAAGCAAACAAAATCTAATGCAAGCAGAAGAAATAAAGAATAAGTAATAGAGCAAAAATAAATGAAAAAGAGAATAGAAAACAATAGAGAAAATCAATAATACCAAATGTTGGTTCTTTGAAAAACAATCAACATGATTATCATACCTTTAACTAGACTGATGAAGAAAAAAAAAGAAAGGGAATACTCCAATTATTAGAATCGGAAATAAAGAGGCAACAATACTATCAATCTTATAGAAATATAAATGATTATAAAGTAATACTATTAACACCTGCATGCCAACAAATTAAATAACCTAGATGAAATGAACAGATTTCTATAAAAATACCAAAGTATTCAAGAACACTAACTATAAAAATATGCATAGGTTTATAATGAATAAAGAGATTGAAGTAATAATCAAAAAAAACTTCCCACAAAAAAATTCCAGGTTTACATGGATTTATTAGTAAATTTTACCAGACACTTAAAAAAGAATTAATACCAGTTCTTTACAAACTGACTCCCTAAAAAAAGAAGAGCAAGACACACTTAAACTCACTAAATGAGGTTGCTACAAAACCAGGTAAAGCCATCACAAGAAAACAAAACTACATACTAATATCCTCTATCATTTATGAATATAGATACAATAATTCTCAACAAAATATAAGCAAATTTAATCTAACAAGATATCAGAAGGATTATACACTATGACCGAGTTAGGTTTATCTCAGATTTCCAAGTTTGGCTTGGCATATGAAAATTAATCAATGCAATAAATCACATTAATAGACTAAAGAACAAAACACACATGAGAATCTCAGACTCCTAAAAAATCCAATATCCTTTTTATACTTGAAAAACAAACCTCAACAAACTAGAAATAGAAGAAACAAGGATGTCTATTCTCATTACTCCAACATTTTAGAAGAAATACTAGCCAGGGCAATAAGGAAAGAAGAAGGAGGAGGAGGAGGAGGAAAAGGAAAAGGAGAAGGAGAAGGAGAAGAAGGCACTCAGACTGGAATGAAAGAAGTAAAACTATTTCTATTTTCAAATGACACTGTCTTGTATACAAGAAATACCAAGGAATTAAAAAAACAAACCAGACAAATGAGTTTGCTTGCACATACAACACCAATATTTAAAAATCAGTTGTATTGTTATAGACTAGCAATGAACAAACTAAAAAGGAAATTAAGAAAACAATGCCACTTGCAATAGCATCAAAATGAATAGAATATTTAAAATACGTTTAACAAAAGTAATGGAAGACTGAAACCACAAAATATTGTTGAAAGAAATTGTAGAGGCCAGCAGCAGCGAATGAGTCAGGAGAATCTGGATCAGATTCATTCTCCTCCCACAGCAGTCTACAGGGTGTCTGACCCACCCTGAGAGCAATCCTATCAGTCAGCACTGAGAGTGGAGGAGACAGGCTAGAGACTGGAGCTGTCCTTCCTAATGCAGCAGCAGCAAAAAGTGGTGGCAGCCAAAAGCAGCTGCAGCCAAAAACAGCCTCAGTGCTTGGGAAAGGAATCTGAAGTTTCAGAAATGGACACAGAGTGAGTTTTGTTTTTGTTTTTTCTCTTTCTTTCTGTTTTTGTTTATGTTTTCACCCTTGTTTTGTTTTTGTTATTTTGCTGTTGTTTTTAGATTTTCTGTTGGCATATTGGTATCTTTAAGGGTGAGTACATCAACAGGGGCTTTCTGTTTCTTTGTTTTTGTTTTTCTGTTTTTGTTTTTTCTGTCTTTGTTTGTGACTTGCTTTATTCATTAGTAGGTGAGCCTGTCTGTTTTCCCTTTTCTTCTTCTCTCTCTTCACCTTCCTTGCATCTCCCTCCTTCCTTTTCCATTATTTTCCTTTCTCTCAACTTATTTTGCTTTCGGAGGCAAACGTATACTCCCTCGGCATGGACAGATTGTAAGTTGGGAAATGGGTTCCAGGGGGCTCACACACCTGTCAGTGGATACTGATCTGAGGATTGCTCCTGAATGCCAGTTTCCCTCTTAATCATATCTCAAAATTGCAAAAAGCACATTCCTCCAACTCAAGTCTGGCTTCAAAATTGAACAAATCCAGAGGATCTGCATAAGGAAGAATAGGGAATTGCACAAACAGAAGTAAAAGTTACCCCCCTATTCCTGAACAATAGAATTAAAGAAGGGAGGGAAAGGGGGAAGAAAACCTTCACAAATGAAGAAGAAGCAAAGGAAGAATATAGGTCTCATAAAGATACCTGGGAAAACAGCAAATGAGATTACAGATTTCAGAACTCAAACAATGAAGAGTCCCAGAATGATTGATCTCAAACCACAAACCCAGATATCAAGATATTAGTAGAGAGAATAAATAGAAATGAGGAGAGACAAGAAAGAATGAAGAAGTTGATAACTGAGATCACAGCAATAAAGAATACAATGAATGAAATAAACAACAAACTGATAAACATGGAAAGCAGAATTAACCAAACAGAAGAAAGAATCTCAGAGCTTGAGGATCAAAATATGGGACTAACCCAATCTGTTAAAAACATAGAAAAGAAGCTTTAAAAGATAGAACAAAGCCTCCAAGAGATGCGTGATTATATCAAGAGGCTGAACCTAAGAATAATTGGAATCTCTGAGGCAGATAGGCAGAGACCACTCTGGAGCAAACATTCAAAGAAATTTTCCAAGGAAACCTCTCTCATCTCATCAGAGACATAACTATTGAAACACAAGATTCAGAGAACCCCTGCAAGTAATCAAATGAGAAGGCCAACTCCTAGACACATAGTAATTTACTTACACAAAGTAGGTACAAAAGAAAAAAATCCTAAAAGCAGCAAGAAAGAAAGGTCAGACTATCTATGGGAGAAGATTAATTAGAATAACAGCAGACTTTATCTACAGAAACACTACAGGCTAGAAGAGACTGAAGTCCAATTTTCAAAGTTCTCAAAGATAAACAATTCAAACCAAGAATATCCTACCCAACTAAGCTCAATTTCATCAGCAATGGAGAGTTACAATTCTTCCCAGACATTCAATCCCTAAGAGTTTATTTTTAAAAAAAGAATGGCCACATCCTTCCCAAGAATGCAGGAAAAAGATTGGAAACACACATAAATCCACTCAAAATCATAAGAAAGTCAACAAACAAACAAACAGCAGCAACAACAACAAACTCAATAAGAACCTCACCACAGAGATAAACTCTCACATCTCAATAATTAGCCTGAATGCAAATGGACTGAATGCACCGCTGAAAAGACATAGGATGGCAAATTAGATTTTAAAAATCAAGTTGCAACGATATGCTGTCTCCAGGAAACTCAACTCGCCAGAAAAGATACTCACAGACTCAAAGTAAGAGGATAGAAAACAAATTTTCAGGTGAATGAAACACAAAAGAAAGCAGGAGTTATGCTCTTAATATCAGACAAAATACCTGTTAAGGTATCAAAAATTTAAAAAGATACAGAAGGTCACTACATAATAATAAAAGGTTCAATCCATCAACAAGAAATATCCATCCTAAACATGTATGCACCCAACATAGGAGCATTAACTTACATAAAGCTTTTTATGAAGCTTTTAGGGGAACTAAAAAAATTTAGTGACTCTAACACTATCATAACTGGGGACTTAAATACCCACTAATAATCCTAGACAGATAATTGAGACCAAAGAAATCAACAAGGAGATCCAGAACCTCAACTTGATGCTTGACCAAATGGACTTAATAGATACCTGCAGAACACTCCACCCAACAACCATGTAATATACATTCTACTCATCACCACATGGAACATACTCCAAAATCAACCACATCCTCAGCCCATAAATCAAGCATAAATAAATTTCATAAGAATGAAATACTGCCATGTCTCTTCTCAGATCACAGTGCAATAAAAAAAATACATCAATACCAACAAAGTTCCCCAAAACCCATAAAGGCACATATACTAAACAGCAGTATGCTTATCAGCTCCTGGGTCAACATGGAAATCAAAACAGAGATTAAAAAATACCTGTAAGCAAATAAAAATGAAGAAGCATCTTACCAAAAATCTCTGGGATGCCATGAAAACAGTACTAAGAGGAGAATTCATATCTTCATGAACACATATAAAGAAAACAGAAAGATCACAAGTTAACAGTCTAACAAATCCCCTAAGGAAGCTGGGAAAGCAAGCTCATCAAAACCTAGCATCAGCAGAAGAATTCAGACCACCAAAATAAAAGCCCAAATATGGGACATAGAAGACAAATATATAATAGAAAAAAATTAGTGAAACAAAAAGTTGATTCTTTGAAGGTATAAACCCCTAGCCAGATTAGCCAAGAGAAAGAGAGAAAAAGCCCAAATAAACACAATCAGAAATGCAAAAAGTCAACTCACACCTGGCCCCAAAGAAATACAAAAGATTATCAGAGATCACTATGTAAACTTCTAAGGAAATAAACTTGAAAACCTAAGTGAAATGGAGAACTTTTTGACATCACACAACCTCCTCAGGTTGAAATGAGAAAAAATTGATACCCTAAATAGACCAATAACAATTCAGGAAGCCGGGCTCGGTGGCTCAGCCTGTAATCCCGCGCTTTGGGAGGCTGAGGTGAGTGGATTGCCTGAGCCCGCGGGTTCGAGACCCGCCTGGGCAGCGAGACCTCATCTCTACAATAAATCAAAAAATCAGCCGGGCGTGGTAGCGCATGCCTGTAATTCCGGCTACTTGGAAGGCTGAGGTGGAAGGATCGCCGGAGCCCAGCAGGTTGAGGCTGTGGCGGCCTCTGCACTCCAGTCTGGGCGACAGAGTGAGACTCCAACTCAAAAAAAAAAAAAAAGCAATTCAGGAAATTGACTCCATCAAAAGAACATTACCTACAAAAAAAACAAAAACCCTGGACCAGATGGTTTTCCAGCAGAATTTTACAAAACATACAAAGAGGAGCTGATACCAATCATTTTGAAGGTATTCCAAGCAATCAAGAAAGATGGACTCTCCTGAAAGCATTTTATGAAACTAATATCACATTGATACCCAAAACAGGTAAAGATTCAACCAAGAAGGAAAACTACAGGCCAATATCCTTGATGAACATAGGTGCTAAAATTATCAACAAGATTCTATTAAACCAGATCCAACAATACATCTCAAAAATCACATCTACCACCATGACCAAGTAGGCTTCATCCGCAGGATGCAGGACTGTTTCAACATCCATAAGACCATAAATGTAATTAAATACCTCAACAGATGTAAAAGCAAGATCCACATGATAATATCATCAGATGCAGAAAAAGCTTTCAATAAAATCTAGCATCCCTTCTTGATGAAAATGCGTAGGCATAGATGGAGCATAACTCAAAATAATAAGAGCCATCTTTGAGAAACCCACAGCCAACATACTGATAAACAGACAGAAATTGGAACCATTTCCCCTGAAAACTGAAACAAGACACGGCTGCTCACTCTCACCCCTTATGTTCAACACATTATTGGAAGTCCTAGCTAGAGCAATCAGACAAGAGAAGGAAATCAGGGATATCCAAATAAGAAAAGAGGAAGTTAAGTTATACTTCTTTGCAGATGACATGATTCTATACCTCAAAAACCCAACAGAATCTCTCAAAAACCTCCTTGCACTGATAAAGGACTTTGGCAAAGTCTCGGGGTATAAAATAAATGTGCAAAATACAGTTGCATTTGTACACACCAACAATAAACAAATAGAAACTCAAATAAAAAGCACAATCCCATTCACAATAGCACACAAAAAAATGAAATACCTCGGCATCTTCCTAACCAGAGATGTGAAAGACCTTTACAATGAAAACTACAAAATGCTGCTCAAAGAAATCCAAGAAGACACAAAGGGAAAAATATTCCATGCTCATGGATTGGAAGAATCAATTTTGTTAAAATGTCCATCCTTCCCAAGGAGCTACAGATTTAACACAATACTCATTAAATTACCAACATTGTTCTTCTCAAACCTGGAAATGACAATACAGAAATTCATATGGAAACATAAATGACCACAGATAGCCAAAACAATCCTCAGCAAAAGAAATAAGGTGGGAGGTATCACACTTACAGGCTTTAAACTTTATTATAAGGCTACAATAGTCAAAACAGCATGGTGTTGGTACAAGAACAGGCATATAGACCAATGGAACAGGATAGAGATGCCAGAAGCAAAACCTCAAATTCTCAACCAACTCAACTCATCTGACAAAGGCCTAACATCCAGGATCTACAAGAAACTCGAACGTGCTGAAAAGAAAAAAAATCGGCTCTTTACAAAGTGGGCAAAAGATATGAATAGATACTTCTCAAAAGAAGACACACGAGAATCTACATGAAAAAACACCCAGCCTCATTAATCATCAAAGAAAAGCAAATTAAAACCTCACTGAGATACCACCTAACTCCAGTCAGGATGGCCATCATCAATAACTCAGAAAACAACAGATTCTGGAAAGGATGTAGGGGAAAGGAAACATTTCTACAATGTTGCAGGAGTGTAAACTAGTACCACCTTTGTGGAAAACAGTTTGGCGATTCCTAAAAGATCTCAAAATTGATCTTCTATATGACCCTGCAACCCTCCTTCTGGGAATATACCCAGAGGAATTCGAATCACTCTGTGAAAAAGACACCTGCACATGCAAGTTTCTTGCAGCATTATTCACAATAGCAAAAGCATGAAACCAACCACACTGCCCACCAAAAGAGGACTGGGTTTAAAAAATGTGGTACACATACACAAAAGCATAGTACACAGCCATAAAGGACAAAATTATGAACTTCGCAGCAACTTGGATGGACTTAGAGTTTATCATACTCAATGATCTATCACAGAAACAAAGAACTGAGTGCCACAAGTTTTCACTCATAAGCAGACTATGAATAATTATCATAATACTTTAAGAAAGGAATCGACAGTAGTGGGAAACTGCCAGTAGAGGAGGAGCACACTTCATCAACAAGGGCACCTGCATAATGAACATTTATATACTTAACCCTGAATTGTACCCTACATTTTTAAAATTAAAAAAAAAACATTTGTGCTTTAAAAGACACCATTAAGAAAGTGAAAAACAGCTCATAGAATGGCTCCCTCAGATGGTGGGCAACTGATGCCAGCTGTTGACCAGCAGCTCGACTTTGGGCTGTTGAACAGAATACATACATGACCCTCCAGGTCGCTTGGTCCTCTCACAGCATAATGGCTGGCTTTACAGAGATATGTCCCATGAGCATTCAGGAGGAAATTGCAAGGCTTCTTTTGATTTCAACTTGAAAATCACTTAGTATCTCTTTCACAGTATTCTTTTTAGAGATACAATTCAAGGTGAGGTATACAAACGCTGATTATGCAGGTACCATTGTTGATAAGATGTGTCCCTCTGTTCCCTAACAGTTTCCCTCAACTGCCAGTTCCACCACCCCTCTCCCCTGGCAGTTTCCCACTACTGCCAGTCCCTTTAGTATTATGATAATTGTTCAAGGTCCGCTTATGAGTGAAAACATATGGTACTCTGTTCTTTGTTTCTGTGATAGATCACTGAGTATGATTGACTTCAAACCCATCCAAGTTGCTGCACAGTTCACATGTTTGTCCTTCTTTATGGCTGTGTAATATTCCGTTGTGTATATGTACCACATTTTAAAAATCCAGTCCAGCTTCGATGGGCAGCATGGTTGGTTCCACGTTTTTACTACTGTGAATAGAGCTGCAACAAACAGTATTCTGTTGGTCAAAGCAAGCAACAAAGTCAGACCAGATTCAAGGGGAGGGGACTACACAAAGATATAGACACTAAAAGGCATGGTTATCTATGAGAAAGAAGAAAGATATCTTTGGAGAAATTAGACCTTGTGAATAAAAATGGAATCTTATCTAAGCTTCATGTTTGTTGAATCTTTGAAAAAGAGATGAGTCTAAATAAATGGGTTTTCAAACTTACTAGTTCAATCATTTTTTTAACAACTTCACATTTTGCATATGCATAATTCACTCATTTAAGTATATTCACAGGCATATGCAACCATCAACACAATCAATTTTAGAACATTTTCTACATGCTATCTCCAAAAGAAAGCCCATACCTTTAACTGTTACTCTTTTTTTCCAAATGAAATATTTGATGAAATTTTTGCACATAGAATAAATGGTCATGGAGCTGCCGTGATTGGGGTGCAGGTGCGACATCCAAGTTGTGCGTAAGGCATTCTTCCCCATGGCACTGCCAGTGATCTCAAGCCCCTCCTGGCATCTTTCAGCTCCACAGAAGGCAATGGAAAACCACCGATGAGCTCTCTGTTCTTTCAGTAGCAGAATAACCATAGAGGAACTTTAATTCTTAGGGCAGGAATGATCAAAGAGATTTTTGACTTTTCTTGCATTTGTAATTTGTAGGGTTTTGATGCAAACAGATGTAGGAAAGACAGTAAGGACTTTTCAAAGCCTGGTCCATTACCTCAAGATAATTCGGCTCCAAGAAGCAAAGGATGACATTGCGTCATCCAGGGCTTTGACACTCTAAAGCTTCAAACAAAGGAATAAGCTTTGGGAAGACTAGAAAGTAGAGTTATAGGAACCCCAGGCATGTGGTTGGAGACTGGGGTGGGGGCAATTGGAATTCCCAAATCTCAAATATACTAGGAAGGCAGCCAAGGGCAGAGGAAATGCTCCAATGTCAAATAAAGCTTCAAATACCTAAAACTGATTCAAAGAAAATGCTCATTCCTGGGAAGCAATAGCTATCCCTAGACCATTGGCTCGCAGGCTCCTGTCAAAGCCTTATACTTCCTCATCCCCCAAACATTCTCTGCTCCATTTATTGTGTGAGTGTTTTTCCAAAGCAAAGTCCAATCCTACAATAGATGTCACTGGGAGGATGTCATCTGCTTTATACCCCTCATCTGATGTAAGGATGGATGGCATTCACTATTAGTGACTATTAGTTCCACCGTGAATTTGCAACCAACAGCAGTGGTCAACCTATTTTCTGTTCTAAACTGAAGGACTCAAAGGGATTCCACAGATATTCCAGGAACCGATGAAAAAATTTATGCACACGTGTATTCTTTTCAGTCATTATGATACTAAAAAATGTGATTGCACTGATTTAATTTTTATTTAATTTTTATACCATGTACTTCTCAAGAACTTGCAAGGTTTAACCCTTTCGCTAGTCCAGAATCCTATGGTTTTCTTTTATTAACGTATTATGCCTATTAATTGTGAACGTCTAATGAAATTCCCTTTCCCTGAAAGAAAGAAAATAATGAAAAAATCACGCTCTACTTGTAAAAATCAACTCATAGAAGAGATGGGCAAAAAGGGTTAGATCTGCTGCATGGTGTTTCAGCAAGGGGCTTTGTTGTCGTGACTTTTCCCCAGCGCCTGGGAGTTGAGCATGCTCTGGGAGGAGGGGCAGAGAGAACCAGGGCTGTCCCTCGACCCATTCTCTCGGCCACCTGTCATCCTCGTGCTGTCTAAAGCTCCAGGACTTGACAATTTGATTGGAGCCTCCAAGTGCAATGTTCCGACTTTCCATTGCCTGTTCCCTCACAGTGGCCTTTGTGAAGCTGTCAGTGTCTATTTTTCATTAAAAAAAATTGTGGCAATATTGAGACAGGATGTTTCCTCATTATTTGTAGCTCTGATTCAAGCCACACATTCTCTCAAAGCTTGCTTCTGTCTGATTTCTCTCCTGGTTGTTACCTGCTGTGTCTCAGTCACACCTAATTGACTCCTCTGTAGCATAGTGAAAGGTGTGTCTTATTCCCCCACACTCCTTACCCTCGCAGCTAATGATACTCGCTTCTCGCTTGGGCTAAGCGAAGAGATGTCCGTTTGGACCACCAATTTCCACCCAGGTTTTACAAATTCTTCAAGTCATTTCTTTCCTGGGACTTAGAACCTACTTCCCTTCATAGCTGAAATGTTTCCAATAAATGTATATTCCTTCTTATTTCTTGGAGACAAATTAAGCCATTCCAGTGCATCAGCGAAGATCACAGTTATGCCAAGTACATCATCATATGCCCATCGAGAGGCAAGCCGAGTCTCACCAACATCGCACAGATCTCCTGAAGACTTTTGCCTTTGGCTATGGAAAAAGAGAATGTCATCTATTTAGACAATATGTGCTTGTTTCTTGACTGATAACTCGTTTTCTGTGGCAACTTTCCAGGTTGAACTCATGGGCTTTTTGATCTATAAATGCAGAAGACACGTTTCAGAATTCCAATTTCTTGAGAAGTCTGAGGCCTGAAGAGGAGTATGTGATCATACATCTTTCTCCCCATCTGCCTGTCTGGGGCATTCTCTAAACCTCAACCCATTTGCATGTTGTCCAGACTCCCTCACTGTTGCAGGCTAAACCAGTCATCTCAGCGCCTGTCAGAGCTCCTGGACAGTGCTGCTTCCTTTGTGTCTTGCAGACCTGGGGAACACACATGTCTGTAATCCTTCTTCATCTCGGGATATTTATATCTGCCCCTTAACTCCAGCTCCCTCTCACTACCTGGGATTATGCTACAGTGGGAAGCAACTCTTCTGGCAGCTTGATTTTCAACTCAGTTCAGTTTCCCCAAATGCCTGATGTATATTAACTGATATCACACTTGACATTCATCTATTTTGGAACAATGATTTGAATTGAAAGCTCTCCCCTCAAACATAAACAACCGTAGAATATGTTTCCATGTAAGTCTTCTGAGAAATTATTCGATTTTGTGGCAGCAGCCATTGATTTAAAATAATACTGGTGCGAGACAGAACCAATCAGTAGACTCTCCTGACATAAGTTAAACATCTTTACTACCGAAAATAGAATTATGTATGGTGCGGAAATGTATTGGAGTGAAATTATTCTTGAATATAACAATGACAATGCGATTTCCAGGATTTATGATGGGCACTTTGGGAATTGTGTAAGTGGCCTAAAAGAGTTAATGTCCCTCCCAAAGTGCTTTATTTTAATGTTTGGGAAGTTTATAATCTAGTATACTACACTGCTTTCCAGAAATATCTCACCATTATGAGCCTCCATCCATATGAAAATATTTGCTTTTATGGATGAATATACGCTCTCAACAAAAATATTAAATGTAGCAAGTTTGGAACTTCCTAAATCCAATCACTTTAAAAATTTGCAGTTCTCACATTAGCACAATAATAAAAATAACATATGTAGGTAACTACCACCTTTCTGGCCAAAGGACCATTTCGATGGTTGGCTGAACAAGGAAAAATTGCATTTTTATTTCACCCAAGCTGCCTTCTCTGGCTTTTGCCGCCTCTGTCTGTACAATGTCACCATCAATCCACCATCAACAAAATGTAAGAAACCTGGGGAAATGAGAAGAAAGATGATACGTGGCCCATTAAAAATTTTAAAAACAAAGAATGGGTCTTAAATAAGGAGTAGCACAGCTATGTAGGAGTATTTGGCCACCAGACTGAAAAGTTAGAATTAGACTGATAAGAGAAAGAAAATCTCTGCAGTAATCTGGGGAAAATATCTTGAGAGAGCAAAGGTGGCTTATATTGGATATGCTAAAAACGACTCTTGCTACCAATTTCTGAATGGAAAGATGCTACTTTTCCATAAGAAAGACAAACATTTGTGTTTAAATGATGCTCACAATTTGTTTCTGACCAGACTTCCATAAATCATCTCCCACACACGTACACACCCTTTGAAGCCAACAGAGGTATTATGGAAGCATCATGCTTCCAATCTCCTCTTGGGCGTGATAAATATGGTCCATTATCAGCCAGCAATAGTGGTTCCAAATCTGAGGCCCCAGAAATTGAAGACAGGACTACGTGCGGAACGAGATCCAAGCTCAGACGTTCCTTGAAAAGTTTGACTCCAGCTCTTCTGACTTCTTGAGCCTGCCAACTTGGAATGAAAACCTCTTGAGAACGTGTTTTCTTACAAAATTTACAAAGAGCTTTGCTCTGAGCCAACAGCTGGAAATGCCGTGAGAGCAGGCACTCTTGGAGATCTGATTTCTTACAGCATTTTGGCACCTCTGGTTCAGCCCCTGGCGGGCAACCAGAAACCGGAGAGGTAATAAAACATGGTATGTTCCCAGGACAGCTCTGGGCCAGGCTCTTTCCCGGAGAGGGAATGACTAATGCCAGGAGAAAGGCTGGACCACGCGCCTTTGCTGCTCTCTGCAGAAGGGATGCAAGGAACATCTCAGGAGGGGTTCACCAGCACAAACGCCATTCCTCTACCAGTGACAGGCACCGGGGCAGTTTCCTTTGCTGGGTTTGTCAATACACATGGGCTGTCTGGACTGCCATTGCCCTGACTAGGTTTAGGAACACAAGTGATTGTAGAGACCGTCGCTGCAAATAAAAGCTTAATTTGCCAGCTTCAATCCTAAAGTAGAATTTTTAACAAGTGATGTTCATTCCCTAATAATTTTTAAAACAACTGGGAATAACCATACCAGTTAGATTTTGGTAGCTGTGTTTCTTCTTGTATTTGTATTTCCCTTATTTTCACCTATTCTATTCTACTCTTTTTTCTTTTTCTTTTTTCTTTTTTTTACCACTTTTGTTCAATAGAATAAGGGGGTAAGATGCTGAGAAACCAAGGTCTATAAACCTGGAAGAGGTTGTCCTATTTACACTGCTGGTACAGACTGCATTTTTACCCCTCGAGTGTGTGTCCAGAAGGAATAGAGTATTTGCATGTCCTTCAAGAACGAGTCAAAGGGAATGGGGTTTGCAACACGGACTCCAGTGGGGGAAATGTATCCCACTACTCAGACCAGTATATTATCCTCCCTGACAAAACAACTACCGCCTCCACTCTAATTCATCAACTTCTTAATTATTCTCCCTGGTTATGAAAATTAGTGTCTGCTAAATTTTAGAGCACAAAGAGAAATAGCCAAGCTCGAATCTTCTGACAGCCGATTTATGACTACTCACTGGCAAAGCCCACCTAGATTCAGCAAGGGACAACTGTGTTTGCTCAAACACTATGGTCCTGGCCAGTCTGCTGATTTGGGGTGGAGAAGACCCCGCCACAGACAAAGCAACTTGGGCCAAGGCAAGGGCATGAGACCACAGTGACACTTGGCCCACTGAAGGCATTTGGGGTAGTAGGGTTGTCAGCTAAAATGCAGGATGTCCAGTTAAATTCAACTCCAGACAAGCAATGGATGGTTTTTAGTATGAGTATGTCCCATTGCAATGTTTGCAACATACTTCTACTAAAAAGTTATTTGTTGATCACCTGAAATCAAATGTAACTAGGATTCTGAATTTTTATTTGCTAAATCTGGCAATCCTAACTTGGAGTTTCTATTGATGTTGAGGCAGCCGAGTAAATTCATGCCCAAAGCAATCAAACCAAATGCAGGGCCAATGCAAATCCCCAGAATTGAGCAGAGGACAAGAAAGGAGTAGCAAAAATTTCACCTCCCACCCTTCCCTCACCCACATTGACTCCAAGGCCCTGAGCGAGCTGCTCTGTGACTTGGATACAACTTTCTCAGGAAATTAAGCCAGGAGGCCAGAAGCCTGAAAGGAAAATATATCCAATTTGAAAAGAGCAAATCAGACTTTAAATAAGGAAATGTTATTAACTAAAAGCACAGACACTGGAAACCACCACCTTTTCAGAATGACTAGAGGGAAATAAGAGTGTCTCATAACAGAAAAAAAAAATTAAGAGCGAGAAAGAGAGAGAGAGAGAGAGAAAGACATCCAGTCTTCCCGGAGTTTCTTTCTTTGATAGTTGCACTTCATTGTGGCTTGGAAGGACTGCTCAGATGGGCTTCCCTTATGGAGCTGTCAACACTCTTTTATTAAGGAACACAATGTCATTGTGTAAATTTTGAGAGAATCAAAAAAGAAAAGAAAAATTACTTGTATTCTTGAAATTAGAAGATAACCACTGTATACCCATCTATCTTTTATCTCAGCATACATACAATTTTTATAGCACTGAAATTGTAAAGCATGTAACATTTTGTAGCCTACTTTTATCATTAAATATATTGTGAATGTTACTGCATATGCTTAAGCAGTTTCTGAGAATGTAATTTTTAATGACTACTTAGTATTCCATTGCTTTTAATGGTGCACAATTTATTTAACCCATTTGCTCTCATTGGATATTTATCCTGTTTTTCATTTTTCACTATTAAAGAGCACATCACATAGAGTCTCCTTGTACATCCAACTCTTTGCAATTCTCTAATAATTTACATGGGTCATAAGTCATGAATAATGGCAAACTTTTAATTCACATTGTCAAGGTACCCTCCAGAAAATCGTATGCACAATAAGTAAGAATTACTGCTTTTCCATAACCTTGCCCACACTGGACATTACCCCTCTCAAAAATCTGACATTTAATCACCAAATCGGAAGAATGCTTCTTAGTCACAGGCATACCCTGGAGATGTCGCCGGTTCAATTCCAGACCACCAAAATGAAGTGAAGATTGCAATAATGCAAGTCACACAAATTTTTTGGTTCCTCGATGCATATAACAATTATTTTTATACTATACTGTATTCTAGTAAGTGTTCATCAACATTACACAGAAAAATGCATGTACATACCTTAATTTAAAAATATTTTATTGATCAAGAAATGTTAAGGATCATCTGATCCTTCAGTGAGTTGTAATCTTTTTGCTGGTGAAGGATCTTGCCTCAATGCTGATGACTGCTGACTGATCAGGGTGGTAGTTGCTGAAAGTTGAGGACACTGAGGCAGCTTATTAAAATAAGACAACAATAAAGTTTGTCACATGGATTGCTGACTCTTCCTTTCATGAAAGATGTATCTGTAGCACGTGATGGGCATTTTTCCCACAAGAACTTCTTTCAAAAATAAAGTCAATCTTCTCAAACTCTGCCTCTGCTTTATCAGTTAACTTAATGCAAAATTCTAAATCGATAGCTGTCATTTCAACAGTGTTCACAGCATCTTCACCAGGAGCAAATTGCATCTGAAGACATCTCTTTTGGGTAACACCCTGGGATCCCCTCCCACTGTGGGAGTTTTTTCTGTCTTCTCAATAAGTCCTACTTCCTAAAGAAAGAAAGAAAGAACTTCTTTGCTCGTCCATAAGAAGCACCCTCTCATCATTTTAAGTTTTATCATGAGATTACAGCAACTCAGTTCCATCTTCTGTTTCGACTTTCTAATTCTAGTTCTCTTGCTTTTTTCCATCACATCTGCAGTGACTTCCTCTGCTGAAGTCTTGAACCCCTCCAACTCATCCATGAGGACTGCAATCAACTTCTTCCAAATCCCTGTTAATGTTACTATTTTGACCCTCCCATGAATCACGATTGTTCTAATGGCACTTAGAATAGGGAATCCTTTCCAGAAGATTTTCAATTTACCTTGCCCCTTCCATCAAGGGAATCACTATTTATGGCAGCTATAGCCTTGCAAAATGTATTTCTTAAATTATAAGGCCTAGAGTCAAAATGACTCCTCGACACACTGACTGCAGAGTGGATGTGGTGTTAGCAGCTACAAACTCAAGATTGATTTCCGCTGAAGTCTCCACCAGCGCTCTTGGGTGACCAGCTGAATTGTCAATGAGCAGTAATATTTTGAAAGTTATCTTGCTTTTCTGAGCAGTGGATCTCAACAATGTGCTTAAAATAACCGGTAAACCGTACTGCAGACATATGTACTGTCATCCAAACTTTTTTGTTCCATTTATTGAGCTCAAGCATGGCAGATTTAGCGTAATTCCTAAGGCCCCCTTGACTTTTTTGAAGTAGTAGATAAGTATTGGTTTCAAAGTAAAGTCATCAGGTGCATTAGTCCTAACAAGAGAGTCAGTCTGCCCTTTGAAGCTTTAAAGGCAGGCATTGACTTTTCTCTCTAGCTATGAAAGTCCTACATGGCATCTGTTTCCTGTAGAAGGCTGTTTTGTCTGCAATCTATTGCTTAGAGTAGGCACCTTCATCAATAATCTCAGCTAGATCTTCTGGATAACCTGCTACAGCTTCACCATCAGCACTTGCAGCTTCACCTTGCACTTTTTATGTTAACAGAGACAGTTCATTTCCTTAAACTGCATGAACCAACCTCTGCTAGCTTCAAACTTTTCTTCTGCAGCTTCCTCATCCTCTCAGCATTCATAGACTTGGAGAGGGTTAGGGCCTTGCTCTGGATTCGACTTTGGTTTAAGGGACTGTTGTGGCTGGTTTGATCTTCTATCCAGACCTCTAAAACTTTCTCCTTGTCAACGATATATTTCACTTTCTTATCGTCGTTCATGTGTTCACTAAAGGAGCACTTTTAATTTCCTTCAAGAACCTTTGCATTCACAACGTGGCCAACTGGCACAAAAGGCCTAGCTGTTGGCCTGTCTCTGCTTTCCACATGCTGTCTTCATTAAGCCTAATCATTTCTAGCTTTTGATTTAAAGTGTGAGATGTGTGACTCTTCCTTTCACTTGAACATTTAGAGGCCATTATAGAATTATCGATTCGTCTCATTTCAAAATTGTGTTTTAGGGACAGAGAGACCCAAGGAGAGGAAAGAGATGGGAGAACGGCTAATCAGTGCAGCTGTCAGACGCAAACAATATTTATCAATTAAGTTCACTGCCTTATGTCATGGGCACAGTCCATAACACCCCAAAACAACTATACTATAATAGCATCATCAAAGATCATTGATCACGGATCATTATCATAGATATAATAATAATGAAAAAAGTTGGAAATCTCATTCTCCATCTAGTTATTAATGGAATGTGGGAATATTATTGATTTGCGCATGCTACTACCAAAGAAACTCTGTTTGCCACTTTCTTTAAAATATTCTCTTAGTGGGATTGGCAGTAGTGGGGATCTGCCAGGGGACGGGGGAGCACACCTCATCA
This sequence comes from Cephalopachus bancanus, assembly GCA_027257055.1. Classification (NCBI taxonomy): domain Eukaryota; kingdom Metazoa; phylum Chordata; class Mammalia; order Primates; family Tarsiidae; genus Cephalopachus; species Cephalopachus bancanus. The sequence continues at coordinate 239,142 of JAPVLO010000192.1, forward strand.
ACAAGGGTACCTGCATAATGAACATTTGTGTACCTAACCCTGAATTGGACCTCGCATCTTTAAAATTAAAAAAAAAAGATAAAATAATAAAAATAAATAAAATATTATGTCGGAGTTTCTAGACATACGTGCAGACGCAGACTTCTATCTATTCCTTAACCTTATTTCTGTGTCCTGTCTCATCACACATGTTAGGAATTTCTGAGCGATGCTCACAATGACGGGGATTGCAACATCCTTACCTGTTCCTGATATTAACTGAGGGGGCCTTCAGAGGACCCTCATTAAATGTGATGTAACTGCTGATTCCATATTGTTTCTTTTTTCATGTCAAGGAACTGTTCTCCTATTCCTGACTTATTAAGTTTTTATCAGAAATTGATGTTGAATTTTATCAGATGACTTCTGGGAATTCATTGAGGTTTTCCTTCTTTTAATCTACTGATGTGATATATTTTATTAATAGATTTCAGAATATTAAAACATGATTTTAGTCTTAGACGAGACCTACATGGTGTATGAAAATGTTGTTTTCAATTTGCTCTTTGCTATATATTATTTAGGACTTTTTGTTTTTGGATTCAACAGCTACAAACTGCATCTCGCTGGAAGCCAGCCCCACTGATTATGCATTCTTCATCTTCCAATGAAATGGGTTAAGTTTTCACACCCTTGTTCAGATTTTGGATTCAAGCCTCAGATCGCTCTGAAAAATGCACCAGAAAACATTCTTTCCCCTATGCTTTCATACAGCAGAGGAATTATTTATTTTTACACAAGAAATCCCTCTCTCCCAAACTCCAGAGAATTCTAAAATTAATCTGGAAGAATGACCACAGTAGAATAATAACAGAGGAACCAATACAAGAGAGTAAACTGAAAGTATTACAAAACTATAACAATTAAACCTAAAACAACTTTTGAAATTTCCCTACATGGCTATTACCCTGTAAAAGTTTTTCTCCTTTTTTAAGTCAGATATAAACATTTATCTTTTCCTCAGAAAAACCTTTCATTTCATAGATAGTTGACCAGTAAATTACATATAGTATTTCTTTATATTATTATTATTTATAGTTTTATTAATTCTAGTATCTTCTTTTCATTTCCTCAGTTACATTTACCAATTCCTCATTTTGCATATGTAGGATTTTTTTTCTCTTTTTTTCCTCCCTAAAACAGATTTTTCAGTGGTTAGTCTATTTTAATGTTTGTTTTTAAAGTTTTTGAACGTAACGTGTTTGCTGTTTTCTAAATTCTAATTCGTAAATTTCTGTTTTGTAGTCTTTATTATTTATGCTTTTAACATCCTTGAACATAATAGCCTCAATTTTTTAACTATTAAAATAAGTGATTGTTAGGAGATTTTATTGCTTATTCTTCTTTAATAACAAACATATTTACTATGATGCATTTGACCCTAAATTGACTTTGGGCTTCAGTCCTTAACTTTGCATAAGGCTTTTATTTTTAAAAATATTCTTGAATTAGATACTCCATTTTAAAAAATCTAATAGTTACAGGGAGAGTATTGTTTTAATTTTGTAGATGTATTGCAGTTTATGGTACATTTTTTATTTTTGAGTTGGAGTCTCACTCCGTCGCCCAGACTGGAGTGCAGTGGCCACTCCCGGCCACCGCAGCCTCGACCTGCTGGGCACCGGCGATCCTTCTGCCTCAGCCTTCCGAGTAGCCAGAATTACAGGCATGCGCTACCACACCCGGCTGATTTTTTGATTTATTGTAGAGATGAGGTCTCGCTGCCCAGGCGGGTTTTGAACCCGCAGGCTCAGGCGATCCACTCACCTCAGCCTCCCAAAGGTGTGGGATTACAGGCTGAGCCACCGAGCCCAGCTATGGTACATTTTTGTAATTAAAATTTGTGTCTATTTTTCTGTAACTACAGATGTGCTCTGTAAAATTTTTCCTAAAAGTTTTCGTTAAAATAGATTAACTTAAAAAAAATTAATGACCTAAGCTCTCACTTGAAGAAACTAAGAAAAACATCTAAACCCAAAGTAAGTAGAGGAGGGAAATGAAATTGTGCTATATAAATACATGAAGTAGAAACTAAACTGTGCACTTAAAAAATAATAATAATTGACCGTAGCAGGAAACTGCCGGGGGCGTGGGGGCTGGAGGTGGGATTGGCAGTAGTGGGAATCTATCAAAGGAGAGGACCACACTTCATCCACAAGGGTACCTACATAATGAACATTTATGTATACCTAACCCTGAATTGTACCCCACATCTTTAAAATAAAAAAAAAAATCCATCATTAATAAAACAAACAACAGATGCTGGTGAGAATGCAGAGAAAAATGAACACTTCTCCACTGCTGGTGGGAATGCAAACTAGTGCAGCCTCTCCGGAAGACAGAGCAGCAATTTCTGAAACAACTAGAAATTGACCTTCCATATGAGCCAGAAATCCCCCTATTGGGAATACACCCAGAGGAACTCAAGTCGTTCTACCAAAAAGATAGCTGCACACACATGCTTGTTGCAGCTCTATTCATAATAACAAAAATGTGGAACCAACCATGCTGCCCATCGGTGAGGGACTGGACTAAAAAAAATGTACATATGCACAATGGAATACTATATACACATATATACAATGGAATATTATGCCGCCATAAAAAGGACAAACACAAAAAAGGACTTTGCAGCAGCTTGGATGGATTTAGAGTCTATCATACTCAGTGATCTATCACAGAAACAAGTAGCATAGTACCATATGTTCTCACTCATAAGCTGATCTTGAACAATTATCATTATACTACAAGAAAGAATTGGCAGTAGTGGGAAACTGCCAGGGGAGAGAGAGGGTGTGATTGGCAGTTGAGGGAAACTGCCAGGGGAGGGAGGGGCACACAAGGGTATGTGCATATTGAACGTTTGTGTACCTAACCCTGAATTGTTCCTCACATCTTTAAAATAAAAAATAAAAATGAAAAATAAAATAAATGAAAAGTTTTTTAAAAGTTTCTCTTTGTGATTAAGATATTTTTGTCATCAATTTTACAAACATATTATGGACATAATCGTCTGTCTTTGGATGGTACAAATTTCACTATACCTTATTAAATACTGAATACGCTTTACTTATGACATATTATCCCATTTTTTATCTCTCTGTTTATTTTTTCAATGTCTTGTCCTATAGTGACAGTTGCATATGAAACTCACTCACTATGTTAATCATGTCTGTCAATTTCTCCTTGTATTTTTAATTTATTCTTGCTCTATATATTCTAACGATTGTATTGTACACATAAAGTTTTGCTACTCATATACACTCATGGTGAATTTTACGTTTTGCCTACACAGAAACAAACAATTGAAACTCCTTAAACTCTAGTTTGATATTAATACTGCCTCTACTTTGCCATTTTTATTTGTATTCACCTGATATGTCTTTGTCCAGTCCATTATTTTTTAAACTTTCTATATCTGTTTATTTTAGATATGTCTCTTGTCAATAGATTTTTATTTATTCTGGTTTTTAATCAGTTCTGAAAGTCTGGCATTTGAGAAATTTGACCTATGCACATTTATCTCTGGACTTACTTCTGCTGTGCCTTACTTTTATAATATTTTTTAAATATTTAAAATATAATATTTTAACATATTCCTTTGTTGCTTCACTTTACTCACCACTTGCTGAAAAATATTTTTTATCTCTTTATTCTTTAGTATTTTTCAAAGTGTAAATCCTGTTTTTATCCCACATGTGGTTATTTTCACATTTCTTTTTCACATATTTTTTCCAGTTACCATTAACTAGAAACCACAACTAGAAGCTTAATGGGAGCAACAATCATTTAAACTTTACCTGTTTTTCTGGCAGGGCTGTTTACCTCTTTTACCTTCCATAGCTGACTGCAGCACGTAGTAATACAAATTTTTCAGTAAGGGCACATGAATGTTATATTTTTTTAGGCTTTTTGCATATATGAAAATATCCTTTGCTTTAGCCAGTTCTAACCAACATATGTGTAATACACACCTACCATATGTAAAGGATGGAGAACTAATAAGACAGCACAAATCTTTTCAATCCTTACCTTATGAAACTTGTAGGCTAGCTGGATGCTACTTATAAATGGCACATTGGGTAGAAAATGCTTGTGTCAAAATATCTATTAAAACTATCCAAACACTGATTCATTATTATCTTGTCTTTATTATTGTGGAAAAGTCTATCAGCTATCCAACTTATCTCAAGGTACAGATTATGACGGAAGATGGGAGAGTATTGAAATTAAACTTTTTGCAGGTAAATAACTAAGAAAATAAACAGAGCCATTGGTAATCTTAAGCAGAATGCAATATAAGTTGTGTGTTCCAATCAAAGTGAAAATGGATTTGGACATTTTGTAGGCAAAAGAAACTCATAGCAGTTTGAGTTGTGTGTGTGTGTGTGTTTTTGTAGGTCAATTGGTTTTTAGCCTAAATATATATTTCTATTTAACTTTGAGATTCAAGTTCCATAAATTGTGTCTGATAGTCATAAAACGCTTTTCACTCTTCAGTGATGACGCTGGCTTCTCTGTTCACCGTACTCGTTTCTTCGGGAATTCCCATTACGCCTATATTGGATCTCTTGATCTTCCAGGTCATCTACTTTATTTTTTTAGCATTTTGTTTCTTTATCTCTGAGCTTCTTTAAGTTCTCGAGTTTACCCTTGACTTCACTTAATTTTCTACAATCAACTGTCCACATTGCAGTTTAAATGTAGCAATTATTTGTTTGTAGATAACGTTGAGGGTCTTGCTTTCTCCATCTTCAAAAAAAAAAATGCCCATTCTGATTTCACAGGTGCAATGTCATCCTAAATTTTGTTGAAAATGGAAAAGAAAAACTTTCTAGAATTTTCTATCTCTTGCTGTTGCCTCATTTCACAGAAAGACATTTGCTTTGAGTCCTCAAAACTTCTGATTGTCTTGGCCAAAGTCACTGTTCTTTGCTTTTCTTTAGGAGGAAGGGTTCATTTTTTGACCATTTTTGAGTTTCCAAGTTTTCTATAACAAGACAAATCTTTCAGGCACAAACTAAAGGACGCAGGAAAAGTTGAGAGCTACACTAAACTTGTATTGTCAGAGTACTCACCTGGCAGGGCAGCTGTGGCACAAGCAGAGCAGGACCCCTTCCCATGTAAGAACTCTTCTTTGTCTGAAAAGCATCTCCTTGGGTTTGGAGAACCTGACACTTCCAGGAGCAAAGTTTCCCTTCTCTGCCTACCATGGCTGCTGCTGGGTCCAGATGTGCCCTGCAACCACCTGGGTCACTGGCCCAGCCCTTTCCAGCAAGGGAACAATAGTACAGTTCTGCTAGGGTCTTTCCTAGAAAGTTCTCAAATTAACTTCCCTTCCTCAATAGGAAGTCATAATTCAGATTAGTCCTTCATTCCCGAAAATGTGGACAAAATATCTTGAGTTTCCCAGTCTGGGGATGCCACCGTAGGGTCCAGCTCCAACTTTGGGTTTCCCCTGCTTTCACATTTCTCTAGTCCTTGCCATGGCAATATGCATAGTAAGGATAAGCAAAGAGGGCGACCATAAGACGGCCAAAGGCATCAATGCCCAAACCCACCTAAGAGTGAAGAGAAGGGGTTGAGTTGGGAGGGATCTAGCTGCTGCTCCTGCTCCCTGTATGTGAGAGAAGTTGCTGTCGCTCCTCGCCCTTTAAAGTTTCCCAGTCCCACCCAGCCCACCCCAGGGGAAGAATGGTCCAGAGGGCAATTGGCCCCACTAGTCTAAAGGAAGTCTGGCAAGGAAAGCTGACTCCCACCTTTGCCATCCTGAGACTGTTCCTGCTTTCCCCGCCCAATGGGGCCCAAGTTGTCCAACCTCAGAAAAGAGGAGAGCAGAAAGTTAGCAGACTCTCTGGCAGCATCTCCTGGCCAGAAGCAGGACTCCAATGGCCACCCCAAACTCCCCAGGCCATCATACTGTGGATGGAGCTATGCCCCAACCTGTGTCCAGCGTCAACAACATTTTCCATATCTCTGCAGGGAGGACCAGACGTTTTTTTCATTCAGAAACATTGTTATGTTGGCCTCTGTCACTGACCCAAGGAGCCACGAAAGGAAAAGATGTGCAATTTTCACATCCTAGTAAAAACAAAATTTCCCCCAGAGAGCCAACAACATCCTGAGTCCAGGAACGTAAATATATACTTTTCCCTCGTCCTTTCTCGTTTTTACCATTTTTTTTTTTAGAAAAAAGAAACCTGTGTTTTGCGTAGCTGCCAGGAAGGCATTGCATGGGAACGCCTGTAAATCTGCAGTAACTGGAGAGCGGAGGGGCAACAGCATTCTTTATCCTGCTCCATATCGATCGCCTCTAATGAGTACCCGTGCAGCTGCGGCTAATGGTGGTACGTCTGGTGTTAAGGGCAAATGTGGGAGAAGATTATCAACCCAAGGGGCTTAACAGTTGCTGGACGGCCCAGAGCCCTCGGGGCGAGGATGCACTTGAGAGGTCACTGAATCAAATGAGGGAAGATTCAGTGCCTGCCGCCAGAAGAAATGCAGCAGGACTGGATTTTTTTTTTCCATCAGAGACTACAGGCATCAACAAAACCGTTACCTTCTGCTAGTCATTAGTCCCTGACCCTTTGCCCGATAAGAAGGCTCCTACTGGAGCCTCCTCGTCCTAATTATGACTCATCAGACGGCAGCAATCCTACCCAATTAGTGGGGCTTAAACGAGGGCACTTGGTGGAACAAGGGCCGAACCCTGTGTGAACCAGAGAAGGACGGGCGCCTGCTCAAATGCCATCCACCCTGAGTCTGCTTTTACCTGGGGGGCGGGGAGCTGCTATTTGATCTGGTGTGCTTGATATCGCATTCACTGTGTTGCCTGCCACCCCCCTCGGAGATCTGACAGGGGCCAGATGAGTGGCCATCAGAGGTGCCGAGGCCAGTGGTCTTCAAGGGACAGCTCACCGGCAGATCCCTTGGAGTGCTCGCAGTCAAATGTCAGTGCAGAAAGGGAGCCACAGGTATTAGACAAGATAAAGAAAAATGACTGGCAAATGCCTTCAGGGGTCAGGCATGTCGCACATTCTGAACTTTAATAGCATAATGGAGTAATTGCAGCTGGGAAAAGAACCCAGACCCAGCAGGAAGGAAGGGTATGCTGAGGCTGGAACGCGCAGGCAGCCAGGGAAGGGGAGAGGGTGACAACGCCTGTCCTTTGCTATGCAAAAAATGCCCAAACCACTATTTATTTTAACGCTGTAAATAAGCAATTTAAATATTATCCTAGTTCCATAATAAGTAACATGGTAATGTGATACCCTGCGGTCATAACAAATTATTTATTAGGTTTTTTAAAATTCTAAGGCAGCGTCTTTGTAACTGGGAGATTTACATTGGGTCAGATCATTAAGAATATGGGTGTGGATTGGCCCCTGCTGTGTTAGGGAACACTGATCTCTGAAACACAACATATAACCATATTTTCTTTGTCCCCTTCTTCTATAGCTGCAGGTAGGTCTTTCAAGGTGGCTACCTCGCAAAAAGATCATACACTCCCAAGCCCATCCTGTATGCTTCTAGGCCCTTTTCACGTGTTTGGCAGAAAGAGAGAAAAAGAGCTGAAAAGACAAGAGCTGGTAGCCCAAGAAAGCCCGTAGGCTGTAAACCCTGGTGTGTGTGTGTGCACGCCCAAAATAATGGTTTCGAGTAGCAGTACATGTGGAAGTGCTTGTTTTCGGTGCCCTTACAAGACGGTCTGGAGAGTTATGCGGTTTACCAAAGTCCACGATCAACTTTCCCAGGAATAAACATCATGAAGTGCATTCACTTTTACCAGTAGAGCATGAAAGATCACGGTGGCTGAGATGGCCATGATGGATGAAAATGCATGCTCTTATGAATCTATTAATTACTGTTTTCTTGCGTAATAAGATCTTCACATACCTAGCTAAGGACCAATCTTGTCAGCTCGATGTTGGATACTACCGAACGTACAAATACATAGAAACACAGACTCCTACCCTCAGAGGTTTGGACAAAGTCAGAGAGCCTGCATGTCTATGATTAGGAACCAAGCAGGAAGCACAGATAGGGCCATGAATGCTCAGAGGATGCACAGGAACAACCGGCTGCAAGCACGTGGACAATGTAGGGTGAGCCTAGGAGCAGCAAGAGATGGGAAGGGGTTCCAAGTGTCGGCACAAAGCAAACAAGGGACAGGGCAGGGACACTCGAGGAGAACTTTAGACAGGATGACAAGCGTGCTCCCACACACATAAGCAGGGCTACACACCTGCAGAGCTAAATAGATCTAAACATGGAAAGAAAAATCCATAGCTGAGCTCTTTATTAGGTGTGGTTTTTGTTATTTCTAAGCATTGTACAAGGCACATACATTACTCCTCGAACGAGAAATGCAAATGTATACCCCCCAAAATGTGCAAACTGTGAAGGGGCACCTTCGGTTTAGCAAGAGTTGCATTTGATGGACAAATGTGGAGCCAACTGGCAGCTGATGCCAGAGGCAGGAGGTCCAGAGAGTCAGAGGGGGGAGGCACATGATTTCTCAGAGGCGGGCACATAGGCGCACAGGTCAGGGAACCCTCACGTGGAGAAACTCTGAGTCTTGTCCTAAATTCCAAAGTTGGTGGCTTCTCCTTTACCCTGTGGGGCTGCACACAGAGTCACTTTGAGCTCCATCCACCTTGCTGCAGAGACCAAAGGACCGCTGGAAAAAATGGAGCTGGTGGGGTGTGTGGGTGTTTGTGATCAGTACATGCAAAGCCAAAGTCAGGTCAAGTTTGGGGTCTATGAAGAGCATCTCTGCATGCCTAGTGCTGAGCTGGGCATAAGAGCTCATGGAAGGGCACAAGACCAGATCTCTGATCTCTGCGTTCTTTGTACATCTTCTGATACAATGATGAGAGTTCACTCTGCATCCCTCTCAAAGAGCCTAATTGTGGAATCCATAGACACGTCTCCAGCAGTGCATGGTTCACATGGGTCTGGTGGACAAAGGGGGCTGGAATGCAAATGTTGACACCTGAAATCCTTCTTCCCCATTGTCTTTCATGATAAAGTTGGGCTTCAAGCAATGATAAATCACACTGAGAATGCAACAAAAATATGAAGCTTCAGATATCTGGAGAAATGTGCATTCTTCATGCTCCTTCTGATGCAATGAGTCAGACAAGCCCCATTATGTGTCCACATCTATGACGCAAAACAGCAGAGCAATTAGGTTTTCACCTGCTAGAGCCTGAAATGACCCAGGACTCTGAGCACCCCTCAGCTCCTAGGTGACCACAGTCTCCATGAGTCCTCCTTCTGTGCAGAAGATACATCATCTGAGACCTCGTGTTGTGAGGTTCCCAGGACTGCAGACAGCATGCCATTGGGGTCTGCAGTGGATTCACAGTTTGTGATGTCACACTGAACATTGCAAGGCTAATTAGAGGACATAATCTATCCAAACGCAATTCTTGAAAACCAGGAGACGCTCCTCATGCAAAAATGAGGAGAGCTGCTCTGGGTCTTCCAGAAGTACAGCCTCCTGATCCCAGCTCAGTAGGAAGACTGCCAGTTCACCCAATTCGGCCTGCCTGGGCTCTTCTCACCAACTACACGCCACACATCCCTGCCCATCGTGACCCAGAAAGTCAGGGTAAACACAGAATGCTACCAAAGAAGCTCCACAGCCTTCTGTGGAGATTCTGGCTTCCTTCTGACCAATAAGCCCTGTGGCCTAGGACATGGCTCAATCAACTATTGGTGGCCATCAAAACACAGACTTAGTCTTGGTTCTTATAACCTCAGATTGAAAAGGAATGACATATAGGTAGATGAACACAGCAGTGGAACGGAAGGAGGTAAGGGTCAAAGCAAGGCTATGATGGAAGAGGACCAGAGACTCCTGTACCTACTTTCCAAGCTTGGGCAGGGAAGCTTCATCCTGGACATGCAGAGATGAGGGCACAGGACATCCACAGGTCAGGCTGCAATGATGCCTCCAAGCACACCTTGGCCAGGTCCAGCCAAAGCGCAGTCCAAGGGTCTTGCTGGGAGAAGTCCAAGGCAGGTGAAGTGGACACCTCAAGAGTGAGTCCCTCGGTCCACACACCCGAATCAAAGAATGTCCCTTCCCAACCGGGAAGAAATGGATCAAATGATACAGGAGCCAAGAGTTCCCAGCCACAAACCTCCCACTTAGCACATGCAATGGTGACCCTCACTTCAGATTATCCATTTATGTGAGACTCCAACTTGTCTTGGAAGAGAAGATAGTAGATTTCAGAATCTTTTCATACTGTGGTATTGTTCAACCACAGAGAATCAAAGAATTTTAGCTTGGCAAGAAGTTTTAGAAGCTAACCAATGCCTTTAGTTCACAAAATGACCCGTTCAAGCCTCCAGTGACTGGCTGGAGGCAAAGGGAGGCTGGTGCCAGTCCCTTGGTGTCTGGAGCTGGAGGTGGGTCCTCCTGACCCAGCATAACCGGAAGGGCTTCTGACCTACCTGGGAGTTTATAACTGCATTTAAGGAGACACATAAGGTGTTGGCTCCAGACCTAGTCAACCTTGACATCGACCTCTGCTCTGCAGGTAGACCCTTTGCCACCCAGGACTAAGTCCCCCACACAGACAGTGAGGCTTTAGTTCAGATGGCCTTGGGCTCTGGCCCCTGCTGACCTCTGCATCCATTCTCCTCCACTTTCGCATTCCCACAATGCCTCTGATCCACATGAGAGTCTCTGGACACTCCACATTCTCTCGTTTCTGGGCTTTGCTCTCTGCCTCAAATGTCCTTCCCTCTCTGCAAGACCTGGGTCCTTCAAAATCTACACCAAGTACCAGGATGTCAAGTATGAAGTCAGGAAAGTTTATCCTGACACTTCTTCCCTCTCCAGCTCTCAGCAAGCATGGATTCCCTGTAGAGAAATGATGATCACAGCACTGGATCATAACTATTGCAGTCAACTAGACTGTGATCCTTTTGAGAGTAGAGATGGCTTTTATTTTTTTCTCTTTTCTTAGCATTCAACTAATACCTGGCTCATAGGAGGCACTAAATAATTGACAAGGCTATCAACGTTCTGGCTGAAAATAAAACTAGCATTTATTGAAGACCTCTGGCATTTACATTCACTCAATCTTTATAATAACAGTATACAAGATATGCATAATTTTATGTGACAAACTTGGGCTCAGAAAGTTGAGACACTTTGGGTAAGAAAAGCTGGTGTCCATGAGGGGGCCAAGAGTCAGTCAGGCCAGGGAGTTTACAGAGAAAGAGGGTGGAAGACAAGGTCCTAAAAAGGGCTATCACAGAACCACCTGCTTCCTTATTACAGATGCACTGATTTTTTTAGAATCCCTGACTGAGCCCATGATCTCTTTTGATGAGACATTATGCTGAGAGGGTGGCCAGAGAATGATGTAGACTAAAAATAACTACATTGTATGGACCATTTGGGTGCATGCAGAAGAAAATCAATAGTTTGCAAAGAATTTTCATTATATTTCGTTATTACTATACATCCAGTTAAGTAAATGTCAGCAGGCTGCAGCCAAATGTACTGACTGATTGAGGGATAAGATATTGGCATTTCAACATAAAGAACTCTGTCGTTTTATCTCAAGAAAATGACCAGTGGACAGGAAGAAATCAAAGGGATAGTTCCTCCCAGATGTGGGATCCCTCTGCATCCCTCTCAAAAAGCCTAATTGTGGACTCCACAGAAAAGTCTCCAGCAGTGCATGGCTCACATGGGTCTAGTGTTGAAAGGGAACTGGAATGCAAATGTTGACACCTGAAATCTTATTTCCCCTTTGTCTTTCATGATAAAGTTGGGCTCTGAGCAATGATAAATCATGCTTAAGACCACAAAAAATGCTTAAAGATATAAACTTTTAGATGTAGAGGGATCCTTGTGACCAAACTGTCCTCTATCTTAACTGTGGTGGTGACCACACAAATCTACAAAATGGCATGAACACACACACAAACAAGTGCATGTAAAACTAATGAATCTGAAGACAGTCCATGGATTGTATCACCATCAATATTTCAGTTGTGATATTGCACTATGGTGTGCAGGATGTTATCATGAAGTCAAGAGGATACAGAGTCTCTCTGCCTGTTTCTTACCATTAATGTGAATCTGCAGTTATCTCGGAATAAGATATATTTTTCTGAATGACTAGTCATTACTCAGGTTAAGATTCGGGACATCACAGAAATTATCATGGGAAGTGACCAGTTGGCTAAGTTTTGCGCCCATGGCATTGGCAATTTCATAGCCAAATCCTTGTTTTCTCCTGCTCTGTGCTTTCCTGACCTTTTCTCCCACAACACTGCACAGTTTTTAGATGTGGTTACTCTTCGAAAGCGGTGAAGAACACAAGCCAAAGCCAAAATGACCAACTCTTCCTCAGCATCCGGGAAGCCTGTAACACACAAAGTCAACCATGGTGGAAATGAACAGACTTATATACACTGTGTGTCTTTACTTTTGAAAAGCAAGAACCTTGGGCGTAAAAGCAAAGCTCTCTGTTTGACCTCAGAAGTGTAGCCAGCTCAAGGGTGTTCATTCTGGACATCCATTCTCCTTTGTCTTCCATCTAGGCCATTTCCCTCGATATCTCAAACTCAGACACCCAGCTCTCAACACACTAAGGGCAGAGTAGAAAGGTTCACCACTGGGCCCTTCTCTGGGCACTGCTTTTTCTCCTCAGTCTGTGACAGACAAGTCCAAGTCTAGAAGTCGGGATAAAACAGCTGTGAATGTGAGAATGCTTGGGAACACAGTCAAAGTCGGTTGTTCTCAAGTAGTGTGGGTCACATATAGTCCCAGCATTACAAATCCTGCAAGCAGGAAACACTACATTGCCAGAGCTCAGAAAAACCCTCTGTGTATAGACCAGAGGACCAATGTGACCCAACTAAAGACCATGGCTTCCAATTGCTCAGCAACCATTTTCGACTTGAGAATTTCACCAACTAAATGTCTGCTCTCATTAGGCTATGCCAGACGCTGAATCCTTTCATTATTCCCACTACAAGTTCTAAATGTTTTTGTTTGTCTTACGGTCTTCAGGACCCCGGCACTGCTGGTGCTTCCGGAACATTTCCAACCAAATCTGCCGCCTGCCTGTGGGCAGCAAAAAAAAAGCATATAGGAAAAGCATACAGTGCATCCTGTCTGCAACAAGAAGGAGTGGCTAAAATCCATGACTCGAATGAGCAGATTCTATCGGTTTCTGGACTAGCAACAGACCCATAAATAGCCCCTCTAGCAACTTGAGCAGAAATTATTAATAAGTAATAATTAAGATGACTCCTTGTGTTTACCCAATCCCACTGTAACCACCAGGACTCTTTGGATCACAAGTGACAGAAACACAACTCAGCCGGGCTCGGTGGCTCAGCCTGTCATCCCGCACCTTTGGGAGGCTGAGGTGAGTGGATTGCCTGAGCCCGCGGGTTTGAGACCCACCTGGGCAGCAAGACCTCATCTCTACAATAAATCAAAAAATCAGCCGGGCATGGTAGCGCGCGCCTGTAGTTCCAGCTACTTGGAAGGCAGAGGCAGAAGAATCACCGGAGCCCAGCAGGTCGAGGCTGCGGTGGCCGGGAGCGGCCACTGCACTCCAGTCTGGGCGACAGAGTGAGACTCCAACTCCAAAAAAAAAAAAAAGAAAGAAACACAACTCAAACTAGCTTAAGCACCAAAGCATTGCCTCAAGTAACTGAGAAACACCAGCAGCAGAGTCAGAAGTCAGCTTCACTGAAGCCTGAGGTTCAGCCATGCCAGGCCACACCACAACATTCAGTCCTGCTGACTTCTGCTTGGTTTACTCTCACGCAGGTCACCCCATAGCCCCAGGCTTCGGTCCTTAAAGCTCATAGTCCCAGGGAAATGTTTCCTTCCTGAAAGCTCCAACATAAGCCCTGAGGAAGATGCTGTGTGACCCAAAGAGGGTCATGAGCCCATTCTCAAGGCAATCACGGATGCTGAAGAGATGGATGACTCTGATTGGCCATCAGGGGTCAAGTGTCCACTCTGGGACTTCTCAACCGGGGGGACAAGCAGAAAGAGATGTCAGATTGACCTCAGCATCTGAGCAAGAGTCTTTCAGAAAGCAAAATGGGCTGCTGCTTCTAAGAAAATAACATTAAGCAAACAAAATATAAGATAGATAGATAGTTCTGCTAAGCACATTTGCAACACTGGTGATACAGCAGAAGGCAGATTTTTGTAAAAAGTTCAAGTTCAGATGCCGTTCTACCTTAAAGTCTTCCAGTTTTACAGTTCACTTTCAGGTTACATTTTAAAATGCGATTTTAGATCGTTTAATTTACACAATAATTTTAAAGGGAAAGGTGAGACCCAAAACTAATTGTGCTGAGTTTCAAATGGAGACTTCTGAAATTGTTGGTGGTTTTTATTATGATGATGATGATTTTCACTCAGCCTTATTGGCTGTGACGGTGAAAATGTACTGTGAGACCTAACTGCTTTGGATACAAAGATTTCAGTACCATAGTTATTGAAAAATAGTATTTTTGCTCTCAAGCCCATTCATAAAAGAGGAAGCCATGCAATACACAAGAAGGGATTCCCTTCTTCTGTTTAAGAAGTTTCATGTCTTCTTAAAGATAAAGTATTGCGAGGGACCTACTTAAAGATCACTGATTAATGCAAATCATCCCTTGTTTGCCAAAAACCACATATACTTTTGCAAATGAATAATTCAGAGGAATAAGTTTTCAAATATTTTATGAAGCAGTCCTGTTCAAATGACTGAGAGATACCACATGGCACCTACAGGAATCCCTCACCTTCTGGATTACAGAAGGTCCCTCTTTTAGGAAACATACTTTAAAAAGTAACCTGTGCGATGTCCACTTGTTTACCTCATCCTGAATCGTACCTCACATCTTTAAATAAGATATTTTTTTAAATACTTTAAAAAGTGAAGACTCGCTTAAAAATTTAAATTTCTGGCTGGGCTTAGCGGCTCAGCCTAAAATCCGAGCACTTGGG
Organism: Cephalopachus bancanus; assembly: GCA_027257055.1. Taxonomy (NCBI): domain Eukaryota; kingdom Metazoa; phylum Chordata; class Mammalia; order Primates; family Tarsiidae; genus Cephalopachus; species Cephalopachus bancanus. The sequence continues at coordinate 254,179 of JAPVLO010000192.1, forward strand.
GAGGCCGAGGCGAGTGGATTGCCTGAGCCCACGGGTTCAAGACCGGCCCGGGCAATTTGGTGAGACCTCGTCCCTACAATAAATCAAAAGTTAGGTGAATGTGGTAACGTGTACCTGTAGTTCTGGCGACTCGGAAGGCTGAGGCAGAAGGATCGCCTGGGCCCAGCAGGTGGACGCTGGGGTGGCCGTGAGGGTGCCACTGCCCTCCAGCCTGGGCAACAGAGCGAGACTCCGACTCAAAAATAACAATAATTAATTAATTAAATTTCCTCAAGGCCTCCATGGAATCTTGAGGTTTCTTATCCATCGAAGCTCTCTTAGGGCCAATGACAGAAACAGAACTCAAGCTGGGAGAGGGAAGAGGAGGTTTGATGGATGAAACTGAAAAATTACAGCAGGGTGGCTAGGGACAATGGGATCTGAGAGGCAGACAAAACTAGGTTCCTCCCAAAGCCACATCTACCCAGATTGGCTTTGTCCTCCCAGTTGAACATGCCTGTGAGGCGAGGACCATGGCTTCTGGAAGCATCTGGTCTCATATCCCAGCTCCTCAACTAAAAAGAAAAGATTTTCTTTAACTCTCTCAGCTTTGACTGGATTCAGATTAGACTTTGCCACATGGCCACATACAGACCAGTCACGTGACCAGGAGAATGGGGCACTGTAACTGACTAGCTCTGACTATATTCTACCACCCCCTCATTACAGGGGGAAATGGTAGATGAGGTGGGTGGAGGTCTGCACGACCGCCTTCAGATCTTGGCAAACAGGAATTCAGGTTAGGGCTCAGTTTCAGGTCAGTGCCATTCAAAGTCCAAGGAGCGGTGAGGTTCGCATCCTGTTCCTGTCTGTTACGAGTTCATACCAAAGCAAGGAGCTTCACCAGCACATAAATTAGCATACCTCTTCCTTTATTAAGAAAGTCTTACTATAAAAAAAAAAATCAGTGTGTCCAGTGGCATATTCGGCTTTGTGCATTTGAATGACACTTGCTGCCTGGTACTCTGAAAGATATTGAAGAGGCAAAGACTAACAGCAAACTCACAAGCCATGTCTTATCATCTGATAAGATATGTGAGAATATACCCAAAAAAGCACGGTACAATGGTGGCTGGTAAACATTAGGTCAAGCTAATATGGCAAACTCCTACATGAAGGGTCTATGACCTCATTCAAAAAAGAAAACCAGTTCAATGGAGCCGTCTTGTACAGCAGGACAGTGCCACCCAGTTATGCCAATTCTGTGGTCCATGCTGACCAGGACCTCAGGAGAGATGAGCAAAAAGAACCCAGTTAGGACTTGGGCCTGACGACCAAGTAGCCCTTATTCCTTGTCCTGTTCTAGCATCACAATTCCGGCTCTGGATCCAAACTCATCTTCATTGCAGAGCTCATGATCTCACCTTGAGCTCTCCTCTGCTTTCAGACATGTAAACCCCTCATGGACCATTCCGGAGCCATGCCAGAAAATTACCCTTGCTAATTACAATGAAATAAAGAGTACCTCTGTGCCAAGCCGCAAGCCCATGCTATCTCTACAGCAACTGTCAGAGAAAAAAGCAATCCAGAGTCGCATTAAAAGAGAGAACTGAAAGTATTGTGCTCTCTCAGGAAATTGAAAGAAAATTCACATCTTTACTTTTTGTCTTCCAACAGATGTCTTTACCTTGGAGGACGCCCTTTCTGCCTGCAGATGGGTCAGGTATTGGAAGGTTGACTCAAGCCAACAAATTCACTTGAATTCCCTGCTTCTCCAATCTCTCTGAAGAATACTTAATCTTAATGATATTTCTTGCAGATACACATTAATTCTACATTGTTCCAGTCACAGAAAATGCCATCTTTTTGGACCACAGTATTAGACATTCACTTCACGCTTTTCTTTACAAGATTGAGTCTTTCCTTTGTTGAGACACTGCTCCGTTGCTGGTGCACCAGCCTTTCTCAACCTCTGGTCCCTTCCTGGCCTCTAGAGTTTTCTCCTGTAGTTAACTGATGGCCTCCAAAAGCTTTGCGTCATGCCTTTTTTACCCATGGCATCGAAGAGGCCTTGGTTATGCCTCATCATGCCAACAATTGGCTCCCAACTATCTTGGCACCATGGAATGGGCCAGGACTGTCTCATTTTTCCTAATGGGCTTTGCAACAGTGAGTGCCAATTCTAACTTGTTGGTGCCTTTCTTGTAAGTCCCTTCTAACAAGAGGCAGAGATGGAGACTGAGGGAGAGGAGGGGGAGAAGGAGAAAGAGGGGGAGGGAGGGAAAGAGGGAGTAGGGAGGGGAGAGAGAAAGAGAGAGAGAGAGATCGCCATAAACAGAACAACATCCTAAGACCCGTCAGGAGATACTCTGAATCTTCACTAACCAATTCTCAAATCTTTCTTTCCTGGCCTCTTAACTGCTTCAGGGTTTTCTCTCAGCCAGAGAGCTGTTCAATGCAAAACAAAAATCACAAGAAAAGCCGTCAGTAGCAATGCAATACAAATTACCAGTCAATGAACACAATTTGTATACAGTTCCCTCTGATTAAGAAAACAATACTTTGTTTCCTTCTTTTCACACCATCGTTCAGAGAGAGAGGGGCCTGCCTAGAACAGAAAATCAAGTGCTGAATCATGAAAGGCAGAGGATGAAGGTCTTTCATCTAGGAAATCTTTAGCTAAGAGAGAGAGAGAGAGAGAGAGAGAGAGAACATCAATCAGATATTATTTCCAATTATTTTTCAAATTGGAACAGAGAAAGAAAACACACACACACATAAGCCTGACATGGTGTTACTCAAGTTTGTTGCTGGAAGGAAAGTCCTTGCTTATATTGAAGTAAAGTTCTGAAAATAAGCAAAGAACAGATTTATTGATTTTGGGGGAGTCTGGGTGTAAAAAAGAGAAAGAATAAAGAAGTGCTCTTTGCCCGCTCTGTCCAAATGACATCCCAAGTGGCCTCCCTAATGGTGGGGGAGGGGAGGGGCAGGTGCCTACCCGGGCACTTGGACAGAACTGCCCTTAGGCTAGGGCTAATGGTATTGGCTGAGCCTGCTGTAAGCCTCTCGTTTCTAATAGCCAACTTTCTATGTGCGAGAAGACAGACAGATATTGATTGGTCCAAATGCCCTTGAGTTGACAACATCTGAAATGAAAATCCACAAGGCTAGCACAAACTTTCTGCAAGTTCAATTTCTAGAATCTGATTATGACACCGGGCTGCGAAGCCATTCACACATGCAAAAGGCCTCTCTTTTTTGTACCCCCGTTTGGCACCCGTAATTGGAGGGAGTTAAGTGGCTTCATCAAGCTTGTTATTCAAATATCCAACAGAAAGAGGCGACTGCAGGCTAATCTTGGGGCGATTAAGGGAAGAAATGTTCTCCCACTGGTGCCGGGCTAATGTCAGCAATGAAATGGACCAAGGCCTCCCGTCACTGGCCACCTAAAACAGGAATTACACACAGCTTAAATACACATTCTCTAAACAGCTAACGCACAAAGCTGCTTTTTTGAAAGTTATTTCGGAACACCTATGGAGAATCTCCTCTTCAGTTACTTAGGCATCTGATGGATATCAGAGCCCTCGTTCTGTGGTCCTCATTACCCTATCATAATATTTTTTCCCTGTTCCTTCCTCTCCCAAATAAGATGCTGAAGCTGCAATTCACAATTGCTAAAGTCCTGGGAATAGCGAGGTTTGAGGTACTTGATCCAACTCTTATTAAAACACGCCTCTGTATTCTACAAATTCCTCGTGATCGATATATCGACTGCCGCATAAAGCTTAAATAAAGCACTATTACACTTGAAGTACACACTGTTCTTGTCTTAGTAGGTTCTTTAGAAGCATAAAAAGGCAAAACCTTTTGGAATTGGCATCTGGACGTTTGTGCCAACGAAACTGCAGGTGGAATACACATTAAATTTATTCCGTCATTGATTGGAAACGCTGATCCTTTATGGTTTCACGTTTCTTTCCTCATTAATCTTAGTTAACCCTCTCAAAACAGCGCCAGCTTTGTCACTCCAAGTATCAAAAACCCACCATGCAGAGAAGGCAGCTTTTTAAGAAGGGTTGGATTCCTGGCAGGAGTAAATCAGCCAACAACCCGTCTTAGAAAATGCCATTGCTTTATTTTTGTTTAATATTAAAACAAGAAAGAACAGCTTTCGGTACAACCAAGGGTGTGGGGGTGGGGAGTCCAAAGAAAAGAAGGGAATATAGGAAAACCAGGTGGGTGGCCCAAGGATTGGCCTGGCCTCAGCCAGAGAAGAGACAGGCAGGAGAGTTCCTGTCCTTGTTGCTGTGACACCAGCAACAGTGAGTCATTGTCAGCACAAGCCCGATGTCACCCATGACCAGAACCTGACGCAGTCAGGCCCGCCTGGAAAGACTCGGCAGACAAACGTCTCTTCACTTCCACAGCTCAAGAAGTGGTGCTTTCCAGTCAAATATGTGCATGGTTTGGGGGTAACACAACACTTCTAATCACAAAAGAGGTATTCTCAGACATAACAGTTGTGTTCCCCGCCCTCAATTTGCCTAATTTATATGAAAGCATACCCTCCGTTTTTCCATCAAGCGGAAAGAAATGCCCCGATATCACTCTCTCTTTGCTCACAGCCATATAGGGACCTCGGTGATGGCTTCTCATGCCCCAAACCCTAGCTGTCCCTTGGAACAGGCCACACTGTCCCATTCTTCCTAAGAGCCTTCGGGACAATGAGCACCAATTCCAACTTGTGTGTGTCTCTCTCATCAGATCCTTCTAATGAGAGACAAACAGAGGAGGGGGAAAAGACATATAATAAAAACTTGGACACAAAATTCTTAAAGCTCCTAATTCCAAAAGAAACAGTGAATGTCTAGAAAGAAATATGAACAGCCACCACCTGTGTACTTCAGCCACAGTTATAAGTATTTCACAAAGAACTTGAAATGCTATCTGCTGCCATGAAGTACTGCATTGAGCACACCCAGACCTCGCAAACAGAGAGCTCCAAAACGTAACAGCCCTTTCTGCATTTATGAAAAGATCAACATCTGAATATATATTAAAGATAAAGTCTAAATAACTCATAGGAGGCAGAAAAACAGCAGCCTACCTTCTTGGTGAGGGTGGGAGCCACTGGTCCCTGCCGGGGGGAGCAGAGCCCTGGGGAGAAATGTACTAAATGAATCACACGCACAGTGCATCTAGATGGGCATGGTTTTAAATGGCAGGCCGTTTTATTGGAAGAAAAACACAAATCTCTCCACCCAGAAAAAGACGTGACCTTAGCACAAAATGAGAAAATCGCCCGTACCCAATACCAGAACTTTCAGATGAAACACAAAGAAGTTGATGGGTCCTCAGATGGGTTATCTTCATGTGTCTAGAAGTTCAGAAACCACTGTTGGAATCTTTCCTGAGGGCTCTGGTTTAGAAATGCCCCAACGCCCAGAACCCCCTTTGGGCACAGAACGGGAAGAGCATTCACCCTTGGAATGAGCACCATGCTGCCGTCACCCACAGCGGGCATTTCATGGAACCTGCCAGGCTTCCCTCCCATCTGGAGCAATGAAGAGGAGCAGTTAGAGTCATGGCCCTGGCTGTCAACTGTGGCTCCACCATTCTCGGCCCAGGTGACAAGTCCTCTCATTTCCCCACCCCTCTGTCCCTTCTGCTGCAAAATGGAGATTATATTTCGTACCCAGTGGCCTTTTGGTAGTCAGGACAGACCCCAGGGTGCTTTAAACTGGCCGCTTCCTTCCTTGGCACTTGTATTCTTCATTACACTCTCAGCTCCAAACGGTTTTTCTACTTCCAAAGAGAAACATCTGAATTCTTCAAAAGATAAAATCAGCCATTTTAAGGACAACCAAACAATAAGCATCCGGCTTTGAAAGCTATTCCAGAAAGCGAGCTTAACTGTGATTTTGAGCCATATTCCACTTTGGCAGGGTCACCTGACCTCCCAAAGTGACCCTGGGGAGAGAGCCACAAGTGTGGAGAGTTGCAGCCTGGCTGTTGGCAAGATCACCTCCCTTCCTTAACCAGAAAGTCACAGTTTGTGAGAAACACCCAAGCCTCTCAAATATTCTTTTTGTCTCCAATCGTGCGGCAGCCCACTGCCAAATGAGTGTGCCAGAGGAGAGTAAGGATCCAATAAAAAACCATTTAACTATCCTATCCATGGGGTCCCAGCTCTCTGACCTATGCTTGCAGAACTTATGAATGGCATTTATAGAGGGTCCCTGCCCAGTCTGGGTCCTAATGACAAGCGTCCCTCGTCCACACCCCTGTGGACTCTGCCTGACAGACTTAGGACCCCTGAGGCTGGGATCCTGTGACCTAATCGAATGGGCAATCCCGTTACAGCCGTGTCACATCATCAGCAGGGCCCTGGGCTCTGCCTAGCCACCTCACATGGCAGGTCACAGAGCCAGACTTGGCTCCAAGCTGCTTTTCTCAGCTGAGTCTGTGGGAGTCATGGTGTAACTGGCTGCTCACAGAGGTTCTGTCCGGTTGGGCCCTCCCTACTGGGCCAGCTCCATGCGGAGACCAGACAGAGCCTGCACTTGGCTATTTCAGAGGAGAGAAATGCTTTTTGGATAAAGGACAAAAGATCCGCTGAAAGCCACCTTGCCACGTTTTCACACATAACAAGCCTCTAACACAGTGAGCCTCAGCAAGATGGAGCCAGATTTCGGCACAGAACGCTCTACCTCCTCCTGTGTATTAGTCCGTTTTGCGTTGAAATAAAGAAATACCTGAGGCTGCATCATTTATTTTTTTTTTAATGGTTTATTTGGCTCACGGTTCGCCGTGGAGCTGGCGGCTGCCAGGATTCTGATGAGACCTCAGGAAGCTTTTATTTGTGGCTGAAGGCAAGAGAAGCTGGCAGAGAGGTACGTAGGTCACACAGCTAGAGCAAAAGTAGGAGAGAGGAGATGTCAGGCTCTTTTAAACGATTCGTTCTCCCCTTGAACTAGCAGAGTGAGAGCTCATTCATCACTACCAGGACAGCACCGAGCCATTCTGAGGACTCCGCCCCTAGCACCCAAACCCCTCCCGGTAGGTCCCACCTTCAACACTGGGGACCACATTTCAACCTGAGATTTGGAAGGGACAGCAATCCAAGCTACCTCGCCCTACCTCGGCATCATCGTCCCTCCTGGCTTGTCCTTCAAAACGCAAATTTTTTTCCACTAATTTTACAGGAATACATGGTTGCTTTTTTATAGAAAGTTCATAAAAATAAAGAAAGATTTAAAATTTAAAGACACCTACAGTTCTAAGTCTTCTTCTCAGAATAACCACAGCTTTGGTATACTATCCTAATTTTTTTTTTCATGAGCATGCGTGCATATTTTTTAAAAAGACACGATTCTATTCTTCGTGTTATTTTATAATCTGCTTTTTTCGCTTACCAACATAATCTGAACAACTCTCTTTTTTTATTTTAATTTACTTATTTATTATAAAGATGTAGGGACCAATGCAGGGTTAGGTACACAAACATTGATCATGCAGGTACCCTTGTTGATGAGGTATGCCCCTCACTCCCCTAGCAGCTTTCCCCAACTGCCAGTCCCACCCCCACCCCCACCCCCACCCCACCCCACCGACAGTTTTCTGCTACTGCCACTTGCTTTCTTAGAGCATCATAATTGTTCAAGGTCACCTTATGAGTGAGAATATATGGAACTCAGTTCTTTGTTTTTGTGATAAGTCACTGAGGATGATCGACTCCAAATCCATCCAATTTGCTGCAAAGTCCATATAATTGTCCTTCTTTGTGGTTGCATAATATTCCATTGGGTATATGTACCACATTTTTTTATCCAGTCCAGCTTCAATGGATAACACGGCTGGTTCCATGTTTTTGCTATTGTGAATAGAGCTGCAACAAACATATGTGTGCGGGTATCTTTTTTGTAGAATGACTTGAGTTCCTCCAGGTATATTCCCAATAGTGGAATTGCTGGGTCATATGGAAGGTCAATTTCTAGTTCTTTCAGACATTGCCACACTGTCTTCCAAAGAGGCTGTATTAGTCTGCATTCCCACCAGCAGTGTAGCAGTGTTCCTTGAACAATTTTCAAGAGCTTCAATATTTTCTTTCGATGTCATCTGAAGGACGCAGAGTTGCAGCGTTGGGTGTTTACCCAAATCAATGTCAAGCACTGAGATAAGCAATGCTGTGAGGAACATCCTTGTGCCTGTGATTATTTCGCCAAGATAGATAAAGAAGGACAAATTCAGACAAAACTGGTTGAGTTCAACTGACATGAATTTTTTTTTGCTTAGAAAAAAATAAATGTATGAAATCAATAGCAACTTCATGAGTTGGGAAATCGCCATGCTTTTTGCAGGGCATACTTCCCCGGGAGTTCCCCGACATCCCCTTTGTGCTTGTTAATACCCGTTGCCACGTGTGTGGCTGGCACGCTTTCTGCTTCTCACGATGGCCTCTGCCAGAATCATCATGCAGTGGCGTTCTGTCCAGAAGCTTCCACTTCACTTACAGCCTCTCCTCTCTGGTAGCAGGAAGAGAGGCCATCCCTCCTGGGCAGGAAAAGACATCTTTGCCCGTTGCCATGGCCTCTGAGCAGGCCAGCTTCCCCTACTCTCTGGAAGCCTGTCCCTCCTGTCCCAGATGGAAGTATCAGCCAGAGGGTAACCTGTGCGAGGCCGGCGGACTCCTGAGCCTCGTTGAAGCCGGCGGGGGGGGGGGTGAAACCCAAACTCAGTGTGGCCAGATCTGCTCCTTCTCTTGGGACTCCCCCTCTCTCTGAGGATCTCTGCCCAGACCCCGCAAGCCAGGCATTGGGGGCATCTTCAATCTCTCTCTGCCTCTCTCAACAATCAATAGACCGACCACAAAGCCCTGACAACTTTCCCTTCGGAATATTTTTCTACAGATGTGGTGTGATTATCTGGTATATAGCATGCTTGGCACAGCTCCTGGCAATAAGCATTCCCCACAATTATGTGCCAATTTATACACGTGCGTGTGTGTGTGTGCTTGTGTGTGTGTGTGTACACACATTGCACCTTCTCTGGCTGCTCTCCGGCCCCTAGTTTCACTCCACATGCATCGCACGTTGTGTGTGTGTTTGGGGGGGAGATCTTTTAAACCAGGAGTCCCCAACCCCTGGCCATGGACCAGTATCAGTCTGTGGCCTGTTAGGAACCAAGAAGCACAGCAGGAGGTGAGCAGTGAGGCTAGCAGAGCTCCACTTCTGTCAGATCCGCGGCAGCATTCGATTCTCGTGGGAGCAAAAACCCTATTGTGAACTGTGCATGCAAGGGATCGTTGCGTGCTTCTTATGAGAACCGAATGCCTGATGATCCTTGCCACCTCACATCTGTGGAAAAACTGTCTTTCATGAAACCAGTCCCTGATGCCAAAAAGGTTGAGGACTGCTTTTTTTTCATTATTTTTACATTTTAAAGACGTGGGGTACAATTCAGGGTTAAGTATACAAATGTTCATTATGAAGGTATCATTGCTGATGAGGTGTGCCCCCCGTACCTGGTAGAATCCCACTACTGCCAATCCCACCTTCCCCCTGGCAATTTCCCACTACTGACAATTCTTTTTTTACGATAATTGTTCAAGGTCCACTAATGAGTGAGAACATGTGATGCTCAGTTCTTTGTTTCTGTGATAGATCACTGAACATTATAGACTCTAAGTTGGTCCAAGTTGCTGAGAAGTTCGTAATTTTGTCCCTCTTTATGGCTGCATAATATTCCATAGTATATATATATACCACATTTTTTTTCATCCAGTTCTCTTTCGATGAGCAGCACAGTAAGTTCCATGTTTTTGCTATTGTGAACAATGCTACAATAAACATGCATGTGCAGGCATCTTTTTCATTGAGTGATTTGAATTGCTATGGGTATAATCCCAGTAGGGGGATTTCAGGGTGATATGGAAGGCTAATTTTTAGACCTTTTAGGAATCACCAAACTGCTTTCCACAGAAGTTGTACTGGTTTGCACTTCTACCAACAGTGTAGAAGTGTTCCCTTTTCCCTGCATCCTCTCCAGCCATCCTCTGTTGTTTTCTGAGTTATTGATGATGGCCATTCTGACTGGAGTTAGGTAGTACCTCGGTGTGATTTTGATTTGCATTTCTTTGATTGATGACTAGTGAGTCTGAGCAGTGTTTCATGTATCTGTTGGCAGCTCGTATGTCTTCTTTCGAGAAGTGCCTATTCATATCATTTGCCCACTTTGTAATGGGGCTATTTTTTTTTCTTTGGGGCACATTTGAGTTCTTGTAATCCTAGATGTCAGGTCTTTATCAGATATACAGTTGGCAAACATTTTTTCCCAGTCTGTGGACTGTCTCCCTACTCTCTTGATGGTTTCTTTGGCTTTGCAGAAACTTGTCAGTTTGATGAGGTCCCACTTGTCTATCTTATCTCTTATGGTATGGGCACTTGGGGTTTTGATCGGGAATTGGCTGCCAGTTCCAATTTCCATAAGGGTGTCTCCTGCATTTTCAAAGTTCTTATAGTTTGAGGTTTTATGTTTAGTTCTTTGATCCATTTAGAGTTGATTTTTGTGTATGGTGATAGGTAGGGGTCTTATTTAATACTTTTGCATGTGGTCAGCCAGTTTTCCCAGCACTGTTTACTGAATAGGTTCTCCTCTCCCCAGTGGTTGGTGGTGAAGGCTTTGTAGAAGATGAGTTGATTAAGAAATTGAGGTTTTGCTTCTGGAATCTGTAACCTGTTCCATTGGTCTATATGCCCATTCTTTTACAATACCAGGCTGGCTGTTTTGATTATTGTAGTTTCATGATAAAGTTCAAAGTCTGGGAGTGTGATAACTCCTGCTTTGTTTTTTTGTTTGTTTGCTGATGATTGTTTTGGCTATTCAAGATCGTTTAAGTTTCTATATAAATTTCTGTATTGTCATCTCCAGGTCTGAGAAGAATGCTGCTGGTAAATTAATGGGTATTGCATTAAATCTGAAGATTGCCTTGGGTAGGAAGGACATCTTATCAATGCTGATTCTTCTAGTACAAGAGCATGGAATATTTTTCCATTTGTTTGTGTCATCTTTGATTTCTTTGAGCAGAGTTTTGGTTTTTTTATGGCTGTTGTGAATGGGATTGTGTTTTTTATTTGTTTCCATTTGTTTACTGTTGGTGTATAGAAAAGCAACTGACTTTTGCACATTTATTTTATACCCTGAGACTTTCCCAAAGTCCTTTATCAGTGCAAGGAGGTTTTTGAAAGATTCTCTTGGGTTTTTGAGGTATAGAATCATGCCATCTGCAAAGAAGGATAACTTAACTTCCTCTTTTCTTATTTGGATACCCCTGATTTCCTTCTCTTGTCTGATTGCTCTCGCTAGGACTTCTGATACTATGTTAAACAGGAGGGGTGAGAGTGGGCATCCTTGTCTCATTCTGGTTATCAGGGAAAAGGGTTCCAATTTCTGTCTGTTTAGCCGTATGTTGGCTATGGGTTTCTCATAGATGGCTCTTACTATTTTGAGGCATGTCTATCTTTGCCTAGATGTTCAAGGGTTTTTATCAAGAAAGGATGCTGGATTTTATCAAAAGCTTTTTCCACATCTAATGATATAATGATCATATGATTTTTGTCTTTACATCTGTTGATGTATTCAATTATGTTTATGATCATGCAGACCAGCCTTGCATTCCAAGGATGACACCTACTTGATCATGGTGGATAATTTTTGAGTTGTGTTGTTGGATCTGGTTGGCTAGAATCTTGTTAAGAATTTTAGCATCTATGTTCATCAAGGATATTGGCCTGTAGTTATCTTTCTTCGTGGAATCTTTACCTGGTTTGGGTATCAATGTGATGTTAGCTTCAAAAAATGATTTGGGGAGAATTCTATCTTTCTCAACTACCTGGAATACTTTCAACAGAAGTGGCACCAGTTCCTCATTATATGTGTTGCAGAATTCTGCTGGAAAGCCATCTGGTCCAGGGCTTGTTTTTTTGTTTTGTTTTGTTTTTGTAGGTAATTTTCTTATGACATAGTCAATTTCCTGAGTTGTTATTGGTCTATTTAAGGTCTCAATTTCTTCTTGTTTCAACCTGGGGTGGTTGTGTGATGTAAGAAAGTCCTCCATTTCATTTAGGTTTTCAAGTTTGTTTCCATATAGGTGTACATAATAATCTCTTATAACCTTTTGTACTTCTTCAGGGTAGGTTTTGACTTCATCTTTTGCATTTCTGATTGTGTTTATTTGGGCTTTTTCTTTTTCAGGGACAGTCTAGCTAGGGGTCGATCGATCTTGTTTAACCTTTCAAAAAACCAGCTTTTGGTTTCATTGATTTTTTGCATTATATTTTGTCTTCCATGTCCCGGATCTGGGCTTTTATTTTGGTGATCTGGATTCTTCTGCTGAAGTTCAGGTTTTGGTGGTCTTGCTTTTCCAGCTTCCTTACATGATTTACTAGGCATTTACCTTGTGATCTTTTTATTTTCTTCATGTGTGTTCATAGAGATATTAATTCCCCTCTTATTACTGCTTTCATGGCATCCCAGAGATTTTAGTAAGATGTTTCTTCATTTTCATTTGTTTCCATGTATCTTTTAATCTCTGATTTGATTTCTGTGTTGACCCAGGAGTTGTTAAGTATCATTGTGTTTAGTGTTCATGTCTTTGTGTGTTTTGGGGAAACTTTGTTGGTGTTGATATTTATTTTTATTCCAGTGTGGTCTGAGAAGGTGCATGGCAGAATTTCAATCTTATGGAATTTGTTTATGCTTGACTTATGGCTGAGGATGTGGTAGATCATAGAGTACATTTCATGTGGAGATGAGTAGAATGTATATTCCATGGTTGTTGGGTGGAGTGTTCTTTGGGTATCAGTTAAGTCTATTTGGTCAAGCATCACATTGAGGTTCCAGATCTCCTTATAGACTTTTTGTCTTGATGATCTGTCTAGGGTTGTTAGTGGGGCATTTAAGTCCCCACTGACAACCCTAGACAGATCATCAAGTATTATATCCAATGTCTTTTTTTAATTTACCTAGAAGTTGCTTTATGAAAGTTGGTGCTCCTAAGTTGCAGACATATATGTTTAGGATGGCTATTTCTTGTTGATGGATTGAAACTTTCATCATTATGTAGTGACTTTCCATATCTTTTTTTAATTTTTGATAGCTTAAAGGGTATTTTGTCTGATATTAACATCACAACTCCTGATTTCCTTTGTGTTCCATTCACCTGAAATTTTTTTTCCCATCCTCTTTCTTTGAGTCTATGAGTGTCCTTTCTGGTGAGATGAGTCTCTTGGAGACAATATATTGCAGCCTCATGATATTTTATCCAATTTGACTTTCTATGTCTTTTCATTGGTGCATTTAGTCCATTCACATTCTGGCTAATTATTGAGACATGAGAGTTTATCCCTATCATGAGGTTCTTATAGAGATTGTTGTTGTTGCTGCTGTTTGTTTGTTGTCTTTCTTTTGATTCTTGGATTGATTCATGTGTGTTTTCAATCTTTTTCCTGCATTCTTGTGAAGGACACTGCTTTTTTGTTTTGTTTGTTTGTTTGTTCCTTTTTTCTATGTTTAATGCTTTCTTAAATGTTTCTTGTAGAGCTGATCTGGAGGCAGCATAAACTCTTAGAGATTACATTTCTGGAAAGGATTTTAATTCTTCATCACTGACGAAACTTAGTTTAGCTGGGTAGGTAATTCTTGGTTGAAATTGCTTATCTTTGAAAACTTTAAAAATTGGATTCCAAGCTCTCCTAGCCTGAAGTATTTCTGTGGATAAGTCTGTTGTTATTTTAATTGGTCTTCCCCAGTTGGCAGTCTGATCTTTCTCTCTTGCTGCCTTTAGGATTTTTTCTTTTATACCTGCTTTCTGTAGGTGAATTACTACATGTCTGAGAGTTGGTCATCTCATTTGTTGTCTTGCAGGGGAGTCCTGAATCTCTTGTGTTTGAATGGTCATGCCACTGATGAAATGAGGTAAGTTTTCCTGGATAATTTCATGGAATCTTTGTTCCAAGGTGGTCTCTGTCTCTCTATCTGCCTCAGAGATTCTAATTAATCTGAGGTTTGACCTCTTGAAATAATTGCTCATCTCTTTGAGATTTCATTCTTTCTTTTAAAGCTTCTTTTCTATGTTTTTAACAGTTTGGGTTAGCTCCATATTTTGGTCCTAAACCTCTGAGAGTCTTTCTTCTGCTTGGTTAATTCTGCCTTCCTTATAAGAAGAATTCCTTATAATGCTTATAAGTTTGTTGTTTATTTCATTCACTGTATTCCTTATTGCTGCTATCTCAGTTATCAATGCCTTCATTCTTTCTTCTTGTCACTCCTCATTTCTATGTATTCTCTCTATTAATATCTTGATATCTGAGTTTGTGCTTTGAGACCAGTCATTCTGGGGGCTTTTCGTTTTTTGAGTTCCAGAGTCAGCATTCTCAGTGGTTGACCTCCCAGGGGTCTGTGTGAGACTCAGATTCTTTCTTTGGTTTTTCTTCATTTCTGTAGGTTTTCCTCTCCCACTTTTTTTTCCTCTTCTTTAATTCAGTGATGGGGGATAGTTTTTATTTCGTTTTGCTTGATCTCTTAGTCTTCCTTATGTAGATCCTCTGGCTTTGGTCAATTCTGAAGGTGGACTGGGGGGGCTGTGCTTTTTGTTTTGAGATTTAATTGAAGGGGGTGCTGGGATTCAGAATCTCTCTTCAGATCCCAGTATCCACTGACAGATGTGTGGGCCCTGGAACCTACTTCCCACTGCCTTACAATCTGTCCATGCAGTGAGAGTATCTGTTTGCCCCCTGAAAGCAAAATGAGGTAAGAAAAGGAAAAAGAATGGATAAAAGAAAGACGAAGACAAAAAGGCGGTTGAGAGAGAAGAAGAACAAGAGGGAAAGAAGACAGGTATGCCAACTAACAAATAAGCAGAGAGACAAACAAAGACAGAAAAAAACAAAAACATACAGGCAATCATGCAAACAAACAAACAAAAACCCTCCTGTTCGTATAGTCTCCCTCACAAATACCCATGCATAAACAGAAAATCTAAAAAAATAAAAATAAAAACAGAAACAAAGCAAGTATAAAAGTGTAATCAAAAAAACAGAGAAGCAATAAAAGCTAAAACTAAAACAAACAAGAAAAAAAAAAGCTCACTCTCTGGTAGTTTCTGTGAGTCCCGGTTCTTTTCAGGCTTCCGCCTTAGGGAGTGGCTCTAGTCTCCAGCCCCTCCCCTCCACTCTCAGTGCAGGCTGATAGGGTTGCTCTCAGTTTGGGACAGATACCCTGTGGAATACAGTGGGAGGAGGATGGATGAGATCCAGACTCACCCTACTCACTGCTGCTGCTGTCAAGTCTCCCACTCAGACTTGGCCTGTCTGTGCCTCTTCCAGTGTGGAGGAGAGACAGCTGTCTCTCCGAGTCTGATGAGATAATAGCTTCTGCGTCCCAAGATGGAGGTTGGGTGGAGCTGGACAGAGCACTGCAAGTCTGTGGCTGGTCCAAGACTGAGAAGATGGCACCCATCAGCAGCCTGTCACTGGCATTGGAGTATTATTCCAGATTTCCACTACCTGCCTTCTCATGCCAGGTCTGCTGCTACAGGTGATGGCATGGGCCAGGTGCCGGTGTCAGGGGCAGGGGAAGGGCGGATGTTCTCTGTTGCCTCCTCTCAGGAGAGCCCCAAGAATGGCAGACAATCCTGCATGCCTGGGTCTCCAGTCTCAGGGTGGTGGGCGGTCTGCTGTCACCTCCGGAGGAGAGCCCTGGGTTCATGTCTCCCCTCAGAAGGACTCTCAGTCACCCACCAGCACATGCCCACCCATGCAGAGAGTCTTTATGGACACTCGTTTTTAAGGAGACTGTCACAGTCTGACCTGTTCTGTCTCCATCTTGCCTGGAAGTCTAGGGACTGCTATTTTAAACTATAAATCTGAGTACATCACTCTGCTGTTTAAACACTTCAGTGGCTTTCCATCATCCCAGTGTGCTCACAGGTCTTAAAATGTCCCTCCATCTGTTCTTCACCACCTCTCCAGACTCCCTTCCCTACCTTCCCCCATGCTCTGTCGCCACTACCACCCCTACACACTATGCCCTCGACAGCGCTGTCCACCATGTAACTACTAGCCAAACATGGGTATTCAGATTTGAATTTAAATTAAATTCAATCATCAGCTCTCCGGTGGTACTAACCACACCTCATGTGTGGCTACCCTCTTGGACAGCACAGACCAAAAACAGCCCCATCATGGAAATCTTCCTGTGTGTGCCGCTCCAGACCCAGAAAACATCATTCGGTTTTCCCAAAGATCATGGTCCTTTTTCCAGTTGTTTCATCCCACTGTCTGGTGAAGCTGGGAAGACACCGATGAATCCATTCTCAAGAGCAAACCCTACAGTAAATGTATAAGCGTCATTCTTCTTAACTTGTTGGGTTGATTTTGATCAGGAACTGTTTCACCGGCCCTTGGATAATATAATAGACCCCAAGTAATAAGCTGGGCTCTCTTTCACTTGCCTAATGACAAGTTCTAGTTTTCTAGTGTGTGTTTTCGAAAAGTAGGTTCCCTCCACCTACTTCATGCCCCAGAGTTTGTCTTTGCAAAGGTCCCCATCACCCTGGGTGCATGGGTGCATCACACAAGGTAATTCACCTGTCTTTACACACCCCAGGGTGCAATGAAAGCAGCAGGGCTAGAGGGCTCACTTTTCTCCACCTTTACTCAGCCCAATGCGCCCCTCAGTTACAGTTCCAGGGTCAGGCACAGCTCGGCATGGCACACCTGGTCACATCCAGAGGGCACAACTTGGGAGGGGAACCAGAAGTTCAGAACCCACCCAACTGGTATGCCTGAAACCTCCCAGGAGTGGACTCCTCTTTTGAAGACGTGAAAGAGAAAGACTCTTAACTACTCCGAAAAGAAGAAAAAAGTCATCCAGAAGAGGAACCCAGCCAACAATAGCCATGCATTCATGCCTAATAGTCAATTAGCATGCGAGAGCTTTCAGCATCAATGTGTGGGGGAACCCTGAGGGGCTGGAACCAGGAGAGGGGTTGGGGGGGTGAGGGTTCCAAGGGTAAACAAGATGAAAGAAGAGGGAAGGACAAAAGGTGCAGGGAGTGGAATCCCAACCCTACCCAGGTCCTCAGTTTGCCTAAGGCCAACCCGTTCTCCCCAAATGCACTCACCCACTTTGCAACCCACTCGCACACTGAACATTTTCGACATCAAAATGTGAATAGCAAGACACCTTCTCAAGGTTCTTCTGGGAGATTTGCCTTTGGTTAAGGAATTCCTAGCCCAGGAAAGCAGTGGGAATCCTGCAGTCAGTGGGCTTGTTAAGATCAACTGGCAGTGTCCCAGCAGGTTCCTCCACAGTGGACGAGAATCACTAAACATCATTGCAGAGAGGGCAGTCATTCCACAGACCAAAGAGAAAAGGAAGCTGAGGCTAATTGGCGCTGCAGACGTAAAGACCACACCCCAGACTTTCCATAGAGCATTTGCTGACCAGAAGGGCTTGGCGAAAATCTGAGGGAGACCCGCGAATTGCAATTATCCATTCTCCATGGCCTCCGGAGGCCCTGGGCGCCTTGGTGGTCACAGAGAGAGAGTGGCTCCCGTCTGCATGACTTTAATAGCTCCACTCTGAGCGGCTCTGGGAGGCCTTCAGAGGCCGACTCAAATGCATTATGGGAGGAGACAGCATGAGGACAGAGCTTTCAGCTGTACTCTGCAGGCTTTCCCGGAAGAAACTAGGTGCTCCCAGTACCCACAGGGCAGCTGCCACTGGGCAGAGCAGCCGATGAGGTGGCAACCTGGGTGGAAGGTTTGGGAGCCTCCAATCCACTTGAGCTTTTGCACCTGGACTCACCTTCCTGGAGAGGAGGCACAGGCAGAGCGGAGATGTTACTTCAGAAGAGAAGAGCAAGCAATTCCTGTCTCCTAATTCCTGTCCACCCAGTGCCTGCCCTGCCTGGGAGGCATCTCATGCCCCCTCACGCAGGGATGCAGCTTCACATTTGCCAACGGCACAGTGGGATGGCACCGCTTCTAAAGCTCCTTAGTACTGTAACAGGGTGGTCACTCCAGACCCCACGTCCCAGGGCTGGCAATACCCATCATGCCTGGCTGCGGGCAGGGCTCCGTGTGGACATCCTATGAGGGCCTTTGAATCGCACTTCACAGCTCAGACGGTGGCTGCCCGAAAGAGAATATTTCTGATTGGGAGCTAAAGCCCTTTTTGGTCGCTCCCCAGTCAGTGCCTGGCATGGAAGTGCACACGGAAGACGAGCTCGTGTGTTTGCCAGTTTCCTTCCTGGAGCTGACATCAAGTCACGTTTGGTTTTGAGCCACTGCACGAAAGCCTCACGTCAGTGCTGGAGAAGTGGGTGCAACTCAAGGTATAAAACAGAATGAAAACATCCAATGAGGGCATTCCGCAGGAGGCACAGCATTGGCCACAGAGGGATTCATTGTCATTTCTAAGGACCGCATGTTACACAAGCCGCCTAGGATAAGCTGTCTTCTTTGCACTGTGCTCCCTAAAATAGCTAGCAGTGGCATTTCCACAGCTCAGGGAGAGGACAAAAAGAAAAATCACCCTGAAAAAACCCTGACCTTAAGAACTTGCCATGCATACTGGCCACCGCCCACCTAAAGGGCCCAACACGGATTTGTCCTCGACTTCTTCCCCAAATACCAACCCATACAGAGTTAAGTGGGCTCTGTGATGCTGACATGACTCGCCTTTATATTCCTCCCAAGGCAGTCTCCCCCCTCCACGCAGCGAGGCTGGGCAGTGGGGCTGCAGTAGCCACGGGCTGTCCCTGCTGCACCTGCAGAAGCCGCTGGCTGCCGGCTGCCGCTCACGGCTGATCAGCCGGCCCCCAAGGCCATGGCTTAACAAGCCCCAGTAGAAGTGGATGGGGGGGCTTCACTCTTCCCTCTGCAAAGAAAATGAAACTGATAGAAACGATATCGGGAAGGCACTCACCCCCACCCCACATCCATCATCACACAGAAATCGGTCAGCAAAGGACCACGACCCACATGAAGGATGCCACCGCCAGACCCACAGCCATCTCCACCCCCCCCAGGTCCCATCCAGCTGGGAAATCCCAGTTTGCTCTGACGCTGTCTTTACCCCCACCCTTTGAGCTCTAAGCGCCTGAAATCATAATAAACCCAAAGAAGAACCTACCAGAAGGCTTCAAGTATTAACAATTGCATCGCAAATGAAGATAAGCCGGAATTCTTTTCTAAAAAGAAAACACCCTCGGAAGAAGAATTCATATCGATCTCCTGGACTTTAGGGTTAGGGCTAGAGTTACAGTGTGGGTTCAACTTGAGTATAACTGACAAAGAAGGATTTTTAAAAAATTCTTAATTTGAGATACATTGGTAAACTACAAAATTTCTGGAGGTAAAGGTTGTTTTTCTTCATCCTAAGGGGAAAGGGAGGACAATAAAATCATTGAAGCAAAAGAATGGCATGAGGGGTTTGGATTTCAGAAGGATCAGGAAGGGAAAAAGCTGGTGCAGGAGGGCCTGGGCTGTGGGACGGGCTTCCTCCATTTCAACCCAGGTGCAGGGAATGCAGACGTGACCGGAACCGACAGACCCCTGTCCTCACGCTTACGCTTACGCTCTACTGGGGAAAACAGAAAACAGGCAAATCAATGAGGAAAGCATGTACACCAGAGTGCTGGGCCAGGGAGAAGGGAATACATGGGCCGAGGGACACAGTGTTAATTATTGTGCCTGGGGAAAGGTCGTCGGTATCTCAGATCCCTTCCAAATAGTTTGAGACTTGGTCGGTCTCCACATGCCAGGGCCTCCAGCAGGGGACGGAGGAGGGTTCCAAACTGAAGAGACCCACAGGGGCTATGGGTCACACGGTCATCAAGCCTGAGAAGGGAGCATCCCCAGTAGGACAACAACTGAGACATCGAGGTCTGCCAAGAAGACCACAACAAAAGTCAAAGTTTGTGGGAGGCTGAGGTGAGTGGATTGTTCGAGACCCACCTGGGCAAGTTGGAGAGACCTCATCTCTACAACAAACCAAAAATTAGCCAGGCGTGGTAGCGCGCACCTGTAGTTCCAGCTACTCGGAAGGCTGAGGTGGAAGGATCGCCGGGGCCCAGCGGGTCAAGGCTGCGGTGGCCGGGAGCGGCCACGGCACTCCAGTCTGGGTGACAGAGTGAGACTCCAATTCAAAAAAATTTTAAAAAGCCTATAATCCCGCGCCTTTGGGT
Organism: Cephalopachus bancanus; assembly: GCA_027257055.1. NCBI lineage: Eukaryota > Metazoa > Chordata > Mammalia > Primates > Tarsiidae > Cephalopachus > Cephalopachus bancanus. The sequence continues at coordinate 274,412 of JAPVLO010000192.1, forward strand.
GGCTGAGGTGAGTGGATTGCCTGAGCCCGCAGGTTTGAGACCCGCCTGGGCAGCGAGACCTCATCTCTACAATAAATCAAAAAATCAGCCAGGCATGGTAGCGCGCGCCTGTAATTCTGGCTACTCGGAAGGCTGAGGCGGAAGGATCGCCGGAGCCCAGCAGGTCGAGGCTGCACTCCAGTCTGGGCGACAGAGTGAGACTCCAACTCAAAAAAAATTAAAAAAAAATAAAAAAATAAAAAAAAAATCAAAGTTTGGAACTCACCTCGCTCTCTGCTTCTAGTCCACCCGCCCTGCACACCTAACTCCCTGGAAACCAAGGAGCCTTAGGACGCCCATGGCCCGGGGTCCCAGCCTGGGGTTCTGGTTCATGTACTGAAGGAATCAACCAGTTATTCACGCAGGCCACCAGCCATCCATTCTCAAGATGCGTATTGAATATCAGAGGTGCTCAGCGCTGAAACAGGGAGGGGAGGAACAGAAGACACAGTGGAAGAACAAGTCCAAACCCCTATCCACACTCGGTGGGGGGACACAGACTAAAACACAAGGTCACCACTTAAGCAAAAGAATGGCAGTGTAGCATGCTCAGGAAAGCCTGATATTTTTTCTGTTTAGGGGGTCCTCAGAAGGTTTCAAAAAGAGGTGAAAGAGTAAGAGTTTTTCAGGCTAAGAGAGGGAAGGACTTTCCAGGCAGGAAGGACAACAAATGCGAAATCAGACGTGGGCCGAACCCAGCATGCCTAAGGATGCATGTAGTTCGGTGTGGCCGCAGCATGGGCAGGTGGTCAGGAGGAACAGAACAAAGCTGGAGAGGGATGCTGGGAACGGATTACGAGATCCCTGTTGGCCAAAGAGACGACCTTCACCTTCCTGCAGGCAGCAGTGGGTCGGGCCTCAGCGTGGAGCTGACAGGCAAAGAAAGGCACTGGAGGGGAAAGAACGCTTGGGAGAGACTGTGGGCAGAGATTGCAAGAGGCCAGGGACAAGATGGAGAGGCCAAGTGTGAGACACGGCAGCGGGGACGCAGGAGAAGGCTTTGCAGGGGTGCGGGCTGGAGCATTAGGAGTCACTCTGAGATGGCTCCTTTTGAAGACAAAATGGGTTTGCTTTATATTTGCTGCATGGCCATATTACACAACCAGCAGCTTACCAATACAGGCATTTCTTATCACACAGTTTCTGTGTGTCAGGAGTCCAGGCCCAACTGGATCCTCTGCTTAGATGTTCACAGGCGTCAGCTAGAACAGGAGGTCTCGTCTGGTGGCCCGAGGGAAGGGATCCACTTCCCCATCTCATGGTGTAAAACAGTTTTGCTTTTTCTGCTAGCTGTTGCCTGGAGGCCACCCTCAGTTTTCTTTTTTTTTTTTTTTCTTTTTTTTGAGTTAGAGTCTCACTCTGTCACCCAGACTGGAGTGCAGTGGCTGCTCCCGGCCACCGCAGCCTCGACCTGCTGGGCTCCGGCGATCCTTCCGCCTCGGCCTTCCAAGGAGCTGGAACTACAGGCGCGCGCTACCACGCTTGGCTGATTTTTGATTTATTGTAGAGATGAGGTCTTGCCAAGTTGCCCAGGCGGGTCTCGAACCGGGGGCTCAGGCAACCCACTCACCTCAGCCTCCCAAAGGCGCGGGATTATAGACTGAGCCACCGAGCCCGGCTCCACCCTCAGCTTTAAGGGGCCCCTCACAGTTCCATTCCACGTGGAGTCCACAGCGTGATCACTTGCTTTCTTACAGCCAGCAGGCAGGCAGAGACTCCTCCAGACTGGCTCAATAACCTGATGTCACACAGCCGTGTAATTTCATCACCTGTGTTGTGCTCTATGGGCTGGAAACAAGTCATGGGGCCCCCATTGTCCAGAGGAGGGGACCGGGCATCCCAGGGCCACCTGGTTCTTCACGCTCTTCACTCATGCAGAGGGAGAAAGAGCAGATGAGTTCTGATCCGCAGACATGGAGTGAAAACACCTGTGCGTCCCCACACAGGAGCAAGGGTCCAGTTCTCAGCTGCAAGGTCAAGCATGGAGAGAGACATGGGAGCCAACAGCCCCCAAGTGACAGGTGGACAGGAGGGGCTGGACGGGGCCACCCGGGCAAGTGGGAGGCCACAGTCGATGTGGACAAGAACAGCTGTCTCTTCCTGACCCCGGGTCCTTTCCAACCACAAATATAAATTGTTTCCTGCCAGGAGCCAGGAGGGAGATTAATCAATAACACTGCTGAAAAAGAGCACATATTGCATGATTCCGTTGATATGAAATGTCCAGAAAAGGCAAATCTATAGAGACAGAAAGTGGACTGGTAGTTTCCTGGGGCTGGGAAGGGAACGGAGAAGGGCTGCAGATGGGCACGAGGGATCTTTTGGGGTTGATGAGAATGTCTAAATTTTGGGGTTGTGGTGATGGATACGCAGCTCTGTAAATTTACTAAAAATCATTGATGTGTATTTAAGATAGGTGCGTTTATGGGATGGTAATTGTACCTCAATAGAGCGCTTTGAGAACTATCAGTGCTAGATTATACTGCATGTGACCAGTGTCGGGGTGAATCACACAGTGGCTGTACAAACAGCTGGGGGACACTTTGCTCCCATAATGTAAGCCACTCTCTGAGTGCGTGATTTCCTGGGTTGAGGCAGCCATGCTGGGAAGGGAGCCGGCAAGACCTCACGGGCCCCCATTCTCAGGAAGAGATGTCCTGGGTGAAGCATCTTCCAGAGGGAGACCCCATATGGAACCCTCACCCTTCTGCTTGTTCAACAAACAGTCCCGAGAACTTGCAGGTACTAGCCCAGGCTGTGGCCTCGGGGTGATAGCAGGCCAGGGTGGAGGCACACGCCCACAGACTCCCAGGACACAACTGCCCCAGTGGAAACTCATCCAGAGGGCAAACAAGGCCTCCGGAACAGCCAGTGACCACCCCAGGCTGCAGGAAAACTTGGTCCTTGTAGCCGACGTGAGCGCTCGACCTTCCCGTGTGGAAGCCATGGCGGTCTCCGGGCCACACAAAGGCTGAGCCCAGCTTGTCCCTAATCAAATGCCCAAGAGGCAGAAACTCATTAGTCCCCCATCCTGATGTCTTCTGGCTCCCTTGACCTTCCAGGAACCAGGGCCACCTCTTGATGCTAAAGTTACCAGAACAATCAGGTGACCAGGGCCTTGAAATCAGAAACTTGATCTTCCTCCCAATACTAGAGACAGGGTTCATGACCAGAGGGAAGGAGGAAGAAAAAATCCACATACCTCCTGGCTGAAAGGCAAGAAGAAGAATAACTGACATTCACATAGCCCTCGAAAGTGCTGGCGCCCTTAAGTGCTCTGTAAATATCTGCAAGGAATATCATTGCATTTCTACTCAGCACAACCCTAGAAGAGAGGTGTGACCATTTTACAGGTGAGAAAATTGAGGCTCAGAACCAAATCCCTCCTGACTCGTCACCCCGGCCCACAAAGCCACGGCTACCTTCCAGCCCTCTGCGGCCTCGCCTGTCCATGACCACAGGTGAAAATGTGTACTCATCACTTCTGTGTGACATCTACGAGGCCTACCTTCGCCATCAGCAAAGAAAGCACGTCAATTTAAGCCTTCCTAGGTAGTAAACATTTCTAAAACGCTCACCTCACCTGTGTCTGTGATTAGGTGAACGTCAAAACAAGTTGCAAAGCTAACTGAAGGTTATTTTGCAGCACACAACCCAGTTAAGTATTTTAAGTGTGGTCCAGAATTATGAATCCCAGCTGTAGAGGATGGCAGCTTGGGACTGAAGGCAGATGGATAGAATTACACACTCTTAGACCTGGAAGGAGCCTGGCCCCCTGACTCCAAGCCCCTAATTAGTGAGATGAGAAGCCTAGGACTCAAGAAGGGGCGGGATCTGCCCCAGGTGAGTAGGGGAGGTGACCAGGGGCAGCCAAGGGCCCCGCGCCTGAGTTCCGGACATACTGCTTTATGTCTGATTAACTCGTAGCTGAAGGCGGAGCAGTTTCTCAGACACCTGACAAAAGTCATTTCCAACTAAGGGTTCTATTTAGTCCTCACACATGACCTGTGTGTTTTCTCTCCTGGAATTTGATATCTCGGGAAACCTGCCAAGCACTACTCACCAGGGAGGGCGGGCATGTAAAACGGGAAGAGGCAAATCAGAGCTGGAAGGTGCTGGCACACCGTGGCAGGCCCCATGAATGTCTCGCTTGGGGACCCAGGCCCGTCACGTCCACGCACGGTTCTGGACCGCAGTCTACAGAGACTGCACAGCCCGGGCTTGGCCCGGGGTGGCGGCAATGCTGGCGACCTCCTGTCCGGTGCCACGGATGCAATTTCTCTACCTACACAGGCCTCTGAGCGCGTGGCCGTGCCCATCCTGCTGACCATCCCACTGGCTATTTCTCACATTACTTGATGCTGTTTTAGAAGCGAATTTTCTAAACTTTTCCATCAGTAAACCTATGTCCAGAGCAATATTAATAGCAATTATCACTGTCAAGTCTCCTTAATTTTTTCTCAAGAATGACTTTATTCATTACAGCACAATGGATCCGGATGGAAGCCACTTATCACTTCTGAAAACTCTATAACACATGTAAAAATAACAATAAAATGGAATGTGAGGACTCTGTCCTGGTTCACAACTTGCCTTTCTTCACTTTCTCATTGGTTCCTTCTCTCACCCATTCCACACTCGTTCTCTGGTTGCCTCCTAGATGCTGGGCACCAGGATGAAGGTGATCATGACAGCTCCTGCCTCAGGGAGCTCAGGGCCAAATTACAGCAAGACACTTGCTGGAAATGCAGATGCTCGGGCTCATCCCAAAAGACAGATTCAGGGATCTGTATTATGTGGCACTGCACTGCTGGCGATGCTCAGACCCTAACTTGAGAAATGCCATCACAACTGCAGGTGGTGCCGTCCGAGAAGACAGAAGCCCTGGTCTCAAAGATCAGCACAAAGAGGCAAGAATCCGCCCCCCCACCCTGAGCTCACAGGCAACAAACGCAAGCACCTGGTTGCATCCAGGGACCAGAGGGTTCAGCCCCTTTGTCCCTGTGTGGTGCCTGCTAGCCAGAAGGGAAGGGTAGCCAGGCAGAGCCTGCATAGCCTGAGAGAGAAAAATGAAGACACTTTGTTCAAAATGGCCTCTCCACGTGCTAACTTGGTCGTTCCAGCGCTTTCCTCCCAGGCTGCCAGTCTCTTGCTTTCTTGAGTAAACACTCCCATCAGAAAATAGAAACATCATAAAGTCATTTCCACTACTGAGTTTATTGAACACGGGGCAGCCCCTAACTTAAAACCCAAGGAGACCCTTAACTCAGCCTTAGCACAGAGCCTAGCCAGGCGTGAGCAGAGCAGGACCAGAGCCCAGACCTCTGAAGTCCTCCCGAGCATCCCTGCGCTAATTTATTCCACACACAATCATCTCCCTGTCTAGAGGGAATCCAGCTTCATGGAGGTCCTCTTAGCTGAGGATTTATCAAACCAGAGTATATGCATGATATGAACATCAGATCCATTATCTAAGCTGTTGGTTTTAGTCGAAATGTCAAGAAATGATTTAGTGTAAAATCCATCACAAAAGCATTTATTAAAAAATCTTTTGCTGTTCTTCATCTACAAACACTTACTATCCTGCATACAAATGTCAGCAGTTCAGCGTAATATACTTCTTCATTTATTTACTGTTCATCCCTTCTGGACAAAAGCCAAAAGTGATGTCCCCATGGGCTGCACCGCAAGACGGACGAGAGAACGCCTCTCCCCACCCTGAGGTCAACCAAGGTCAGCTGGTTGGGGCCACATGACTGGGGCACCATCTAATAACAATTCACTGAGTGGAGATGGTACCTTCTTTGGCCAGTGGAGTCCTTTGCACACGGAAGTTTTACTTCGAGACGGGAGTCTATCGATGTGTTCTCGGATTTTCTGGAGGAAGTAAAAAAATTAGGTGAGGATTTGACAGTCAACTAGACCCAAGAATGCCCAGGCACTTTTGGCCAAATACAGAATGTGCCAAATGAAAAAAGAAATTAGCCCACTAGTTCCCCACTCCAGTTCATAGGCCCCAGACGATCTCCAGAGATTTCGTCTTGTGTTGATGAAATTCTCTAAGTTAAGTTTGTTCCCAGGGAATCACAGAATTCTGCAGTGGGGAAGGGATTCTTTGTACAGCAGGCACAACTGCCTCCCTTTAGGAAGAGAAAACAGCCAGAGAGCGCTCTGGAGATCTGAGCAAGTTGTCCAGGTCACACAACTGCTCGGTGACAGCAGCGGCCCTGGAAACTTGGATTCATGGTTTTAGATTAAATGTATGTCATTTGGCCCCGCTAGAGGGGAAGGAGAGGGGATTCCAACAGCAGAGAGAGCAGCCAAAATAAGCAAACAAATATAGGCCAATGAAACTCAGGGGGAGCTTGGATTTCAGAGCCTCAATTGTGAGCACGGAAAACCACATTTCACCTCCAAGTAACCCTCATCTGCTTTCTATCTTCCACATCTACCCCGTCACATCATCCGTGCAACGGAGGTTATCAATGCCTTCCTTACCGACCGTGTAGGCTAAATTGGCAAAGCAAACATCCAGCTGTTAAAAACACTCCCAAGAAGGCTGAATCCCTAGCAGCCATGCTCCAACCTGAAGGAAGGCCGGGAGGGTCGTTCAGATGCCTTGGCCCTAACTTGAGGCCCTAGGGCAGCTTTGGAAATCCAACGATAAACGTGCATGGGTCGTGCTGTCTGCATTCGGGGGTGCCCCTGGATGCTCTTAGCTTGAGCAAACAGCGCCAGCATGCAAACTCCACTCCTCCCACATCCCCATGGGCCCCTTGGCCGAGGGAGGTACTCATTCCAGAGTTGTGCCCACACCCAGTCACAGGAATTCAAGTCAGGTCCCTAGGCCCAGAGTTTCCTTGAAAGCTCCCTGGATGAACTAAAGTGGGCTGCTAAGAGGGAAGCTTAAGATGGAGAGAGACAGACAACACACATCCACATCTCAGTGAGTGCAAAGCCAAAGTCCAAAACCCACCTTTCCCCCCGCCAGCCCTTGTGTTTCTGCTTTCACTCCTTTTTCCTAATTTCTTATTTCCCTCTTTTCCCTCTCCTGCCTTCCTTAAGGAGGACAATGCCAATGATAACACCGATAAGGGGGGGTGGGATTGGCAGTTGAGGGAAACTGCCAGGGGAGGGCGGGGCATGCCTCATCAACGAGGGTACCTGCGTGATCAGTGTGTGTATACATAACCCAGAATTGTACCCCACATCTCTTTTTTTTTTTTTGAGTTGGAGTCTCACTCTGTCACCCAGACTGGAGTGCAGTGGCCGCTCCCGGCCACCACAGCCTCGACCTGCTGGGCTCCGGCGATCCTTCCGCCTCAGTCTTCCGAGTAGCCAGAATTACAGGTGCGCGCTACCACGCCCGGCTGATTTTTTGATTTATTGCAGAGATGAGGTCTCTCCAAGTTGCCCAGGCGGGTGTCGAACCCGCGGGCTCAGGCAATCCACTCACCTCGGCCTCCCAAAGCGCGGGATTACAGGCTGAGCCACCGAGCCTGGCGTACCCCCACATCTTTATAATGAAAATTAATAAATAAATAAAAACAAAACGTGGAAAATGTGGTACATAGACATGATGGAATATTGTGCAGCCATAAAGAAGAGTGAGGTGATGGTCATCACAGCTATTTGGATGCAGCTGGAGACCAGCATACTAAGCGAACTATCACAGAAACCAAGAACTGAATGACTCACGTTCTCACTCCTAAGTGGGTCCTGGTCTCTGGTCACACTAGCACAAAGAGGGAATTGGCAGGTGCTGAACCCTACTGTGGGGCAGAGAGGGAGGAAGGGAAGGGAGAGGAAGGAAAGCACATGGCAACACACTGGGTGCCTAATCCACTACCAGGGAGGTGAGAAGACCCGCCAGGAGACCAAACTTCACCTGCATGCAACCTGTTTATGGGGTAAATCCCTTGGGTTCACACCCCCACAACTCTAAAATAAAAATAATTTTTTAAAAATGTTTTTAGGCCGGGCTCGGTGGCTCAGCCTGTAATCCCACGCTTTGGGAGGCCGCGGTGAGTGGATTGCCTGAGCCCACAGGGTTCGAGACCTGCCTGGGCAACTTGGCCAGACCTCATCTCTACAACAAAAATCAAGAAATTAGCCAGGCATGGTAGCGCGCGCCTGTAGTTCCAGCTACTTGGAAGGCTGAGGCGGAAGGATCGCCGGAGCCCAGCAGGCGAGGCTGCGGTGGCCAGGAGCGGCCACTGCACTCCAGTCTGGGCGACAGAGTGAGACTCCGACTCAAAAAAAAAATTTTTTTTTTAAAGAAAAACAAAAAAGAATGTATGGGAAGCAGAGCACAAAAATAAATTCATAAATAAACGATTGAAGAGGGAAAAGGGAAAAAAAGAATGGCAATGATATTATTATAATCCACAGTAGGGAAAGCTAACATAGCATAGCATCCTGCTGGGCTGTTTACCGTATTCACTTATTCAGTCTCCTACAAAGACCCTAAAACTCAGATACAATTGTTAACTACCTTCTTCCTTCCCAGCACTTCCCACAAACCAATACCTTCCACATACTTGTCGGCTTCTTCACAGTATGCCTCCACCACCAAAAGACAACATCAGCAAGCCAGGGCTTTAGCTGTCCTATTCGCTGCTACATTCCATTGCCCAATGACAGTCAACAAATGCTATTGAAGGAGAAAAACGAAATCCCCACTATACAGATGGAAAACTGAGGTTCTGAAAAGTTGCAGATCCCAGGTCCCCCCAGGGAGGACCTGAGGCGAGATCAGGCCCAAGCCCTTCCCCGTCTCCCCTTCAGAACCAGCACGTCCTGGGTTGTCTCCCTGGCCTCTCAAATCCTTCGCTTTCCTTCCTCCATGTCAATACAGGCCATTCCCAGCTCTGATCATGAATTTGGTTCCCACCTCCCAGTATATGCTGGACAGAAAGAGGCCTGGGACTCGGTGCCACCCTGGCCCCACCCACCCTTTGCAGCAGGCAAGACCCCAAAGCCACTCCCGCCCTGTCTGCTCTCTGCACCTTCTGGCTCAGCCTCCACACGCATGAGTCATTCCTAGCGTGAAATACATCTGTATCACTTCAAGAGAGCAAGCTCAATTATTTAACTCTACCAAGATTCAGTTCAAATATAAGAGTTACAGTGTACATCTGAGACTTCTGGGAAATTGATTTTTCTGCTTAAGATCATTTCATAGGGTTTAGCATTAAAACCAAATCGGGCGCAAACTGATCTCTTAGTAGATACTGAGTTTGTTTCCTGTTTCTAAAGACCAGGCCAAGTGAGAGTCCTTCTCCCCTGCCCCTCCGCCCACCGTATGTACCTGACAATTTTAACAGACCGCTGTTGCCCACGAAAAGTCTTCTTTAAAGCAGTCACTCCATCTTCTCTCATCACTGTGCTGTCGGGCCGGATGTGTCCAGGGACGACCGGAAAGGCAGGAACAGTATTTAGCACTCAGCTGACCTTGAAGCCACCTTTTCAGAGCTCCTGCTGGAGCCAAGAGAGTTTGGGCTGGGTTTTTGGTGTTTTGTGTTTTTTTTTTTTTCCTATTTCGCAGCCATTTTCAAGTGGTTTCTTAAATTTTCTCCTGAGAGTAAAGCATTGATTGACCAGGGATTTTAAACTGAAACCTCTCACTAGAAAATACCATGGGTAGGTCCCGTGATGGAAATCATCCTTGGAGCTTATTTTGATGTTTATAGTTAAGTGAGCTGGTCCTAGTTTCTTTAAAGATGCTCTGATATTTAATGTAAACCATTTGTTTTCGAGCTCTTCAGAGGAGAAACAACCCGTACGGTCATCTGAGGACAAATGGTCTCAAATAACTTTCCGATAGACGACAGCTTAATAAATGGAAATGGTGAGATTTTAAATTAAGAGCATCTGCGAGTCCATACAGAAAAACAAGAACAAGGCAGGGGACGTGGGGTGGCATCGACACACGCCAACTGGGTCTCTGTCCAATTTTACCGCAAAATCATCACTAAGTGAGCTTCGGTGGAAGAAAAGCATCTAGTTAACGTGCAGACTAAAGAGTTATAATTACTGCAATAAAAGCGGAAATGTGAACCGTGGTGGTATGCTTGGAAATGGGCTTTAAAAACAGAGTGCAACTCGCATCATGTCCCACAGTTACCAACGGGGAGAGCACGGGTCCAGGGCAGCCCTCAGCCCAAGGGGTTTTAATCTGTCAATGAGAACGGTGGTCACCCAGCTTTGGGTGTAGCACACTGTGTCCGGCATCCAATAAATGACTGTGATTATTATTTGTTGTTATTCTTAACACATGTAACACGCATGGCACAGCAGCTGATATATTGGAAAAAGCAAACAGAACAAAGGCAATCCTCCGCCTGTCTCCTCCTGTAAGTCAGATGAAATCCAACAGTCTGGGCTCACCTGTAAAGGCTTTGGATGAGGGGTAACAGGGGCCTTGACCTCATGGGTGGCAACATGGATGGGACTCGAGAACCAAGGCGGGCCATATGGGGAAATATAAGGTTCCCTGAAGTCTCCACAGCTGTCATTCAGCTATGGCGCCCAACAGCACTAGCTGCAACAAGAAAAAAGACTCTGCATCTGTGCTATCCTACGTAGTGGCCACCAGCCACGTGTGGCTACTGAGCATTTGAACGTGGTCAGTGTCACGAAGGAAATGGAAGCTTAATCTCATTTTGATTAATGAGTTTAATGGGTTGATGGATCATTCACCAATTAGTAGATTCCATTTAAACAGATACACGTGGCTAATGGATACCATATTGGACATCACAGCTCTAGACCATCAACCCAGACTGTTGTCGGCAGACTAGCAAGTTTGGACCAGTGTGGGCAAAGGATATGTTTATGAACCTTGGGCTGCTTCTCCTCTCCCCTCTCCTGCCCTCCCAGGGAGCAGATCTCCTCCTCTGGCCTGGACTTCTGCACACAGAGGCTGCTGGGAACGCCAGGCCTACAGGAGAGCAGGGACAGTCTCCCGAGTCACACAACCCCTCTGTAGCATCTCCTCAGACAGGCACCCTGTCCCCCTCTCCCCTGACTCTGTCTTATCACCTGGGGCAATCTCATTCACCAAAATTCCTCTTAGGGACAACAGTCTACATGTGCAGAAGAAATATGTTGCTAAGTTGCTTGGGGTGGACAAGTGAGACCCCACAAGAGGTCGCTCCAGTGACAAATGGCTGTGAGGCTGCGGGAGCCCTTCCTTATACTGAGTATTGGTGGGTGTTTGCAAGCTTTGGAGCAGATATGGGGCAGAGCGGAACTGCGCTGATTAGAAAGAGAGGAGCCCACATTCCCAAAAGAAATCTTACTGAAGGAGAAGGAGGGGCAGTACTGCAGGACAGTCCAGAGAAAAACCCTAAGGACAGTGTGGCAGGAAGGGCTTCGGAGAAGGCGAGGTTGATTTCCATGAGATGAACAAAGCAAACTCCCAATTAAATCTCCAGCAGTGTTTGTAGAATTCACCAACCACTGCGAGAATAGATTATTCTGGAGACCAAGAAGCAGTAGTAAATGTCTGGGTTTTATTCCAAGAAAAAAGCAGGAATAAGCCTCTGTATAACCCCGTTCCGCTCCCGCAATGAAGGAACAGCCAACATCTGAATAACCATTAACATTGTCTATTTACCCTCCTGTCTGTTGTGGGGATTATGTTCCCCCCCAAAGATAAACCCCTGGTATGTGTGGAGATAGTTTCTGCAGAGTAATCAAGTTAAGATGAGATCATACTGGATTAGGTGGAACCCAATTCAATGACTCAAGTCCATATAATAAGAGGGAGATCTGGACACAGAGATATGCACAGAGAGAATGTCAAGGGGTCAGAGATCGGAACGATGCAGCTGCAAGCCAAGAACTGCCAAGGAATGCCGGCAACTTCAGACACAAGAGAGAGGCACAGACCACATTTGTCCCTAGATCCTTCCTAGAGAACACAGTCCTACAGAAACCTCAGTTTCAGACTTCCAAGCTCCAGAAATGCCATACACTAAATTTCTCTTATTTTAAGCCAGTTGGGTTTGCGCTCATTTGTTATAGCAACTGCACAAAGACAATGCACTGCCCTGTTAGGCTGGAACCTCAGCCTGGGCTTGCCACTCCCTTCACTTTTACCTTTCCAGTGTCTCACACTGGCCTAGTATACTAGTAGGTGCTCAGTAAATATTTGTGGAATGAGTAAGTAGATAGACATGAGAGAGAGAAAAAATGTGCGTTGTTTTACAGAAAAACTCCACGGGATAAAGAGGTCCTCCTGAAGGCTTTGCAAAGTGGAATCTGTTCCAGAACTTCTGAGCATGGACAAATTTTCCAGAAAAGACCCTCACCCCTCTCCGCTACCTCTACTGCTCTCTCATTTTTCCAATGGCTTCGTCTTCCCTTCCTCTGCATCTAATTGCAGTTCATTCCAGCAGCTGAGGAAGGAGGTCAGTCCAGATCCCTTTCTGTTTCTGAGGTTAAACCCCGAATTCTATTAACCCTTTAACTTTTTAGAGTTTCCTCACTGGCTGAAGCCATATAATTTAAACTTCCAAACTGAATCATCCTAACAAGGGACTTTTCAGCCTGGAGTAGGTAGAATTCTAAAAACAACATGCAATCATCCTTGCTCCCATGTCACCCCTCCTTTTGGGGGGGTACTGTGAATACAATTAGATATGGAACTGGTGATTGTGTCACATTACAGAACACAGGATATTCTGCAGATGTGATTACAGGCACTAATCAGTTGACCTGGATATAGAGAGATTATCTGGGTGAGTCTGATCGGATCAAGCAAGTTCTTAAAAAAGAAGAGAGCTTTCTAAGGCTGGCAGAGAGGAAGTCAGAGAGATTGCAACTATGAGCGGGAACGGGGCACCCTTGCTGTCCTGAGGATTGAGAGGCCATGTCTCAAGCAATAGGGATGGCCTCTAGAAGCTGACAGTAGCCGCCACTGGGAAACAGATCTCATTCCTGTAACTGCAAGGAACTTGGAAGAACTCAGAAGCAGAGTCCTCTCCAGAATCCCCAGATAAAAGCCCAGCCTGGCGAACATCTTGTTTTGGCCTTCTCAGGCCCCAAGCAGAGGATCCAGCTGAACCCACTGGACTTGTGACCTATGAAGCTGAGATAGCAAATGGGTTATTTGAAGCCACAAAATTTGTGGAAATTTGCAAAGCAAGAATAGACAACTAATAGTTTCCAAAGTACTACTGAGGACCCAGAAAGTCTAATATTTTATAAGAAGAGACAAATCTGAAAAAAGAAAAGGCATTATTAACTCACTCCAACAAGAGCAGCAAGAGAGCTAAGAATAGCTGGAGTGATGTATGCTAAACCCTAAACCAGAGGGGGGCCAACTACACCCCGTGGGCCAAATCCAGACGTCATCTGTTAGTGTACAGCCCACAAACAAAGAGCGGTTGTTACATGTGCAAATGGTTGGGAAAAAAAATCAAAAGAAGAATAATATTTCAAAATACATGAAAACTGTATCAAATTCAAATTTCAGTGCCCATAAATAAAGTTTTATCGAAACACAACTTGCTCGTTTATATGTCATCTATGGCTGCTTTCCAGTTTCAACAAAAGTTGAGAAGCTGCAACAGAGACAGCGTGGCTTGCAAGCCTAAAGGTCTTATTATCTGGCCCTTTACAGAAAAGGTTTGCTGACCCCTGCTCTAGACAATTTAAGGAAATTTTCAAAGTACTATTGAGGACCCAGACACACCAGCCCGCACAAACGCAGGACAGAGGCATTCCCTGGGGAGATAAGCAATGGATAGCAAATGTATTGAAGAGACTTCTGATGTCCTGTCCACATACTGTTAAGTAAGTTAACTAATTTACATACACGCTATAACTTTTCTAGAGAAGAAAAACTATTTTTTGGTTTCTAAAATACAAAGGGGGAGGTGAGGGATTGGCAGTAGTGGGAAACTCATCAACAAGGGTACCTGCATAATGAACGTTTGTATACTAACCCTGAATTGTATCCCACATCTTTAAAATTAAAAATTAAAAAATATATAAATGAACTAATTTTCAGATTAGAAAAGATTTTATAAAAAAACACAGGACCCAATATTTGACACTCTGTAAGTGGTGAACTCTGTGGCAAAGGTTTCACTCTCCATGCAGAGCTTTTGGTAACATCTGATGTAAGCCCAAAAGTCACTTTGGGGAAAAGACCCAGGAGGCTAACTGGGAAATGCTGAGGACCAAAGGGGTCTCCTCTGAGCTCTAAGGAGCCCCAGAAACTCCAGGGGCAAACAGCCATGATCCCATGGACCAAAGAAACACTTGGGCAGGAAACAAACGGCTTAAAAACAGATCAGGCTGGGATCCGTGGCTCAGCCTGTAATCCCAGCACTTTGGGAGGCCAAGGCGAGTGGATTACCTGAGCCTGCGGGTTCAAGACCAGCCCAGGCACCTTGGCAAGACGTCCTCTCTACAATAAAATCTAAAAATTAGCTGAGCGTACTATCGCGCGCCTGTAGTTCCAGCTACTTGGAAGGCTGATGCAAAAGGATCGCCGGAGCCCAGCAAGTGGACCCTGGGGTGGCCGTGTGTGTGCCACTGCACTCCAGCCTGGGCAACAGAGTGAGACTCCAACTCACAAAACAAACAAACAAACAACAACAAAAACAGATCAGCCGCCCATCAAGGAACACAGCCTTAGGAAAGTCCAGTCAGTGTTTCTTTAGGATCTTTATAGTTGAGCTCTCTAATTTGACCACTAATATAAAAATACCAAAATAGAATACTCAGAGGTAAAATCAGGCAGAGAGCTGGGCCAGACATAATTTTTGTTTGCAATTTGAACAAAAGACATTTTCTAACCAAGGAAAATAAGGAGGAGGGAAACGAAACACTGACAGACAAAAAAAAAAGGCACACCTAGAGGTGTCTAGTGCAAAATTTTAAATGACTTGGTGACAGCCCTGAGAACCTGTCTGGGGATAATTTGTGGAAAAGCAGTCACCATGATATCAATTAGCAAAGCAAGAAGAGGGTATGTTCTGTCATTTTTAGTGGGAAAACGGCTGCTTGATCCTCCTTGGCATGCTCCCTCAAAACTACGTGGAAGACCTGGGAACTGAGAGGGAAATCCATGTTCTGACAGGTTTCCGCACATCCCCCCACTAATTATGACTTCGAATTTCATCCTCTTCTCAGGGCAACACTGAACAGGGGTGGGTCCCGGGCACGGGGAGGCTTGGATCACTTTCCCTCCCACAGCTCACAGGGCATTCTGGAGCCCATCACATCATCGCCTTCCCCGAGCCTCAGTGTACTCATCTGCATAATGGGAATGAGGCCCACCCTTGCCTTTTCTTCTACCATGGCCAAGAGAGTCTACTGAGACTGAAATGGCGGTGATAGTTAGACAAAGGAAGGATATGCTTACATTTGTCCCTGAAAATGGCCAGAAAATGAAGACAAGAGTAGGTTGGAAAGCACTTTGGTGTGTGTTTGTGCGCAACAGCAGACAGTCTTTCTCCTTAATAAAACGGAGAGGGCATTTGTCACACGAAGCAAAGGGGTCGACTGTTCCACACACAGAGGAGTGCAATTTCCAGCCGCCACCACACCAGCAAGGAAAGTGTGAAAGTCCTAGAATCCGTCTGATTCCGGGTGTCTGCTGTCACAAACCAGATAATGCTCGCAAAACAAGAAAACTATATGGACACAATCCCCAAGATAGAACAGGAAAGAGATTGTGAGGGGGGAGACGGCGGCAGAAGGCTGAATCTCCTTAATGGTGAGGGCTTCCATCCACCCAGAGCGGCTTAAATCCATCAGCTCTAGGAAACACCCAATAAAAAGGAAGGCCGAGTTCTGCACTTTGCAGGGCCCAGGCCAGCACTCCCTCCTCTGAAAAAAACAGCCCAGAAGGCTTCCTGGCAAGTGCACTATTGTGGGCTTGCCTGAGCTGATATCGTATGAATAGAGATGTTTTAAATGTATTAAACATTGGTCCCATTTTTAGAAATTACACTGACAGAGGCTTCCTTAAACATTATTTGAATAAAGCCTCATTACTCACAGTCCAAAGAAGTTCATTAGGAGGAGATGGCTTTGGAAAGAAATCAAGGAGCTGGCCTTTCTTCTCAGCAGTGAATTACATTAGCTACTTCCTAGTTATTTAAATCTTGAAATAAAAGATGTAAACGCTACAGTGACATCTTAAGATCATCGCGAAGGCAGGGCTTGCATGCACAAAAATGCCCAGCTGGTCTGCAGATAAAACAGATTGATAATTAGTGGCAAAATGTAACATTTCATCAAGAATATTTTGAATAATCCAATTTATCTTTGTCAGATATGCAGCACATATTTTTCCGGGGAGCAGCTTTGTTCTTTAACATAATATTATAATTCCGGGCCGCTAATGAAGGCGCCCGCCGGCCGGCCGGGCCTTGATGTGCGGCGTGGCGGGGAGCGCGCCGCGGCCCGGGGACCCGTGCGCCCGAGCGCGCCGCGCGCCCCGCTGCCGCCACCTGCCGGCGTGGCGCGGGCTGCGGGCGGCCGGCCGCGGGCCGCGGGCGATCAAAGCGCCGGCGGGCCGAGGGAGGGGGCGGCCCCCGGCCCCCGCGTCTCATTAGCCGGCGGGGGCGCGCGCCCCCCGCCCGCCGCGGCCGCGGCCAAGGCTGGCGGCGGGCGCGCGTGCGGGCGGGGAGCGCGGCGGCCGGGATGCGCCCCGCGTGGCCTCCGCCCGGACGGCTGGGGGGCGGGGCGGGGGCGGGGGCGGGGGCGGGGGCGGGACAGGGACCGGGCCCCGGACGGGGGCGGGGGGCGGAGGATGGCTTGCGGGAGGAACACCGGAATCCGGGCTCGGGGACTCAGCCTGTCACCCCGCGCCGTTGGGAGGCGGAGGCGAGTGGATGGCCCGAGCCCGCGGGTTCGGGACCCGCCCGGGCAACTGGGCGAGACCTCCTCTCTACCATGCGTCAAAAACGAGCCGGGCGTGGCAGCGCGCGCCTGGAGTTCCAGCTACCTGGAAGGCTGAGGCGGAAGGATCGCCGGAGCCCGGCGGGTCGAGGCTGCGGTGGCCGGGAGCAGCCACTGCACTCCAGTCTGGGCGACAGAGTGAGACTCCCACCCAAAAAAAAAAGAACACCAGAGAAGCTGCAAAGGCATCTTCGAGAGCTCTGCGGATCTCCAGTGACAGGAGACGACTAGGGCCCAGGGGACGGTGGTGGCTTTCCCGGGGCACTGTCGCTTCAGGACACCCATCCGTGAGACCTGCTTGGCATTTGTCCGGAGATCCCTGGCCCTGGCCCGGGAGGGGGCCTCCCCTAAGTCCTAGAGAGAGGAAGCCTCTCCCAGAGACCTGGATTGAGACGCGCAGAAAAACGCTCAAACATTCATATCCTCTCCGGACCGCACAGCGCCCACGTTCCGCCAAGACTGCCAAGGAGGGGATGTGGCTGGATGGACGAGAAAGTGCTGGCACACCTTGGAACATAAGCCCGCCCTGCCCAAAAGGTGCATGAAGTTTGGCAGAGCAGAGGAAACTCCAATACCAAAGAAAGTTCTCATCCTGCGTGCGCGTGCTATACGCGCAAAAACGTTTGGTCAGTGCTGCCTGTGTGCAGATCTCACACTGCTCTTATACCCACGCTGGAGCTGTTTAGTCATATTTGGTATTTTCAAAAAACAGATGGAACCCCAACACCAAGATTAAAGTCCTTTGTGCCTCCGTTCAGAAATCAGAACCGATGAAAAAATGAATGCTGCTCTCCTAAGCGTCCACATGTGAAAGGACACATTGCTGCCGGTGTTCCAGAATCCTTCAGAGCAGAGTTGAGGGCCGCTAGCATCCAGGATACAGGCATTCACTCTCATGCTTCTTGGTAAAGCAATAATAGGAAATTTGAGCGGGTTCAAAAAAGTTCAGAATACTTTGAACCACTGACGTGCTCACAAGACCAAACCAAGAGATTGCTCACTTTGGAAATCGTTTCAGCAGGGCTCCTTTCTTTTGAGCTACCTCAACTCCTGTCGCCAGGGACTGCACTCCCTATTTCCAAATATTTCACAGACCACGGTCTGCACGTGAGGCTGGATATGTTGATTTGAACCTCTTTCGACACGTACTGCTTTGAAAATACATCACGAATGTAGTTCAGTCTGATGCGTGCATGTCTGCACACAGACCCTGCCCAGTCAAGTTGTCTTTGATGTCTGTGGGGTTAGGATGACAAGCCTTCCGAGGTGATTCTTGGTCTTGTCCAGACTTGAAAGTCAGTTCAGCACGATCTCTTTTTCAAGCCTCTTTTTCCTGGGTAAATTCTGTATTTATTTTTTCTGGACTTCCTAACCAGCTAATGTTCCCCATTCATTCTCCCCATTTTCTTCTCTTCTCCCCTCCCCTATGGCCTACCAAGACCCCTGGAGTAGGAGGCAGCCCTGCAACCCTAAAGGACCATCAGGGCCGGGCTCAGTGGCTCAGCCTGTAATCCCGCGCTTTGGGAGGCTGAGGTGAGTGGATTGCCTGAGCCTGCGGGTTTGAGACCCGCCCGGGCAACTTGGCCAGATCTCATCTCTACAATAAATCAAAAAAATTAGCCGGGCGTGGTAGCGCGCACCTGTAATTCCGGCTACTCGGAAGGCTGAGGCGGAAGGATCACCAGAGCCCAGCAGGTTGAGGCTGTGGTGGCCGGGAGCAGCCACTGCACTCCAGTCTGGGCGACAGAGTGAGACTCCAACTCAAAAAAAAGAAAAGGACCATCAGGAGGCCAGTGTGCTTTCAGGCTTCCTGCTCTGCGTAGTGCCATTCTGTTCCTTGTCCTGCAAGGGGATTCTCTGCACACCAAGGAGGATAAAGAGACAGATGCATGCCTTGGCCGTTGATACCCTATGTTGACTTCTAGAAGTGGACTGATGCTGTTCCTCTGTAAGATCTTCTTCTTGGCACACAGGCATTTGGTGACCTACCCCAAGGTCAGATGTGTGGGCTTTTCAGGAGTCAGCCTTCCTGAGTTTCTTTGAAAAAGACCATCAGAAATCTTGGGAAAACCCACTCACTTTATCTTAAGGCTCTTCGTGTCAGCCGGCCCTTCTCCGATATCCAAGAGCTGCTTAAAGAAACCCATGAGAGGGTGGCCCTGTGGCTCAGCCCCCATCTTCAGGACAAGGCACCCTGCACCACCTCTGCCTGGCACCCCCATCCTGCTCCAGCAATCCCACCGGAGCGCGGTCAGCTCTGCCCAACTCAGTACTCCACCAGGTTGGAGTCCCAGGAGCAAGGGTCAGGTTTCTTTGTCTCTGACTCTTTAGTGCCTTCTCAGCTTCAGCCACAGAGAAGACACTTCGTAGACTGTGGTGGCACGCGCCTGTCTACTGACCTGAACTGGGCTGGGTCCCTCTGGGGCCAACAGTCCCCAGGGACAAGCACAAGCTGGCCCAGCTGACTCCCTTCCAGGGCCATTCCAGCATACACCAGAATGGCGCAAAGAGGAACCCTGCTGTCCCATGGTTGGCCAGCTCG
Organism: Cephalopachus bancanus; assembly: GCA_027257055.1. Lineage (NCBI taxonomy): Eukaryota > Metazoa > Chordata > Mammalia > Primates > Tarsiidae > Cephalopachus > Cephalopachus bancanus. The sequence goes on from JAPVLO010000192.1 coordinate 293,919, forward strand.
ACAGGCAGAAGAACCACAGGCTATCAGCAGGTGCCTATCCCAAAATGGGCAGTTCTCCGAGCGTAGGGCATGACTGTTCCTGAGGGGTTTTGTTCTTTTATCCCAAAAAGGGTGTTGCTCACAGGCAAAGAAGCTTCTAGGCCTATCTTCCCATTTGTCTTTTCGCTGGAGCCCTACCTGCTCAGAAGGCCGCAGTGACTCTGCAGCCAGCACCTAGAGTAGGTGACCAAGGCCCTGCACAGTCACCCTGTCTTTATTGTCTTCTTTAGATGAACCCTTGTTTGAGAAGAGCTGGTTCCCCCACTGTTCCAGGCTCCCGTATCAGAGAGGGTCTCCTCTCCTTTCTCTCTTTTTTTTTTTTTTTTTTGAGTTGGAGTCTCACTGTCGCCCAGACTGGAATGCAGTGGCCGCTCCCGGCCACTGCAGCCTCGACCTGCTGGGCTCCGGCGATCCTTCCGCTTCAGCCTTCCAAGTAGCTGGAACGACAGGTGTGCGCTACCACGGTAGCCCAGCCAATTTTTTGATGTATTGTAGAGATGAGGTCTCGCCAAGTTGCCCAGGCGGGTCTCGAACCTGCAGGCTCCCATCCTGCCCATCCCCGAAAGCCAAGTTGAAACCCTCATCATCTTCCACACACTTGCAAATTTCACCACTACCACACCCCATCAACACCGACGTCCAGCACCTTGAATTACTGATCACCGCTGACAGGGCGTGAGTCTGGTTTAGGACTCTCTGTGGGTACAGGGCATGCATCGTGCCGATCTGTGTCTGCTCTCTTCTCACACCCAGGGCATGCCCAGAGCAGAGCTCAGTGGACATTTAGGAGTGTACCCTTGTGTTTGTCTTCCTTACTCATGAGCCAGATGAGAGGAGGCCCAGCCCGTGGCTCGGGAATACTCACAGAACCAGAAAGCACTGAATGAAAGTGTGAAGTTGGATGAATCCGCCAGTTGATTGTTTGAACCCCCTTTGAAGTTGCAAATTATTCAAACTGGAGCTTGGCTCAGGGTAGGAAGAAGCTCTTCATCCTGCTCATCGGCTCTGGTTGTGTGAGAAGGCGGTCACAGAGACTCAACCACTGTCTGCAAATTTGCAGGGTGGGGAACTCATGACACAGAGTCTACTTTCTCAGAGTACACTGTGCCCCGTTGTTGTTGGTGGCTGCTTCTCTGCAATTGTGATTGTGACTAAATGTTGAGGAATAAACCAGGGAATGAATGGGTCCGGACTAACTTCAGCTTTTGTGTGAGCACGGGACAACAGACCTGGTACAGTGGTGTCCTGCATAACAATGTCTCGGTCAACAATGGACCCCACATACCACCAAGACGCCGTAAGATTATCATGGATCCTAAAAATCCTCCTCACCTAGTGACATCATAAGCGTGGGAACATCATAGCACAAAGCGTTAGTCATGTTTCTGGGGATACTGGCGACAAAAAACCTACTGTGCTCCCAGGTGTATGTAAGACCAGCGCATGCGATTGTGTACAGCACATAATTCTTGATAATAATAGTAATGACTATATTACTGGCATAGGTATGAATTATGATCTACTTTTTATTGTTATTCTAGAATGTACTTCTCTTACTTGCTAAAAAAAAAAAAAAATTAGCTAACTGCAAAACAGCCTCAGGCAGGTCTTTCAGGAAGAATTCCAGAAGACATTGTTATCATGGGAGTCGACAGCTCCATGTGTGTTATTGCCCCTAAAGATCTTCCAGTGAAACAAGATATGGAGGTGGACAACAGTGATATTGGCGATGCTGATCCCGTGTAGGTGTAGGCTAATGTGTGTGCTGTGTCTTTGTTTTGTAACAAAGAAAGCTTAAAACATTCAAAAGAATTAGAAAAATCGAAAAAAGTTTACAGAGTATATAAAGAAAGAAAACATTTTTGTACAGCTGTACAATGTGCTTGTATATTTTTTTTTGACTTGGAATCTCACTTAGTTGCCCAGGCTGGAGTGCGGTGTTGCACTCACAGTCACCCCAGCGTCGACCTGCTGGGCTCCAGCGATCCTTTCGCCTCTGCCTTCCAAGTAGCCAGAACTACGGGCGCACGCTACTGCATGTGGCCAATTTTTTTGATTTATTCTAGAGACAAGATCTCGCCAAGTTGCCCTGGCTGGTTTCGAACCCACAGGCTCAGGCAGTCCATTCGCCTTGGCCTCCCAAAGTGCTGGGATGACAGGCTGGCCCAATATGCTTGTATTTTAAGCTAAGTAGGATTGCATAAGAGTGGAAAAGTTAAAAAATTAAAATGTTTATGAGGGGAAAATGTCCCAGTAAACTGAGATTAATCTATTATTGAAGAAATAATTTTTTATAAACTTAGTGTGGCCTAAGTGTGCATTGTTTATAAAGCCTACAGTAGTGTAGGGTGAAACCCTAGACTTCCCCTCTGACTCACCCCTCACTCACCGACTCACCCAGGGCAGCTGCCAGCCCTGCAAGCTCCATTCGTGGGAAGTGCCCTAGATGCATGTCTCATTTTGACTTTTATACCGCGTGTATTTTTCTGTGTTCAGATATGCAAATCCTTACCACTGTGTTCTACTTGCCTACAGTATCCAGTGCAGTCACACTGGACGCTGTCCAGCTGTGGGCCCAGACCGCACCCTATGGCCTAGGCTGCACCATCCTGGTGTGTGTATTTGCACTCTAGGCTGTCCCCACGATGACAAGGTCACCTAACACCTTCCTCAGAATGTGTCCTGCCGTGAAGCGACACACAACTATGTAAGATACATTCAGGGTAAATAAAGCCCCCAGGGTTACACATAGCTGCTGGAAGAGGCACCAGCAGGAAAGAGGCCATGCAGCTGTCCAGAGTGGGTTAAAAGCTGGGGAAGCATAAGTCCAAAGGAGGCTGTGCCACCACCCTGTGGGTAATTATCCTTCTCCACCACCAGCCTGTGGGATCCTGGGGTGTAGCAGCAGTCTGCGTCTCCGTGACCATGGTGTTAGGCACACAGGGCATCCGAGGGTGGGGTGATTGGCTGGCCGGGGGGCATCAGGCAGCCATGATTGGCTGGCCGGGGGGCATCAGGCAGCCATGATTGGCTGGCCGGGGGGCATCAGGCAGCCATGATTGGCTGGCCGGGGGGCATCAGGCAGCCATGATTGGCTGGCCGGGGGGCATCAGGCAGCCATGAGCAGCGTGGCAAACAGAGTGGGTCTTACCTGGGCACCCCACCTTATGGTCTTCTTCTCGGAGTGTGTGTGTGTGTGTGTGTGTGTGTGTGTGTGTGTGTGTGTGTGTGTGTGTGTGTGAGAGAGAGAGAGAGAGAGAGAGAGATAGAAAGGACTCCTTGGCCCATTTTTGTGTCTCCCCTTTTTAGATGTCAACGATATCCCTAAATCAAAGCTCTCTCCTGGAACCCTCTTCTCAAAGTCCTAAGGACTTTCTGCTTCTTACCTCCTACTTTTTCTTGGATCCTAGGGCTAAATACAGTTAGGGCTAAATAAATAAAGCCGGCCAGGCAAGGTGGCTCACATCCATAATCCAGCACTTTGGGAGGCCGAGGTGAGAGGATTGCCTGAACCCGCGGGTTCGAGACCCGCCTGGGCATCTTGGCGAGACCTCATCTCTACAATAAATCAAAGCATTAGCCAGGTGTGGTGGCGCATGCCTGTAGTGCCAGCCGCTTGGAAGGCTGAGGCAGAAGGATCGCCGGAGCCCAGCAGGTCGAGGCTGCGGTGGCCGTGAGTGAGCCACTGCACTCCAGCCTGGACAACAGAGTGAGACTACAACTAAAAAAAAAAATTAAAATGAGTAAATAAATAAAGCCATGTCCCCAGGCATGGCCCCAGGGCCTCCCTCAGTTCAGCCCAGACTGCCCTTTGAGCTGGCCTCCTATCCTTACCTGGCCTTGGCCACACCAGGTTCAGGCAGTTCGGGGCCCTTGGGTGCCGTGCCCCGTCCACCTCTTCCTGCAATGCCATCTGTTCTCCTTTCTCTGTCTCTTGACATCCTGCACAGCCTGCAAGTGCCACTTCCTCCAGGAGGGCTCACCAGGTGCCTGCCCCAGCAGAAACTCACCTTTCATGCTGAACCCTGCTTATCAGCTAGTTGGCTTCTTTTGTAATTATCTGTGGGATTTTCTAACTTTCCTTTTCTAACCAGCTTCCCTCCTCCTCCCCACCACACGCACACACCTGACCGTCAGCTGCCTGTGGGCAGGAACCAGGTACTCTGTTGACTCGATGTCCCGGGTCTCAATTAAGAATTTGTGGATAGCCGGGCTCAGTGGCTCAGCCTGTAATCCCGCGTCTTTGGGAGGCTGAGGTGAACAGATTGCCTGAGCCCGCGGGTTCAAGACCCGCCTGGGCAGCGAGACCTCATCTCTACAATAAATCAAAAAAAATCAGCCGGGCGTGGTAGCACATGCCTGTAATTCCGGCTACTTGGAAGGCCGAGGTGGAAGGATCGCCAGAACCCAGCAGGTCGAGGCTGTGGTGGCCGGGAGTGGCCACTGCACTCCAGTCTGGGCCACCGAGTGAGACTCCAACTCAAAAAAAAAAAAAAAGGATTTGTGGATAAATAGGTGAGTGCATCCAAGTAAAATCCTTTAGACAGGAATCATTGAAAGGTATCAATCATATTAGGCTTGCACCAAACAATGAATCGCTAAACATTAAGTTAGAAAAATAAACAGTATTTCAGTGTATCACAGAAATAGTAATTTGCAGGACTGTTAGTAAAGAGGTGAGCAACTAAGTTGAAAATCATTTTTTTCTTGCGTGTCGAGCAATTTCTACCCCATATTTCCTTGAATGGTCCCACATAAGTCCACTAAATAATAAAAAACAGAGCAAACACTCATGAAGATCTCAGTGTTTTCTCTTTGGGACACCAACAAGATGGTATGATGCTCTCTGGTTGTCATATGAGGTCCCACAAACATCTGCTGAATGAACGACTGAGTCCTCACAATGGCTCCCAGCGCAGCACAGGTGTGCCTAGCAAAAGCAGGCCAGGCTCGGTGGCTCAGCCTGTCATCCCAGCACTTTGGGAGGCCGAGGAGAGTGGATTGCCTAAGGCCACGGGTTCGAGACCAGCCCTGACAACTTGGCAAGACCTCGTCTCTACAATAAATCAAAAATGAGCCAGGTGTGGTAGCGCACGCCTGTAGTTCCGGCTACTTGGAAGGCTGAGGCGGAAGGATCGCCGGAGCCCAGCAGGTCGGCACTGGGGTGGGACTGCACTCCAGCCTGGGCCATGGAGTGAGACTCCAATTCAAAAAAAAATATGCAGTAGGGGGGCAGGTGCTGCCAGGGTCATTTGCTCCAAATCATCCTCACCTTCATCTAAGGCACACTCACTCTGTGGTCAAGAAACAGCCCTAGATACATTAGCATTTTTTGCAGAATTATTATTCGCTATGCCCACAGCAGAAGCACAACTCTGGGGAAATGATACAAGCGCCTGGTGAGGGCTGAAGGTTCTGGAAGGGCTCCAGAAACATCCAACAGTGAGGGCTGCCCAAGGGATCCCCCTGGGAGACCCTGGGAAGTTGGTATACCATTCCCCCATATCCCAGGTCCTATCTGTCTCTCTTCAGCATTAATCATAGATTTCCTTAGCTGGAGTGCCTTTCTCCCCAGTTTTCCTTCTAGTAAAATCCCACCCGATCTTTAAGACCCAAAGCAGATCCCACCACTTCTGGGGAGGCTCCCCAGAGAAAGTTGCCCCAGGTGCCCACCTGTGCACAGGTGTGTCAGCAAGATTTCATCCCAGAGGCTGATGGTTGCACCATTGTCTCAAGAACTAGATTATTGGGTTTCATAAGGATGGAGGAACTACAGCGCCATCACCAAGGCACCGACAGCATCTCGCCAGGAGCAGGTAGGTACTCGACAAACACTTGTTGAAAAAGATACAGTTCAGTGGGAGGGGTGAAGGAGTGAGGGAGAAGTGGAGAGAAGAAGAGAGGAGGGACAGACCGACAGAGAAACTTAGAATGCCTGTCTTATAGTAGATGCTCAATAAACGTTGCTGGAATAAAAGAAAAAAAATAAATCAGTCACTCATGCCAGAGTCTCCTTGTTCCTCAGTGATAAGCAATTCTTGTTCGCCTATATCTCTGAGTTTTTATCTTAAAATTTTATATCTTAATGTTATTAGAAGAAACAAAAATGTGTGAGGTTCTGTTATCTTTGCTTTATGCTTTTATATTCATAATGAATATATTTTGAAGATTTTCTCTAGGAGACAACTATAAAAACAATGAGAACATGGTAGACGTCGCTGCCTCCAGCCCCAACTATCCACAGAAAGGTCGGACTTAAACATCTAGGCTTAAAGCTAAAAAACTGTGGACAGTCAAATCTCATAGGCAGGGCATAGAAGTATAAAAGAAAAAGTAGAAAGCAAAAAAAGTAGAAAGTCATGCAGAACAGGAGCTGGAGAAGAGGGTCTGAGCTCAGGCGAGTGGGCACACACTGCAGAAAGAAGAGTCTCGACCCGCCTCTGAGTGTGGAAACTGGGGGAGATGGACAACCGCATCGTGGTGGATGCTTGAGGATTCCTGGGGGACAGGGACTGTCCCAAATGAAGTCTGGTTCTCTCCCCGCCCAACAGGGCACAGCTTCAGGTGGCCAGTCCTCTGCAGGGGTAGGAAAGAACCCTGCTGGCCTGCGCTGACCCTGACGGCTTGGGAAGGGGGCTGGCTTCAGTGTGGGCTGAACCCCACTGATCCTCAGGCCGGTGAGACTGTGACATGCCACCCCCCCCCTTCTGCATGCCTGCACTCAGTTCTGCTGGAGAGAGGCTGCGGATGCCCTGGAGAACATAGCAGAGAGGGCTAGGGGCTGAATGATTCCATTTTTTTGCCATCGCTCCAGGGAGCTCCCTACAGCAGCTGAGCCTGAGTTCTCTCCTCCAGCTGCTTGCACTTTTTCTTTCCATGTGCCTAGCACAAGGGGTAATTTTTTTTTTTTTTTTTGAGTTGGAGTCTCACTCAGTCGCCCAGACTGGAGTGCAGTGGCCGCTCCCGGCCACCGCAGCCTCGACCCGCTGGGCTCCGGCGATCCTTCCGCCTCAGCCTTCCAAGGAGCTGGAACTACAGGCGCGTGCTACCACGCCCGGCTAATTTTTTTGATATATTGTAAAGATGAGGTCTCGCCAAGTTGGCCAGGCAGGTCTCGAACCCGCAGGCTCAGGCAATTCACTCACCTCGGGCTCCCAAAGCGCAGGATTACAGGTTGAGCCACAGAGCCCAGACAAGTGGTAATTATTTACACAACCATTTATCTGTTGTATTTACTATCTCAATCTACCATATATCCCAAGAGAGTGGGGACTGTGTCTGTTTTATCTGCCCTGCTTTGCACATAGTAGGTGCTCAGGAAATATTTACTGAGTGAAGGAATGCATCTCCACCTCAGCTGTTATCTCACTCCGGTCCCAGAACTGGAGCGATGGACTGGGAAGCTCCAGGGAGGCAAAGACAATACCGGGGCTGAGACAGTGCCTCTGCCGTTCCAGGAATACGACTCAAAGGGAGAGAATTCATTCCTCTCAGAATGCAAACATTTCAGCAGACCCTCGAAATGTAATTTTCCGAACACAAATTAGTGTTGCCGTAGATATTGACTCCATAGCTTCTCACACAGATCACTTGACTCTGAAGGATTTCACAAATGCCAAGGAAGGAGTTGAAGTGAGATGCAAAATCCTGCGGGAAGAGTGTTCAGAGAGCATTCCCCAACAGGGTGATGGCGAGAGCCATTATCATCCGTGCAGGCCCTCTGAGCTGGAGGGAAATTACCTTGATTGCCCGCAAAAGTTAGGCCACCACAAATCTCTGTTCATATACACAATGGGAATCTACATAAACAACATATAGACAACCCCAAACCCTGAAATTAAAGAACTGTTTTTTTCCAACAATTTGGTCTGCAGCTCTGACTATTATCTGGGGATAAATCAATTTGCAGCAGCTGTAGACAGCCATTTCCGTGTGAGTCCCGCTCAGCTTAACTGGAGAAGCGTGTTAAAAGTTAAAAGACCTTCATCACATTAAGAACATGAATTTTTCTAACCATGAATTTATTTCACTGAATTCCTGAGCTATAAAGTCACCCTACACTCTTCCTTATAAATCAGAGGGGGTGTACCCACTTCCTGATGTTTGCCCATTTGCTATTTTTCCTGTAATTAGGAAAAAATGCAATTCACTAGAGTTACAAGCCCCAATGAGAGACCTGGATTGAGTTGTTGTTTCATATCTGCCTTGACTGTAAGCTTTATAAAGAATGCGTCTATGGAAGAGTAAGAGGGTAAAAAGAAATTACGGTGCGAACACGGGACGATAAGACGTACATCAGGTGTGGTTGTTGGTTTCTTCAGTGTGGCTTGGGTCATTCCACATAGGCAGATAATGTCATCGACGTCCCTAGTTGTGGAAGGATACAGAGCTGGAAAAATGAAAACTAGCAGAAAATAAAAATTTTCTTTAGATACTGGGAAGATCTGTCTGCTATGGAAAAACCTCAGACAGGACTGCAGGTCACCCGGGTTCCCAGAGCAGAAAGAAACCTGATCTCTTTCAAAAACACCTTCACATGTCTATTTGGTGGGAATCATGAAGCAAACAGATCTGACAATAGCAGCAGTTTCCAAAATCTCTAATGGTAACTAGAAAAAGGATCGCTTTCCTCTTCAATTCATCTGTAAAATGACAGTGATTTTTACACATCAAATTTTCTTTTCTGTCTTCCAGAATACATCCTAAATTCTATTCTGTGGTGAATATTGATTCCAATCTTGGGAAATGTCTTTTTCACTAAAATTACCTCTCTACATAGGGCATTATGAACATATTGCATAAACACGAGCATGTTATTTCATACTTTGATCATCAGTACAAGTGCTGTTTTATAGAAATGATTTCCATTGTCCTTTGAAAAACACAGTGATAGCCACAATTAAAATATAAACGAAGGAGATAAAGTCCATCAGGCTTATAGGACTAAAATAACAGTTTAGCAAAATTTGGAACATGTAAGGATGCAATAAGTATTTGAAGAATTAATGTTAAATGAATTATATCTCAGACTTCAAAAAAGGAAAGAACATCATTTTATTTCTACAAATAGAAAACGCTCCTATTCCATTCACGCTTCAAAAATAAAAATAAAAGGCCCAATATTCTTTCTTAGTTTTAATCAGGAGATAGCAAAAAAGCAAATCCGTGGGGGTGGGGACAAGGCCCCCTTTTGTGGAAAGACAAAACATTTCCAGTTCCCTTTACACCCCAACTCCGCTTTCAACTCCTAGTAATTCTAAAGGTGAACAAAAACGAACCCCTGTATCTAATCATCCTAATGACCCTGGCCTTCATATTTAAAATGTCATTCAGAGATAGTTTCAGGTTGGCAGCTGCTGACGGAAAAGAGCAATAAATAATACTACTTCCATTTGCACACAAGCTTGCACGCAGAAGCCGCTCAGAGTACGTTTCCAGCTGAACACCTTGGGACCCACTATTGGAATGCCACCCCATTTGATGCCAGGCACCACCCGCTCGTCAGCTTCCAGGAGGTAGTGAAGAACAGCTAGCCCAATTGGAGCTACCAGGGAATTTAGGAAGACAGAATGTAATTACCTGAACTGGAAGCCGGCCAAGGCACTGGGGCTGTTAAAAAAAAAAAAGTCAAAGAAAAAAAATACCCTTAATTCTCTTAGCTGATAACAAAAGCCAAATGTGGGCTTCTTTCTGTTGATGGTTTGGCAGTGTGGGGTATTTAAATCATCACCGTAACAATAAATAAAAATAAAACTTCAAATTTTTAGCAGGCGCCTCCTGAGACACACACCACCGCTCACCGCAGAGTCCTTTGTCCATGTGTGGGTGGGTACCGTGGCGACCAGGTGGCAGGGTTCATTTCCATTCAGTTTCTCGATCGTTGCCCGGCAGAGGCTTCTGCCCGCTGGCCGGCCATGTCACTCTCTCCAGAAAGCAGAAACCTTATCAAATGCCACTGGGAGGAGGTCAGATTTTTTTTCACTGATTGAAGAGCTTTTTTTCTCTTTTTTTAAAATCGGGACTTCATTCTGATGAAGTGAATAAAATAATGATACCGCACCAGGGATGGGAAATTTTGTAGAGTAACCTTTTGCTGGAAAGAGTTATTCTGTTTTGTTTTCCAAGAGGGAAGGACGTAGGGAAAGAAAGACAGCGAAATTTGCCTCACAAGGACTGGAGGTCACCTACATGCTTAAAATATGAATCAGTTGGCGACAGAACCCACTCGAGAGGACGTGGAGCCAATAACGTCCACAAGTGTGCGAGGATGGTTTCCTCGGGAAGATTTGTCATGCTCTTAACTTCATAAAAAGCAGAGGCGTTCTTGGGGCTGTTTCAGAAGACTTGCACGGCTGTTGGCTTCCCTCCCTACCAGAGCACAGTCAACTGCTAATGATCCGCTCCTCTCATAATTGCACAAGTTGTCAACACGAAAATTCCAGTTAAGCTTATGGCTTGTGGTTTTCCCTGGAAGGGAACACAAAGGGGTCCAATATGACACCTCAAACTTGGAGGGGGCGGGGGCGGTGGAATACACATTTGTATGGCCCAGTAGGCCAGAGTTATCCTTGTAAAACCTACGAAACAAAGAAGTCCAGTCTAGCAATTCATTTTTAAACTGGAAAGACCACTTCCTTTACACCCTGAAGACAGCAGACACCAATAAAATCAAAGTGGAAAATTTACTATTTCATCTGGTTACCTACATTCCCATAATGTTGAATATGGCAATCACGGCCAAAGTCGTTTGTTACTTTTTCTCCCCAGCAATCTGAGATATCTGCCCATAATTTAAAAATTTTTTTTTAAGAAGATATCCATAAATTCTAAGTGTGAAAGGACTGGAGGAAGGCGAGGGAACAAAAGCAGAAAAACTAGGAGCTGTCTAAGGCATTCCTGTGAATGCATGCCTTGGCTTCTTTCCAATGGGAGGAATTAACTCCCCAATCCTCATTGTTCAATTTTGTACGACCATAAATGTTTCTATGCTCCTTGATTGAATTAGTTTAGAATTTTAAAGCAAAATGCCTTTACTAATTTGTTGATATTTCTACAAATCTATGCTTAGTGAGACAAGGAAGAAAGCAGATTCAGCTTGGAATCTGACCACTAACTTGCTTAAGGGACGCTCTGTTTTGGTAAACGTGGGTGAACTCTTGTTGTTGTTCAGCAAACACGGTTGAGATCGACTGGGCAGGGAGTGGCGATCCCTTTCACTGGTGATGCCGGCTAAGTGGGAGCCTGAAGAGGAAGCCTGTGAATTTTCCCTGGATATTCTGAAAAGCTGCTGCTTCCTGAGCCTTGCCATTCTCTTTCAGACTTGGATCCTGAGGAAACTGTATCTTCACATGCAAGGCCATACCATTTGGCTTCCAGTTGGAATAGAAAGACCTAACCCAGCAACCCAGCACAGCCATTGATAGCGTCGCCCTCAATCTGCCTCTGCCCCTCCGGTGTGTTTTGGGGTGTTGGGGGTTCTGTTTTCTTTTCCAGACACAGGAGCCCTAAACACGGGTGACCCCAATGACACCATCCCTCTCCACTTGCATCAAACGAGCAGTAAATGAACCTAACAGACACCCCAACCCACGCCAACTCCCATAAAATCAGGGTGTAAAGCACAGGGGAGGGAGGGATTCTTATTAATAATTCATTCCAAGCAACCCCCTGGAGCAGTTTCACTATGATATGCTATGCAGAATGCTTCAACACACTAATTAATATTTTCAAAGTGTTCCATGGGCCCCTTTTAAAAGCATTTTTGCCATCCATTGAACGTTCTGCATTATAAGTAAAAGATCAATCCCATCCCCAATCCTATTGATGAGCTGTCTAACTAAAATAGAATATTTGCAGTCAACAGAATTTTTTTCTCTCTCTCGCTCTCTCTTTAATATCTTTCCCCAAGTATTGGGCTGGAAGCTGGCTTCTCTTCTGAGGCCAGCTGCTCCTATTAATGGTAATAAAAAGACGCCAGCGGGAGAGTCATCCACGTCAACTGCCCTGAGCACAGGACATCATCCCTGCCTCACACTACCCAGCCCGATGTCTGAAACAAAGATTCCAAGGAGAGGGCTAAGTCCCTTCCAAGGCAAGTGTCCCCAGGAGTGGCAGCAGGAAGATCACTTGGAAACGGGTCTCAGCCGATAGCTTGTCAAGACCTCGGCTCCTCCTGGCAGTTGAGTTTGGATGGATAAACCCAAGATCCAGGGCAGCCCCAGAGCTCCCAGGGTGCCGACCACTGCTCGGTGTCCCCAGCAAAGATCACCAGGGATGGAGGGCTTCGTCTGGATGCCCCCAGAGCCTCTGCCCTGCAGCCTCATTTAGGACATGGAAGCTCACCTGAGTGCTTGAAGACAGGACCACCCAACTGTGACCTTGCAAGAGCAGAAGCAGCCAGGGCCTGCTCAGACTGTCACACAGAGGCCATGACTCCAGCCTTGCTGACCCTGGCCACACGGCCTGCCCTGGGAGGGTAACAGACAGTCACTCCTGATGTGCCGATCTCAATGATTCTTCCTAAATGTTACCTGGAGACTATTTCTCAATTCAAATCAATTGTGCCTATTGATCCCGGCAATTAAAAGAATAGGAAAGGAATAACTTCTGCCCTTTACCATCTTGTATTCAAGAAAGTGACTTACAGAGTCAAGAGGGTCGACTTGGAAATAATCACTTGACAAGGTGAAGAATCATTCCCTCCCAGGAGGCCTGCAGGGTGGTCCTCGAGGCCAGAACAGGGTCTGGGCTCTTGGGAATCCCTGAGCACCCACTGCTCTTCCTGGAGGTTGGAGGCCACTCTGTGCCCTCTGTCATTTGATAGGCAGAGCCCACAGGGAGCACGATGTGATGGTGATTTTTTTTTAACTGAGGTGAAATTCGCGTAATATAAAATTAACCATGTTAAAAGTGGACACTTCAGGTCGGGCTCCGGGGCTCAGCCTGTCATCCCAGTGCTTTGGGAGGCCGAGGGGAGTGGATTGCCTGAGCCCGCGGGTTCGAGACCCACCCGGGCAACCTGGCAAGACCTCGTCTCTACAATAAAAATAAAAAAATAACTGGGCGTGGTAGTGCGTGCCTGTAGTTCCGGCTACTTGGAAGGATCGCTGGAGCCCAGCAGGTCGAGGCTGCGGTGTCTGGGAGCGTGCCACTGCATTTCAGTCTGGGCGACAGAGTGAGACTCCAACTCAAAAAAAAAAAAAAAAAAAAAACTGGACACTTCGGTGGGATGGATTACATTCTCAGTGTAGTACCATCATCACTTCTATCTAGTTCCAAATATTTTCGTCACCCCTAAGTAAAGCCCCATAGCTGTTAAGCTAGTTGCGTTTCATTTCCCTTTTCCCCCAATCCTTGGCAACCACTAATCTCCTTTATGTCTCTATAGGTTTACCCATTCTGGATATTTCAAATAAATAGGCTCACAACATATAGCTTTCTGTGGCTGGCTTCTTTCACGTAGTGTAACGTTTTCAAGGTCCATCCATATTATAGCAAGTATCAGGGCTTTATTCCTTGTTATAGCCAAATAATATTCCATTGCATGAATATAATACTTTGTACTTATCCATTCATCTGATGATAAACATTTGGGTTGTTTCCCCATGTTGGCTACTGTGAAGAGTGCTGCTGTGGACATTTGTGTACAAATGTTTGTTTCAGTCCGTTTTCAACTCCTTGGGGGCATATACATAGAAGTGGAATTGCTGGGTCCTATGGTAATTCTGGGCTTAACTTTTTGCGGAGTGGGTGCTGATTTTAAGTGAGCTCTGGTCGATGAAAAAGTGTTGCTATGGACAGGCAAGGCTTGCCAAGGCAGTGAGAACAGGTAGGAGGTTTTGTGCTGTTTCTATGCCATCTAAAGGTTTACAGGTGATTGTCTCAAAGGAATGAATTCCCCCAGATAAGCATGTCACCCCCAACTACATAATCCCACGTGACTTTGTTTTGGTAAATCTGGGAAGAAGAGGAGAGGAACTCATGGAACCCATCTGGTTTAAAATCTGTGTTATTAAGAGCAAAAAGCACAAACTCCTCACCCTGCCATATACGGCCCCTCAGAACTGACCCACATAGCCCTCAGTTCCATTTCTTCCAGATCACCCCAAGCACCTCACAGACCCACCAGACTTAGCCATTCACAGATCTCTAATTCCCTAGTCCCTGACCTGACGCCTTTGCATACATTGTTTCCTATTCCAAAATGCTTTTCCCTTCTCTGTTCCAGACCCATATCTTAAAAATGCCTACTTATCCTTCTTACAGTATCCACCTAACACCCAACTTCATCCGTTAAACCTCCTTAACCAGCCCAGACCACCGTCCTTCTCTCTATGGACTCCTTACCAATCAGGGAGATTTCTGTAGACTACCTTGAATTGCTACATCACCCTTGGCATGTCCTGGTTTCCGGGGAGAGTTTAACCTCCTTGAGGACAGAGGCCATGTCTGATACACCTGGTACTCCCATAGTACATGGCTCAGCATCTTACACACTATAATCGGCCAGGGAATTCCTCCTGAGTGTCGGTTAAGAAGAAGTGGAAATTAGAACTTAAATTCCTGTAATAGCAGAGCTTCAAAAGAACAGCAACAATGCTATACTGCAACTCTTGTTCCAGCAGTGACTGTGGACACCTAATCCCTTAGCAAGGCAGAGACACGGCTGGCAGAATCTAGGCCTCTGAACTCTCCACCCAGTTTTGTTTGCAGAGATAAGGTGCTGAGAAGGTCTGCACTGATGAGATCAGTTCAAATGCATTCAGCTTGTGCTTTCCAAATATACTGGATAACAGAATGCTCCTCCCACGTGACGGAAAACACCTCCTAATACCCTGGAGAAGCAATGCTCTAGAAACACAACTAAGGCAATGTTAGTTGAATGTTTTCTATAATAACATAGAACAAATGCATTATGCAGTCTGACAGGAATGCATTTGGGCAGAATATCAATTCTTAGTTGGTCAAGTGAAGTTGATTATAAAACTAATAGGGAACCTCTGGAGAGATAATTGCAGGACATTCTTGAAGGTTAAATCATTTTCATTGGATCAAAAAAGAGGCTAAAGGAGTCTAAGCCAGGATCCTAGTCATCCAACCTAAGATTTTATGAATAAAATCGTTGCTTTTCAGATGAAAAAACTGAGACACGGGGCACAGGTATGCCCAAGGTGTGCCAGGTTCTCCTTACTGCAGTGACCCAGGCTGGCGACATGGGCTGGGACTCTCAGGAGGGTTGACCAGAGTTCAGAGATGCAAAAGGTAAAACGCTGGGGAGGCAGATAAGCTCCTCGGGGATTCTGCATGCACGTGGGAGGCAGGGAAGAGATACCATCTCTTTTCCATGGCGACACCTACCTCCTGGTCTCAACTGGAGACACAAAGCTATGAAAAACAAGACAATACCCCCACTTCCGTCCAAACCAGTCACACAGACCTCTCCCCATGATGACAGAAGAGGTCGATGCTGTCTTTCAGAGCAGGGGACAGTTAGCATCCTTGGACTCACCCCAGTAGGGCTCTCACCCTTCCCTCTCCTGTCAGCTCACTGTACTCTTCACACGCCTGACGTCTTCACGGCTGCGCCCTGTCTTCATGGATCTTCCCATCTGACAGAACCTGCCCTCCGCCCACCTGCCAGGACCCACATCCACGTCTTCAATCAAGTTAAAATCGCTCCAGTGGTAGACAGCCCTGTGGCGTGAACCTGGCCTGTAAGAACACCACGGGCGTCCACACTTCCCATGGAAACAAATGACAGAGCGGACGCTTGTTGACAAGAGCTTCTGACACAGCACTTATTTACATAGCACGAGCCACACGGTTGCTTTGCGACGGGCCTCACTGTCCACTAATTCACTCTATATGGGTCCCCAAAGATGTGGTCTCAGGAGGGTCTGGACACCAGCGTGACTAGGTACCAGAATGAGTGCTGAGGCGAGCCTCGAAAGGCTCGAGCGAATGACAGGGACGGAAAAGAGAGAAAGAAGCACCAGCAGCACCTGCCCCGTGCAAAGGCCATTCGGTCAGTCTTCACATTCACCTCCTGACCCTTCAACAGCATCTCGAAGGAGCCGTTACCAACCCACCGACCGGAGCTCAGAGAGGTCAAGCAACACATGCAAGGTCGAGCGGCAAACGGGCGGCGGCAGATTGGAACCCAGATCCAGGGAGCTCAGAAACCACAGCTGTGTCCGCTGCTTTCTTAGGGATCACTGGGGTGAGGCTGATCTGCGATCTGTACACCTATGTACATATACACACACGGTCGTGTGTGTGTGTGTGTGTGTGTGTGTGTGTGTGTGTGTGTGTATACACAGATAACGCTAAAACAAAAGTGTTAAGAAATAACACTTGTTCTTACCTTCACCCTGTGAATTCTGGCATCTTCTCGTCTGTTCTAGTTCACTTTGACCATGCGACCTACACTCTGAAACATGAATTGATCCTTCTCCTTTCACAGAAACCGAGAGGCATTCATTAGCCGACGGGTGAGCACCCAGCACCCGCCCCTGTCCCTTCCTCCACAGCAGGGTCCGCCCCAATCCGAAGGCCTCTTCCTTTGGCCCAGATTCCTGTGCATCCCAAATCCCTTCACTGCAGTTTATGAATTGGTCACAAGGGACCTGTCTGAGCCCGCTGTCTTGCCCAGGCACCCCGCTCTGCCCATCGCTGACCTGGCATCTGACCACGGCTCACAGGCAGACAGGCCTAGTCGTGTCCGAGAGAGACCACCTGCAGAAATTACCCCTCCTCCCCGCATGGGGTCCTGAGAAAGCCTCAGGGGGAAGGGCTTTGGGCTCAGAGTCCTACTCCATGAGCGGGGACCCATTCCTCACCCCTGCCAGCACAGCTAGGCCCTGGTATAAGGTGAGCAAATGCAGGACCTCCCCTCAGATCGAGGCCTGACAACGGGGCGGGGGTGCCGGGCCCACATGTCCTAAGCTGGCCAGAGCTGCTCTTCCTGCTGCCTTCCACCATCTTCCTCGCTCAGGAAATGAAGCCAGAGAGTTCAGCTACACTGGGACTCCATGAGGACCACTGGGACTCCATGAGGACCACCGGGACAACGCCCGGGTTGGACAGCAGCAGCTTGGTGGGTCTCTGCAAGCCCTGGTCGCCCAGGGAGAGAGTAAGGCAGGAGCCCCCTTGTGCCGTAGGCTTCAGAAAAGGAGGCCCCAACTTTCCTTCCTCTCTCTCCCTCCTCTGCGGCCTCTGCAAGAGGAACCGCCGGGGAAGGGAGGACAGCCACATTCGTGGCTCTGAGCACCCGACTTGTTTGAAAGCTTAAGAGTGCCATCTGGTGCATGCGAGGAGCAGGCGCCAGACGCCGGCTTCCCGGCGGCGGGCCACAAGGAGCTGCCTTTTCCCCTTCCTTTTCTTCTTTCTTTCTCTGAGCCGGTGAAGCTTTTTGGCCTCCGCAGGGCCCGCTAACAGCCAGAAGGTTCTCTGGCCCGAGGCGAGGACACAGAGATGCACTTTTAGGAGTCCCTGTGTTCCTCTGCACCTGCATCCTCTGCATCCCACCTCTTCCCACCCCCAGCACACAGCCCTATTCCCAGGCACCCCTCCCTACGCAGCTTGGCTTTGTGTCCAACCAACCGGTCGGCGGCGGCCTCCCCTCCCCTGCTCACCCGCCCCTTCCCAGAAGCTCCACAAGCTCTGCTTCGTGAACTTGGGGAAGCAGAGAGCTGCAAATCGGAAAGTTTGCTCCGAAAAAATAAGAGGGTGTGAAAGGAAGGGACAGGGGAAGAACAAAGAAGAAAAAGATACAATCCTGTGCACTGGACCTTCACTCAGAACGCTGTGTGGGTCCCGAAAATGGGGTCACTTTGGGAACTGACGGATCAATGGGAAAATGCCCAGGGTCTCCCCTGGGCTGGCTTCAGGTGGGCACTTTCCCTCAGGGGCCTTAGTTTCTCCATCTGTCAAATGAGACTTGGGGGGGCCATCGGTTCCTAACTCAGGGACTCACTGCTTCCAGCTTCCTGTCCGCCGCCATGCCAGATCTAGCTGGCAGGCCCCAAATCGCAAAAAGTCTGCTTTGAATCTCAACTTTTTTCCTCTCCGATTTTTAGCTTTAAATGTTTTCAAGAAAGAGAAAGGAAAACAGAAGAAGTAAGGGTCCAAATGGTCACCTTCTGTATAACCGGATTAAGATCTTCACCTCTCCGTTTTTGAAGTAGAATGTAAGGAAAGCATCAGTTATAGTAAGGGTGAGCCAAATACTATCCATACGGAAAGAGATGGAGAGGGAAGCTGTCTCCACCGCTGACTGTGGTCACGTTACTGACACACAAAACCACCCACCGCCCAGCTCCCCCAGTCCGGGTCCAGGAAGGAATGAGGGCAGGCTGATCTCTTCTGGGCAATACATAAGCCACACCCTCTCGAAGCTTCTCGTCCTATTGTCAAAAGCCTGATGACTAATAATACCCACTTTCAGATTCACAAGGGTTTCTGAGGCCTGGGAGAGCGAAAGCCTTACATTTGGTCTGTAATTTTCTTTCTTGCTTGAGAAACAACCCCGGGAAGGTAGAGATAAGACAGGTCAATGCTAAGAAGGGAACAGCCTGGAATGCTGGCTCGGACCTCTGTCCTCATCTCCTGGCTGGAACCCTGGCTACTTGTGGCAAGCACTGTGATGAAAAAACGAGCCCATGTTGCCATGAAATCCAATATCAGATCATTGTTCAGGGAGTTTCAAACAGGCCAAACCAGCCAGGCTCGGTGGCTCAGCCTGTCATCCCGCGCCTTTGGGAGGCTGAGGTGAGTGGATTGCCTGAGCCCGCGGGTTCGAGACCCGCCTGGGCAGCGAGACCTCATCTCTACAATAAATCAAAAAATCAGCCGGGCGTGGTAGCGCATGCCTGTAATTCCGGCTACTCGGAAGGCGGAGGCGGAAGGATCGCCGGAGCCCGGCAGGCGAGGCTGCGGTGGCCGGGAGCGGCCACTGCACTCCAGTCTGGGCGACAGAGTGAGACTCCAACTCAAAAAAAAAAAAACAGGCCAAACCTGGGTTGGGGCGGAGATGCATGTGGATGACGTGCCGTAGTATTTCCAGAACTTGAACAAAATGACAGAAAGGAGTTTTGAGGTCTTACAAACAGCGCGGCTAAGTCCCCCCGGTTGAGCAGATTGGTTAAATGGGTGTTTTTTTAATGCAAATTAGTTCAAATTGCTATCAAGAGTAATTATTGTAAAAGAAAGGCGGCGTTTCCATCATCCTTCCCTCATTGAGTGCTTCTATGGTCTCTTTTAAATAACGTAACCATAAAATTTCAATTGACCACCAAAAAAAAAAAAAAAAGCGCTATCAGCTGTGGGGAGAAAGAAGCCAGAGAAGGGTGCCTTTCCATCAGGGTGAGGGTCCTCTCTCCTGCCACCCCCCAGACCCCTCACCACCCCCCACCCCCGGGCCCCTCTCCCCCACCCTGGAAGGGTGAGATCCCCCAGGCGCACCCCTCTTCCCCGCCGTTGGAGTCCATACATTAGAATAATAATAGGTAAAACGGCGCAAGCGTGTGAGGTAGACCATTGCATCTCGTTTCTTCTAAATGTGCCAACGTCTAAATCTTAAGGGAAGTGTTTTTACTTTACATATTTGTTAACGGGATCTGTTTCCTATTGCCCCCAAATGCTTAAGATACCAAAGGCACCGGATTCTCTTTCTGGCCTTAATTCATCCTCACACACAGAAATAGGAACTTGATTTCAGATTTCGCCCTGCCTCCCGTCTCCAATTCATATTCGCCGCATAATAGCGTCTGGAGGAGCCCTTTTATTTACCTATTATGGCATCATTTGTAACATAAAACTGTTGTGTTCCCTTTTCATTAACAGATTCAGTTGCAAATGCCGGGGAAAAAAAAAATTACAAAGAGCCCCTTTTTCAAATGTGCACATTTATTGGGATTATTAAATCACAGCCGCTAATAGTGGTTGTCACCAACTTAATTTAAAAAGCTGATTATTACTCAAGCCCTATGCATTCCGGGCCTGATACTGTATAATTAGCAGTTGTGATTATTTAGTTAATTTGCAGATTAGGAACAAGGGCCTGTTTTGAAAAAGACAGCCACTCGACCTTCAGCCACAGAGAGGAGGAGGGAACCCGGCTCCTCTCACCGAAGAACAAAAGTAGCCTGTCAGATAAATGCGTTTTGATGGAGGTCAACAGAAGCAAAGAACCGTTTTCCAGATCATCTGCCCGAATCCTTCCAACCACAAGTCCAGCGCAGAAGCCACTCCAGAAGCGTTTAAATTAGCCGCCTCCCTCGTGGAGCCAAATCAAATCAGAAGGTACACTTGGAGCCTGAGCAAGTTAAAAGATGGTAGCAAGCTCTAAAGCGATAGTAACGAGACAAAAAACGTCCTGGTGACCCACGCTCAATAAAGATTCAGTCATTAAGACTGGCCCAAAGTGGGGAGTCATTTGGATTTGGGAACAGACCCCGTTTCATATGCATTATTTCTATTGCTGCGTTTGTCATCAGTCATACGACGGTAATAAAATTTGTAACTGTTTCCCTGATTCTCTGGTGCGATTTACCTCGTCTAATAGACAATGCAAATGCTAAAAGGCACATATACATCTTCATTATATAAGCCGGTGCCTGAGCCACTCTCCTCCAGAGACAGTTTTATTCATTTTTATACAATTTGCCTACTGTACGGTACAGATGGTTTCTATTAAGTAAAATATCTGTTTTCTTCCAAATTTTTAGTTTTCATGATTAAATTACTTTAAAATGATAGTACATTGTATTATCTCCTTTCATGACTTAATTTAGCTCAACTACTCCCAGCATAAACTGTAAGCCCAGTTTTATCCACTCAGAAAATCGGCCACATACTGTGATTTTCAGAGGTTTATTCCACCCTGGCTGTGATTTCTATTCTTTGACAATTACTTTCACCCGAGTCTTAACTCTACGGATTATTTTCTAGAGATAAACTCGAAGATGAATATAAATGAAAACCCTGGACTTTTCAATACTAAAGATTTCTCCCCTAAACTGCTTAAAATTTGAGATATGTGTTATTGTTAACATGCAAGTTGCTGCTGTGTCTCGGCTGCGGGGTGGCTTGAGGGCTGAAATACTCAAGTGCTGCCCTCCAGTGGCGGATCCGGGAGTTGCTGCCTCTTTCCAGCCTGCCGGGCTGTTGTTAATTTTTGCAGGGGTGCAAGCTCCTACTTCTGCAGGAAGGAGGGCTTGGCCGTGGGGTGTGTGGCCGTCTTCCCACGGCTGGGATCATTCTCTGGCTCTCCACCCGGCTGAACGTTGAGAGCTCATTTCTGACTGCCTGGAACCATCGCCCTGCTTGTCTCGCTGTATTAGTGTGAGACTAGGCAAATGCGTCCCTGAGAATTTTTCCTTCTTCTTGCCCCACTTTGCATTCACATTTTAGTTTTGCATTGGTGCTTTCCAACTTTTCCCACCGGGATGCATCCTGCAGCCAGGACCAGTGCAACTCCCTCCGTGACCTCACTGGCTTTTCCCAAACTTGCTGGTGTCCTACTAGCCTCTGCAGTCCCAGGCCTCAACCGCAAACCCTCCTGCGCTGGAGCAAACACACGAGGAAGGGGAAATTGTCCAAAACACGAGGAAGGGGAAATTTCCAGGAGAAAGGTAGTATGTGCTCAGAAAAGGGAGAATGAAATGGGCGGCGGGGGGGGAGAAAAGACACAGCCCCCACAGTTCCAGCTGGAAACAGACTTCTGCGTATAGCCTAGGCTCTAGGACCAGCCCGGGGAGCCCTTGAGATTAGCTTGGCAGAAACCTGCCTAGTGGCCAAGGCAGTAAGCGGGGGCTGGCCCTTCAGGAATGACACAACGGGCTGCACACGAGTCCGTCCACCTTGGAACTCCCTCGGAGCTGTGGGTGCTGACTCCCTTTGGACCCCCTATCTGGCTCTCCCTGATTCCAGATGCAGTGACCGTGAGTACCAGAAAGTGTCTTACGGAGGCCCCAAAGGACGTGACAGTGACCATCCTTCCAGAGGTGATGATAGGGGAAACAAGGGGAGACCTCAGTTTTTGTCCCAGCTCCCACCTGCGACCCCAGGCAGTCAATTAACCTCTCTGGATCTCCCTGTCTGGGGAGTGTTATGAAGATCAGATGGAGCAACAGGTCTGCAGAGGCTTTGAGACAGTTCAAAGCATTTGATGGATGTCAGGCATGATTTTTGCTCCGCTGTTCACCTTAAGCATGTCACCAGAGCAAAGCCCAGAATCCCAAATCACACAGGCCACCCCAAAACAAGAGCAAGAGAGGCCTGTGCCGGTTACTCCTTTCAGAGATGGACGCCTAACCAAAATTGGGTCCTTTGCCAAAGTAACATATCAGAGGGGCTTTTTAAGAACAAATCTTGGCATGGGCAGGGGTTTCTTTTCAACATGAGGGCACTCCAGGAGACCCCTTCTTGTGTTCATAACGTAGCACAGTTTGTGTGATATGTCCCCACTTGAAGTCAGCACAGTTTGGACAACCTGGCATAAACTGATCCGAGGTAATGAGATGATGGGATGAGCAGATACACTGACACAGTCACCAATTTGTTTCACGGAAAGCAGAACATGGCAGGCCTCCCTCACAAAAGGCAACAGGTGTCTCTCTGCCTGCAGTGCTCACAGACCGACCAATAGCCTGCCAGGTTTGCTCCAAAATGGCCACCAGGAACCCCCCACCAGTCGCATCTCTGTCAATGGGGTGAGATAGAGTGGCCAAGCTGGGCTCGGTGGCTCAGCCTGTCATCCCGCGCCTTTGGGAGGCTGAGGTGAGTGGATGGCCTGAGCCCGCGGGTTCGAGACCCACCTGGGCAGCAAGACCTCATCTCTACAATCAATCAAAAAATCAGCCAGGCGTGGTAGCACATGCCTGTAATTCCGGCTACTCGGAAGGCTGAGGCGGAAGGATCGCTGGAGCCCAGCAGGTCGAGGCTGCGGTGGCCAGGAGTGGCCACTGCACTCCAGTCTGGGCAACAGAGGGAGACTCCAACTCAAAAAAAAAAAAGGGAGATAGAGTTGCCCACAAAGACCTCATTGATTCTACTACCAAGATGCATTTGGCCTCCATATTGGGGAAAGGGTTAGAATTATCTGCATAACTGTCCTCACCTCTGCTACCTCTGCTCCCCATGCTTCCTGAGACCCAGCCAGTGGCCGGTCCACACCATCTGCCCCATCTCGGGCGCCAAAAGGGGTCTGACACTTTCCTACCAGGTGCTAGAAAGTCACAACCCACGGAGGGTCACCCAGCCATGCACAACCATCGAGCTGGGTCAAAACACAGAAAGACTGGGGAAGAGTCAAGTCTGCAAAACCCAAGCTCGGGTTAACCCACCTGAGAGACTCCCAAAGATAATCAGAGACCTGGAGGGCACTGCACACTCAGCCAGGCTGGTCACTCTTCCTCTCCCTTCCCTGGCCCCAGAGCGACCCACATTCGCCCTGGGAAAGCCAATCTGCCCCAAACCACAGGCAGATCTGGATGCAGCCACTCAGCTCTCAGGAAAACTCAAACATTGAAAGGCAGCAGCCGGCTCGGTGGCTCAGCCTGTCATCCCAGCGCTTTGGGAGGCTGAGGCGAGTGGATTGCCTGAGCCCGCGGGTTCGAGACCCGCCTGGGCAACTTGGTGAGACCTCATCTCGACAATAAATCAAAAAATCAGCCGGGCGTGGTAGCAAGCGCCTGTAGTTCCAGCTACTCGGAAGGCTGAGGTGGAAGCATCGCCGGAGCCCAGCAGGTCGAGGCTGCGGTGGCCAGGAGCATGCCACTGCACTCCAGTCTGGGCGACAGCATGAGACTCCAACTCAAAAAAAAAAAGGAAAGGCAGCAACAGCAGCTCTGCTCTAGCAGAGAGAGGGAACTGCAACCCAGAAGGAGGGGTCCACATTCCCTGCTGCGGCTTGTGAAAATGATCAGAACTTCCCAGAGCTCAGAGGGTTCCTTCCTTGCCTGTGCTGGACGAGAGAGATCTTGGCAACATCCGAACATAATATTATTCTGCTCAAATGAAGATTTAACTGTTCCAAAATCAATTTCAGAATGTAAGAATGACAGTAGCTAATACAATAAAGTCATTCAGAGATCACGGGGCAGTTAAACAATAGACTGGGAGACTGCGTTATGCAGTCACAATGTACTTTAGCAGAGTGAATTCTTCCTTGCTTAAGGAGCCTTAGATTGATGAGGGGAAAACATTTGCTGTGTGCTCACGGGCCACGTTTATTGCGTAGCCGCAGATCTGGTCCTAGAGAAGAAATTAAGTTCTGGCTCTGGAGTCCAAACAAACATGGGGTCTACAACTCACCTTCTGATGAACTGTGTGTCCCAGAGCAGCTATTTAAGTTCTCACTAAGCCTGTTTTCTCCCATGAAAAATGGGAGGAATACTAGAAGCTTTCTCATAAAGTTGTGGGGAGGATTGTCGAGATGCTGAGATCCATGAGGGAATGTGTGTCATCTGGCATAATGTAGATACTCCCAAAACGGTGTCCCTTCACTAGCTAAGGAGCACTCACAGAATACCCACCCCCTGCAGTAGCTAAGGCGCACACACAGAACACCTGCCAGCTTCTGACACGATATTGCAATCTAAGATGTAGGGCTGGGAGGTGTGGGAGGAATTACACCTGGAGAAGAATAAGGAACATGGCAAAGCCATTTGTGGAGATGCATGAGAAACGCCCAGGTGAGATTCTAAGTGCTGCAGGAAGCTTGAGGGGGGAAAATTACATCAAAAGGGGGAGACTGAGAAAGCTCAAAGAAGGAAGTGGGTTTTGAGCCAGGTCCCCAAAGATGAAGATAGAAGCTAAGCTTCCTTAAGTCAAATACCCAGTGCATGAGCCTTATTATAACCATGTCTTAAGAGAACGCAAGCTGAGGGAAAGAAACTCACAAAGCGGGAAGCCAATGTGTTATATACCCACAATTTACAAAATAACACAATAATGCTCAAATAGGGTGGCTGGTGCTATGTTATGTGTATCCATCAGGATTAGATTGACCTGGACACCCGTTATCAAGTGTGACCTAGAGAGGTTTCTGTAAGATGTCCAAGTAATGAGAATACAAGCATGTCCGTAAGAAAGTGCAGGCAACTCGGTAAGAAAAGGGTCTGCCGGGTCAGCTAAGACGTCACAAAGACAAAATAATTGATTATGGACCTTTTCTCACTTTGTAATTTCATTCTATGATTTTACTAAGCCAAATGTAGACACTAGAATAAATGCAAATATATAGTATCAAACAGCAAGGTCAGCCTCTACCAATTGCACTTGATATCACAGCTAGTTTCTATGGACCCA
Source organism: Cephalopachus bancanus (assembly GCA_027257055.1). Classification (NCBI taxonomy): domain Eukaryota; kingdom Metazoa; phylum Chordata; class Mammalia; order Primates; family Tarsiidae; genus Cephalopachus; species Cephalopachus bancanus. The sequence continues at coordinate 319,269 of JAPVLO010000192.1, forward strand.
AAAATCAATTCCAAGAGTAGGTCTATCTCAAGATATCATCAAACAGAATTACATTCTGATATCCCTTCCATGTCTTGTACTCAGAAACTTACAAGATCAAGCAATTAATTTCCCAACTGGATTGCTTAGACAATCATATTAAAAAAAGGTCTATGGATATTAAAAAACTATTACGAGCATTTTAAAGGTAGCATATGCTAATCTTTTCACAGAACGGATAAAAATACATTTCTCCCATAACCTTCAGGTCCATAAACAAGAGGAATATGGAAATTTACACATTTGTATGCAAAGATAAAATATTTTAACTCGTGAGAGTTTATACATATTTCTGTCCACACTGCTCTCTGGGGAATATTTTTCACCAAATTTTATTTTGAATCTATATTGAAGATCTGGCAAGTGGCCCAGATGGTCTTCAAATTTTGTCAAAGTTTTACCAGCATCCAGATCCTGTATAGAAGTTGGGAACTTTATTAAAGAGACATTATCTGATATGACTTCTATATTCATTGACAGGAATGACATTTTCATGGCTAGAAGACCACAAGCTACACATGATACGTGACTGAAAGCTGTGTGCTAAAAAAAAAAAAAAACAGGACAAGAAAAGAACAACAACTATCTCAAAAATAAAATTAAATGTGACAGTCTAAATGCAACGTGGGATTCTGAATTGGATCCTGGAACATAAAAAGGACATTCTTGGGGGAAAAAAAAATTGGGGAAATCCAAGTAAAGCCTGCACTTTAGTTGATAGTAATGTGCTCATGTTAACTTCTTAGTTTTGTGCCATGATTATGTAAGATGTGAACACTAGGGAAATTGAGTGTGGGTCATATAGGAACTCTCTATCCTATCTTTGTAGTTTTTTCTTTAAATCTAAAATTATTCCAAAATTTTTTTAAAAGTGGTTTTAAATGTGGCTAAAGAAAGGAAACTCTTGCAGTGTTGTAAGTGTTGTTTTTTTGTTTTGTTTTGTTTTTGAGTTGGAGTCTCACTCCGTTGCCCAGGCTGGAGTGCTCACGGCCACCCCAGCGTCCACCTGCTGGGCTCCGGTGATCCTTCTGGCTCAGCCTTCCAAGTAGCTGGAACTACAGGCATGCGCTACCACACCCGGGTAATTTTTTGACTTCTTGTAGAGACAAGATCTTGCCAAGTTACCCGGGCTGGTCTCAAACACGCGGGTTCAGGCAATTCACTCACCTCGGCCTCCCAAAGTGCTGGGATTACAGGCTGAGCCACCGAGCCCGGCCTGTAAGTGTTTATCAAAAAACATTTTGTTGTTTGGGGTAAAAAAAAATTAGATCAACAATTGCAATCAATATCATCTGAGAATAGACTGAGCATAACAAGTGCTATGCTAGCCCAACTGTTCACCCATCAGAGGATACCAGAGAGGAACATCTTAAAATGCTGAATTAGCACCACTCAAAATACAGCTTGTAATGAATGGTATAATAGGACAAAACGAAAGGCCAATAAAGGCATTATCCATGAAGCTGTTACTAGAACGAAGTACATAATGTTGCATGACTTGGGCACCCCCCCATGGCAATTTGTCAGAAGAAAGGCAAAGATTAGTTGACCATCGCAAAATAGGGTGCAGCTACTCACATCCTAAGATACTTTGGCCAATGCCCCTTGACATTCTTTTCACTGGAGCATGCTCTGGGGAGAATTCAGCCTTAAGACCAGACAAACTTTAAACAAAGAGTGTGGCAGCCTATGGTGCAACAGGAATAGCTCTTGCTCTATGGATGCAGGATTTCCCTAAAATCAAATTAAATCCAAATTTAAGCATCCTTCCCGCTACGCTGGTAGTAATGTATCTCAGCCATGACTTGTGAGCGTCTATCCTTTCAGTTCACATAAGAACACAGAGGGCTTCTAGGCTGTTCATAAAAGAAAGGAAGGAAGAAAAATTGGGGGAAATCCAAATAAAGCCTGCAGTTTAGTTGAGAGTAATCTGCTCATGTTAACTTCTTAGTTTTGTGCCATGATTATGCAAGATGTGAACGTATAGGAACTCTCTGTATTATCTTTCTAATTTTTTCTTTAAATCTAAAATTAGTCCAAAATTTTTTAAAGAGTATTTTTAAATGTGGCTAAAGACAGGAAACTCTTGCAGTGTTGTAAATGTTGTTTTTTTTTCTTTTGTTTTGTTTTGTTTTTATTGAGTTGGAGAGTCTTATCATTTAAGATCGAGGCTTCCCTGTAGGCAGATTTGAGGACAGGAATCCTGGCACGGTTGGGAGCCCCCGTGTCTGGGATAGCCTTCTTGAGTGCACAATGCAACCCTCCACTTCTGAAGAAAACTAATGCCCCCAGTCTAAACCCTTAAGAAGCTCCAGTTTTGGAAACAAAAGCCAGGATGAGTAGAGTCTGTAACCAGCATTCCCCTTGGGCAAAACAAAACAACTTCTAGGTCATGGGCGAATAAAGTGCCCATCCATAATTTTAGAGACTTCCAGTCCAAAAAAAAAAAAGTAATGAAAGTAATAGAAGCATTCATTATCTCGTTTAACAAGACTTCCAGAGACAGGATCTCCCAGGGCTCTGACTCAATAGTGTCTGAAGTCTGACTCCTTCAATACCCTCTTATTCGCCTTTTGGGAGTTGGCCCTGTCTTCCCTCGTGGTGACAGAATGGCTGCAGCCATGCCAATTATCACATCTTACACAGCAATGTCCCCAGCAGAAAGGAATTTCTCCTTACTACCGTCTTTCTTTTTAACAAAGGAAGACTTCCCAGAAGCCCCTAGAATACTTCTCCTGGATCTTACTGTCCAGAACTGGATTTCATGACAACCTACAAACCAATCACAAGCAAAAGAGAACAAAATTGCCATGAATGACTTATACAGATCTTGTATATCCTCGGGAACTGGCCCCCCAAAAGGTAGGGTTCTGTTAGCAAGAAGGAATCCCAGCTGTTCGGTCCCTGTGGGGTCTGGCACAGCCTGACTGATTTAGTGAACAAGAAACGAAGGGGAGAGATATAAGCCCAACACAAATGAATGTCTCCATAAACTATCCTGTCACACGGAAGAACGGATGGCACGAAATAGCAAGAGAAATTAGAGATGCCCGTGGAAAATGCAGCAAAGGCATCACACGGGGCCATTATCCCTGTGACAGAATAGAGAGCATGAGACTCAGAACCTGTTCCTATTCCTGGCATTCACTCTTCAAGGCAGAAGGGCTCCAGAATGTTCTCCCAGGAAGGCTGCTGGGCTCGTGCAGGAGGCCTGGCTCAAGCCACCCTGCAGCCCGTTGAGCCTACCAGGATATCCAGCGGTCCTCTAGTGGGACCCCACGTTGTTCGGCTCTAGGCAGCTCCTTGCCTACAGAATCAACTTGCATGTTGGCCCCTTGGGTTCCATGACTCGGCGACCCTCATCTCTGAGGGACCCACAAGACACATTCCTCAGAAATGAGTTCCTTGTAAGGAGTCCACTCTCCCCAGGTCTCTTTCCCTCACTGTAAAGGGATGAGCCTGGGAGGTGGGTGCTCTGTCCACCTGGTCCTCCCTCCACCATCTTCATAATTGTGGGTGAATCCACTGAATATTACTTGAAATGCATTTTCCCCTAAATGAGCTCACCTTATTTTTTAAATAAAAAATTTATTTTAGCCTCGCCATCTCTACTTTGTTCTCAGGTTTGAAGTCATGCATGTGATGAGCTCATTGACTTATAAGCAATAAAAAACAAGTACTATTAATTATTATTATTTGAGTCCAAGTCTGACTCTGTCACCCAGGTTGGAGTGTAGCGGCACACTCACAACCACTGCAGCTTTGACCTGCTGGGCTCAGGCGATCCTTCTGCTTCAGCCTTCCAAGTAGCTGGAGCCACAAGCACGCACAACCACACCCAGCTAATTTTTCAATTTATTGTAGAGATGAGGTCTTGACAAGTTGCCTGGGTTGGTCTCGAACTTTTGGGCTCAGGCAGTCCTCTCACCTCTGCCTCCCAAAGTGCTGGGATGACAGGCATGAGCCACTGAGCCCTGCCTGATTATTATTTTTTTTTAATGTAAATCAGTATATCACCTAAAAGCATATTGTGTGCACCAGTGGAACACACGCCACTTTGGGGGAACAACTAAAGGAGCAGCTTTCTAAAATCCCTTCTAATGCTAATATTTAGGGATTCAACAAACGTAAAATAGGCCTCTACTTAAACTTTCTGTTGGCCGCTGAGAGCATGGGACAGGGATGGGCGTGGCAGACCAAAAATTGAGCGCTTGAAACAAACACTTAGAAAATGTCTGTCTAACCCTGGTGGGGTGGAGTTCAAGTGACAAAGGGACACAATGAAGAAGGACAAGATGGCATGGCCAGAAAGCGAGCCCAGGTCTCGGGGGAACCAAAGAGAAGCTGGCATGAGAACAGGACGAGAGCCAAGAGGAGAAGCCGTGGTGTCAACCGACAGGGGCACAGGAACGTGCCTCTGGGGATGCCGTCTATGATAAGGCCAGAGAAACGTGGGGAAACTGAGATCTGAATCCCAGGGGAATAAAGTCACCGTGATAGCCTCAGGTGACAAAAGCCTTTAAAAAGAAGAAAGAAGCCGGGTTCGGTGGCTCAGCCTGTCATCCCACGCCTTTGGGAGGCTGAGGTGAGCGGATTGCCTGAGCCCGCGGGTTCAAGACCCACCTGGGCAGCAAGACCTCATCTCCACAATAAATAAAAAAAAAATCAGCTGGGCGTGGTAGCTCATGCCTATAATTCCGGCTACTCGGAAGGCTGAGGCGGAAGGATCGCCGGAGCCCAGCAGGTCGAGGCTGCGGTGGCCAGGAGAGGCCACTGCCCTCCAGTCTGGGCCACAGAGTGAGACTCCAACTCAAAAAAAAAAAAAATGAAGAAAGAACACCTTAAGCCATCTTCCCCCAAAATGCTACAAAACAGTGTGAGAAGAGGGAGTTTGTGAAGCATTGAGAAGCTGAATTATTTTTGCTGAGGCCCCTCTAGCTATGACACTATTTAATAGACCATTTAATAGACAATTACAAAGGCGGTTGTCTTCATTATAGTAAACAGACAAATGCCCACACAATGGTATAATTCTGTGGATCAAACAGTTGAGGACAAGAAGGTGAAATCCTGGAAGCCAGGGCCGTTGTCATTCACAGCAAGAGGATGTGCCAAGTAGGGGCACACGCAGGTCAGAGAAAAGATATGCTGGACGCCAAACCACCCATGCTGCACAAAAATCCCTGAATTTTTTTCTCATGTCATGTGTTTCTCCTAATCCAGTCACAGAGCATACCAACAAAGGCCCTGGCCGGGGGTCAAAAATTTCTTCTAAAGATTTCAGATAGACAAGTGGAACCTTATTAAACTGGCAAGCTTCTGCAAGGCCAAAGAAACCATCAAGAGAGCAGGGAGACAGCCTCAGACTGGGAAAAAATATTCGCCAGCACCAGGTCTGACAAAGGCTTAACATCCTGAATCTACAAGGAACTAAAACGTGCTGAAAAGAAAAAAACAAACAACCGCATTATCAAATGGGCAAAAGATATGAACAGACACTTCACAAAAGAGGACATCCGAGCAGCCAACAAACACATGAAGAAATGTTCAACCTCACTAATCATCAGGGAGATGCAAATCAGAACCACACTGAGATACCACCTAACTCCAGTCAGAATGGCAATTATCAACAACTCAAAAAATAACAGCTGCTGGAGAGGGTGTGGCGAAAAGGGAACACTTCTACACTGTTGGTGGGAGTGTAAACTAGTGCAACCTCTGTGGAAAGCAGGGTGGCGATTCCTAAAAGCCCTAAAAATCGACCTTCCATATGACCCCGCCATCCCCCGACTGGGAATATACCCTGAAGAACTCAAATCACTCTATAAAAAAGATACCTGCACACGTATGCTTATCGCAGCGTTGTTCACAGTAGCAAGAACCTGGAAGCAACCATGCTGCCCATCAAAAGAGGACTGGATTAAAAAAATGTGGTACATATACACGATGGAATACTACGCAGCCATAAAAAAGGACAAAATCCTGAATTTCGCAGCAACATGTATCAACTAGAGTCTATAATACTGAGTGACCTCTCACAGAAACAAAGATCCGAGTATCACATGTTCTCCCTCATATAATGGACCTTGAACATCCAATGTGATACTATAAGAAAATGACTGACGGTGCTGGGAAACTATGGGGAGAGATGGGATTAACAGTAGCAAATATCTGTCTGGGGAAGGGGAAACACCTCTTATCAACAGGGTGCCTGAATGAAACGTAATTGTACACCTAACCCTTAACTGTACCCCACAACACCATAATAAAAAATACTGATTTAATTTTTTAAAAAAAGATTTCCCGACCATTCTGCTTTGCCAGATGTCTGGTTCCAACCAGATCTGTGGGGTCAACATGTCTCTCCCACACCATGCCCTCTTGGTCTTTCTCGCCCCATCAAATGGCCAGCAAATAAGAAGGTCAAGCAGGTGACCCTGTAGTCACAGACCCTAAATGCAGTGGTTTATTTACAGCCTCACCGTCATCAAGAAACCATGAAAGGTCCAGTCAAGCCCCCACCATTCTGTGTCACCTTTGGCCAATATAAGTTTCCTGAAGCAGTGAAAAGATTATGAATATCTGAAACGTTGAGATAATTTCTAGAGCAAAAAAACAAGGTGGACTCCTGCTGTTCATGCCACACACGCATCACAAGCAGGCCAGGGGATTTGTAAAGCTGTTCTGGGAGAAAAGTAAAGTCAAATAAAGGTAAATATCGTACGGCAATCCAAAATTGGCTTCGGGCAGTCCCAAATGGAGCCAGGTGGGACAGCCTCTCACATGCATTCACATATAGCCCTGGATCTCGCCTCATTCCTACAGTGGAGTTTTAAGCAATGTGTTCGCCGCCGCAGCACCGCACTGAATCGATCGAGGAAAAGGTTCCATGAACATTGCATTAATTAATATCCATGTGGACCTCATTACATATGAACCAAAATTTCATTTGCTGAGTTTGGAAACAGTCTTCAAGACAGGAACGGTCCTCAGGATGCTAAGTGTGAGCCAAGGGACAGGAGGGATGAGACCCAAGCATGACAAGGGTGCCGCCTCCGCCCTAACTGAAACATCACTTACTAGAAAGCAGCCGAAGGGAAGAGACTCTACGATCACCCGGGTCAATAGGAAAGAAACAAGTAATTGATCTGACTGGTGATTGGGAGTCTAACCAATCATCGTTTCTTCCGTGCGTAACAATGATGCAAGCCTATTAACTCATAATCAGAAAAAATACAGCCTTCTTTTGTGTGTCAGAATGGCTAATGATACCAAGCATTTCGTAACTCAAGTGTGTCAGAATGGCTGATGATACCAACCATTTTGAAACGTAAAATGGTTTATAAGAGCTAGGAGCCCCTACTGCAATGCACTTAAAAACACACACACGACTTTTTAGAAATTCACCCGTGCCAGCACCTGCAGTCATCACTTGTCTCCTTAAAGCCTCAGTTCAAACGCTAGCTCTGGAATTTTACAGGTCAAAAGCCTTACACCAGCAGTCAAAGCGTATCCCTGGCTCCAGAGCCTTCTGATAAAAATGCTTTGAGTCCATTCCCCTTGGGTTTAGATGGGAGATTTTTTTTAGCAGGAAACCTCCTGACCTCCAATAATGATCTCGAGTATCTTAGTTTCTCTGTGGTTCTAATATTCATCCATTCCATTTGGGGGACGCAGAGGTTGTTTTGTTTCTCTGAAACCTTCCCACAGGCCAGACCAGGCTTTTTGCCTGGTCAGGACCACGACTCATAGAAGAGTCAACGTAACATAAAAATGAGTTCTCTCATGTGGTGACAAAAATGCCTGTAAATGATTACCACCACCTAATGCCTGGTTAGTAGGAAAACGTTTCCTTAAAAATGCCTCCCTTGATTTCTATTCCAAAGGGGAGACTCGCTTTGAAAATGTCAACCAGATCCCCTCACCACCTACTCCAACACACATGATTGCATGTGTCGCTATATTCTCAACTGCAAAAGAATTTCAAAGGAAAATGCAACGCAATATAAAATTTTTCTACAGAAGATGAAAAAAATAAAGACGGTTAAATCTAGGAAATCAAATGATCTGCTGATTTTGACTGATTTTTTTTAAAAACTTTGAAGATTTAGTTTTTTCAAAGGACAATTTTTTTTGTCTTTTAGTAAAGAGCAAAGCTTCTTTATTACTGGAAAAAAAATCTAAGGGGAAATTTTCATGAGCCATTACTTGTTCTGGAAATTGAAACTTCAAATGGTCGAATTTTTAGTTACATTTTTCTCCACGTGTAACGTAGCCCCATGTGTAAATTCCATGTTCGAGAAACATTCAGGAGGAAGATGAAGCCTTCAAGCAAAAGGAGAGAGGCGTACCTTCTTTTTAGAACATTGAACTTGTATTTAATTCCTTTAGATGAGACTTGGACAGTACTTGTTGCCATCAGAAGCCGGGCCATGTTTTAACCTCAATTTTCTTCCAAGCTTTATTTCATTACAAATAAAGGTGCTAATATAGAACTGTGTGTAATAAAGGTCTTCATAACACCAAGAGAGAAAATTAAAACAATTATGAAAGTAGTTTCTCATAGTGGTCAATGATGTACAGCTCCAATTTAACCGCTGTCCTATTAAGAGGTGGCATTTATAACCTACCCTTTATTTTCATTTTGTTGTGGGGAAAAAAAACAATTTTACAGTTTATGTAAGTTTAAAAGAAAAAGAAAACTTCTGCGGCGAGTTCTTCCTTTCCTTATGGATGATCACGAGGAGAGCAACTCGAATCATGACTGTGGGTCCCTGCTGGGTGTGTGAGCCCAGAGATGGCTGCAGTCATTCTCTGAAATCCACTGTGATCCCTGAGAGAGAGAGAGAAAGAGCTCCCGCAGATACTCCAGGTGGCTTTCCAAACCCAAAAGGAGGCCAAGGGTTCTCAATCCTTGGCAGGCATAAGAAAGACCCGGGGATGGTTGACCCAGGCAGACACAAAGATGAAGGGAGTTAGTCCTCATGTCTTCTGTACAAGAGGACATGGGGACCTGCGTTTGGACCATACAGTTCTACAAGAAATGGGCCACAGCAGATGTGCCTATATGCTGGGCTGGCGCACAATGCTATCAAAGGAGGGAGAGACATTTTATCAAAAAGTTAGGGATTTTTGAGATGAAGTTAGAAAACCCAGTGGGAGCTGACCAGAGACATCAGGGAGACATCGCAGAGGGCTATGCCTCTTCCGCTCTCCAGGCAGAGAGGCATTCAAAAGCCATCTCTCTGCCTCTCCCTCTGCAGGAAACAAGATTCTAATCGTGTTCCCTGGCCCCTTGGATCTACTAGGAAAGCGTCTCTGCTGTACCTATTAAATCCAGGAATACAAAGTAAGAATCTGCTCCAGAAATAGTTGTCCTGGGAGTCTACGCGTATGTTGCACTTGAGGTTACACTTGAGTTTTCCTAATGAAGCATTAACTGAAATAGGTCTTGGGTCGGGCATGGTGGCTCAGGCCTGTAATCCCAGCACTTTGGGAGTCCAAGGTGAGAGGATTTCTTGAGCCCAGGAGTTTGAGACCAGCCTGGGCAACATTGTGAGACCTCATCCCCACACAAACTCAAAAAATTAGCAGACGCGGTGGCATGCACCTAGTCCCAGGTACTTGGGAGGCTGAGGTGGAAGGATCACCAGAGCCCAGGAGGGTGAGGCTGTGGTGAGCTGTGATGGAGCCACTGCCCTCCAGCCTGGGCAGCAGAATGAGACTCTGACAAAAAAAAAGAAAGAAAACTCTCTGAAATTGATCTCAACAAGGACGTGTAAGGGGCAGGCTTGATCCAGACCCAAGCGTAAAAGGTAAGAGGTATTTACACTTCCTCACCTACACGATGAGACACTTTGAAAAATATATTCTGTTCTGCCACTGTTTATTGGCACCTACTTTGTGTTAATGCCAGGGAACTAAAGTGCATCAATGAAAAAAAAAAAACAAGTCAAAAAAGACACATTTCTCTGTCTTCCTAAAGCTTAAATCCTAAGAAATGCATCTGCCAAATCTGTAAAGCATTTCTTGTTGATTAGTTGGTTGGTTGTATTTTAATTATGGTACCCATTGATCATAGGTTTTAGTGAAACAGGAATGCTTTTTTCCTGGTGGAGACTGACCCTGGAGATGCGTATGTCAACCTGTACCAAAGTCGTAATGATGTTCATGTCCTCTGACCCAGCAATTCCACTTCTGTTCTTCGGTTTTAAAGAATATTCCTAAACATGGAAAGACTTTTCCACAAAAAGGTGTGCCCATCAGCGTGTTCTTTATATCAGGAAAACATTAAAAACAAAACAACTTATCCAATAAGAGGGTAGAGAGAAAAGAGTTAAGTACACTACGGTAGCTTGAAAGTCTTACAGAAAGTCTGTTAAAATATTTATGATATTAAATAAATAAAAAAAGCAGGATACAAAATTGTATATACACAGCATTTGGTCATAGATGTGTTAAGGAAGATTGTTTGGAAAAATAATTGGAAAAAATTACACCAAAATATTAACTGTCATTAATTCCATGAGGGAGGCTGTGATCTTTTCTTCTTTTTCTCTACTTTCCCATAGTTTCCATTTTTTCTATAACAAGCACATATTTTTAAATAGAAAAATTGTAAGCCAGAAAAAAAAAAGAAATATATATATTCTTTTATAAAAGGAGGGAGAGAGAAAGGAAGAAGTTGGGAGGAAGAAAGTGAACATCTGTCTTTGCAAATACTCCATGGAGCCTTTAAGTCAACACAGGGAATTCCATGAATTTCCAAACTCTCTTGAGAATGCTGCTTCAGGAGCTAGGTAATATGCTTCCTCTCTTCCAATTGCTTAGGTACCACTAAGTAATGGTGTCAGAAGGGCCTTGCAAGAACCAGTCATGATGTTATAAGATGATAAGAGAAAAATCTTATCATCAGATGAGACAGAGGTAGAATCTTCCTAAATATTTCCATTCTTTCAGGCCTAAAGACTTTGGTTGATGACCGCTGAGGCTTGAAGCATTTTTTTTTTCTTAACCCCGAGGCTCACAGAGGATCTCACACACAGTTTATCTCTCATCACTGCAAAGACGCCTCCCAAGTCCAGTTCCAGCTCCACCTTCCAGACACCTCCACCCTACCCTGCAAAGTTAATTGCTCCCAGCCCTATGCTGCCTCTCACCTGGCAAGGACCTCTGTTACTCACTGCAGTCTATTGAAGTGTCTGTATCACTGGTAGGCTGTCAGCCCTGAGAGGGCAAGGGGCACATCCCGTTCATCAAAGACAGGTGAGCAGTGAATGATTCTCTTCCCTGGGCTTCAAATCTTGGTTGCTAGTTGCTTGATCGTCCTCCTCAAATATTTCAAGTCACAGATTTTGAACAAATAAATGAATAAGACTTGCAATGGCGTAAACAAAGATGTTTCAAGAAGATGCCAGGTCCTTTTCTCCATTCAACCATGGAAATATACTAAAGCATAACTCCTGGAATTTTTTTTTTTTTTTTTTTTGCCTAGAGTAGTAGAGAGCAGATCTGTAAAAGAAAGTGACATATTACCATTATTTCTGTAGGTTCCAATCTTGAGAGATTTTCCTTTAATACAGCCTCATCCTAAACAGCAGTGTGTGAACAAAGATAACATCTTTGGCCAAAATGACCTGGATACCATTCTTAGGGGAGAATTGATCACCAAAAATGTAATGCTCATTTTTGTTCAGAAAATACGAAACGGTGTCTCGCGGTCATTTGCCCAAAATACAGCACACTCCACGGACGTCTTGGTTTAGTCAAGGTCACAACTATTAGTCTGGGCTACTTCACATGAATTGAATCATTAGCATACCCCACTGGAGAAAGACACCGGTCTCTTCTTAGCACTTATCTTCGTCTTTGAAAATATCTTGAGAAAGTGAATCCACACATGGCTCAAATATTGAAAATTTTCAACAGGCAACAAACCACGGTGTTGATACACAGTGCACTTACAATTATTATTCTGGATAAATTTTTAGGGCGAACATTTTAACTACATTTTTGCAAAACTGTTTCTTCTTTCCCCAGACTCCTAAGTTTATAGAATTCATTACCATTTCCTGTTGTTTTTCTCTAAGTGATTGATTATCTGGTATCACACAAGGGGCAATAAGTTTCCATTAGGCTATATTCAGATAAAAGACATTAGAAACATTTTTTTAAAAAACAGCAATTGTATTTCAGTATTTTATTGGATATGTTTGTGTTTGAGCCAAAATCCTGCACTCGGGTCACCACACTCAGAGTCTAAGTACTGGTGGCCTCAGATGATTAAGTATGTGGAACTAGAACAAGGGTAACAACAGCACTTTGTATGGAGTCTTGCTAACGGCTTAACACAGGTCACCTTCTGTGATTCTCAGAGCCCTTTGAGAATGGGGTCCCTGTTACCTCCTTTGAGACATGAGGAAACTGGAGCTTAGGGGTGATAAGGACCTGTCCAAGGTCGCTTCTGACTTTGGAGCCAACTCTTTGGCTGCCACTCCACACCGCAAGCCTGGGGATACACCAAGCCCAGCATCTCAGAAGCCAGAAGTTTCCTTCACATTATAAGGCGTTCTAGGAGGAGAGGAAATCATCCCCCTTTAAGGCAACGGAAATATTTTCAACTCCCTTCCTTCAAAAAATCTGCAACCCTCCTCTCCACACTTAGGATAAAAGTGCATTCCCTTCTCCTCATTGCTGTCCCCCCACCAAATGTCGCCAGCCTCTCCTTTCACAGTGGCGCCAACGTGCCAACTTCCAGCATCCAATGACTCCGAGGCTTCCCCGTGTTTATCTGTCCCAGTGGTGGTCCATGAAGCGCTACCATGTTCCTCTAACATCTGGGACTCATCTCGTCTCTGCTAATGATCCAATGGTCTGCAGAGAGGCATGCTGAGTGCAGATGTGCCCATCACCCAGGCTTAATGAGGTGCAGAGGAGCCGAACCAAAGGTGAGGGTGTCCCCTGAGAAGAGCTCAAGGGCAGGGCTGTAGTCCTGCCAGGGCCAGAGCCAGCGGATGCCAGATCGCAGAAGGAATCAGCAATGCCTTCCACGAGTGGGAGAACGCCTGAACCAGGCAAGCATGGAGGGAGGTCCGAAGGCACGTGGAGAAAAGAGGTCGGCGCTGTGGTCTTCAGAGGCAGAGGAGAGAGGAGGCTGAAGCGGCAGAGAGAAGGAGACAGCTGGCGGAGATCTTAAGAGGCTGCCATGTGTAGTCTGGACATTATGCGAGGACACCGCTGAAACTCTCACAGTAGGGGCGTGAGGTGACCACCACTTCCCTTTTGGCTGCCCTGTGGAGATGGGACTGGAGATGTCTCCACAGTGCAACTGGTCGGAGTTGGTTCAGGAGACCAGGGGAGAGGGGATGGTGGCTGAGACTGGGATAGTGGCAGGGGAGAGGGGGGTGGGCTGTCGTATAGGACCAGACAAGGCTTTTTGATTGGATGTGCATGGGGCAGAGAAGTCCAGAGGACCCCCAGATTTGGACAATGGGACAGCAGCGTTTGCTACGAGACCTGAGAGAGGGCTAGAGCCAAGTGGCCATGGAGTCATTGCTGTGGTTTTTGTTCTTGCCATTGTTACTTCCATCAGTGTCTTAGTTTTCTCTGGGGGTGAGTGTTGGAGACTGAATGTTTGTGTCCCCCCAAAAAACTACATGTTGAAGCTCTGACCCTCAATATGATGGCATTAAGAGGTAGGGCCTGTGGAAGGTAATTAGGTCTAGATGCGGTCCTAAAAGTGGGGTTGTCACGATGGCATTTGTGCCCTTATAAGAAGAGACTCAAGAGATTCTCTCTCTCTCTCTCTTTCTTCCCACCTCACCTTTTCTCCCCATGCCCCCCTTTCATCTCCCCTCTCCTCCATCCCCTTGCCACATGAGCCTATCACAAGATTACAGCCATCTGCTAGCCAGAAAGTGTGTGGGCCTTCACCAGAAACTCTGTCAGCTGACACCTTGATCTTGGACTTCCAAACTCCAGAACTATGAGAAACAAATGTCTGTTGTTTAGACCTCTGGTCTCTAGTATTCCGTTTCAGCAACTTGAATGGACTAAGACAGTGGGTGGGGAGATATTTGGTGCTGACGGCCCGTGGACACTTGGTTGTCCAGTCTGGACTCAGAAGAGCGGTGTGGACCCAAGACAGGGACAGAAGTCCTCAGATACCCCAAGAGGGAATCCCATCTCCAAGGAGCTCATGGAAAGTGGAGATGAAAGAGAACTAAGGACCAGCCTCAAGAAATTCAACACTGGAAACGAGAGGGGCCGGGCTCGGTGACTCAGCCTGCAATCCCGCGCTTTGGGAGGCCGAGGTGAGGGGATTGCCTGAGCCTGCGGGTTCGAGACCCACCTGGGCAACTTGGCGAGACCTCATCTCTACAGTAAATCAAAAATCAGCCGGGCGTGGTAGCGCACGCCTGTCGTTCCAGCTACTTGGAAGGCTGAGGCGGAAGGATCGCCGGAGCCCAGCGGGTCGAGGCTGCAGTGGCCGGGAGCGGCCACTGAACTCCAGTCTGGGCAACAGTGAGACTCCAACTCCAAAAAAAAAAAATAGAAAACGAGAGGGGTGGAAGGAAGCCAGCCAAGGAGCCTGGGAAGAGCAGCGGAGAAGAAGGAAAAGGGAAACCCAGATAGCAAAGAGCTCAGGACTGGAAAACTCGGGAGAAGTTTGCAGAACTGAGCAGCCACCAGCCTCAGATGCTGCCTCGTGGAATCCTCCCATGTTTGCAGCAAGAAAGCCATGGGTGACCTGAGAAAGAGCAGGCAAGAGAAGTTAAGTTAGAGTGGGTTGAAGGATGGCGAGCAGTTGAGTGACATTTGCCTGGAAAGCAGAGGAGTTGACATAGGCAACCACAGGGAGGAGGGAGAAGCAGCACTGAGTTGCAATGCTGGTGGGGACTAGCTGGTGATGGAGAGTTTGATGTTACCTGGAAAAGAAATTGAGAGGTGGGCCGGGCGAGTTTGGCCTCAGGGGGAAGAACAAGCTCGCCCCACAAAAACAAAGAGAAGGATTTGCCCCTGAATCTTATTAACGTAGCTCATTTTTGAATCACATGAAGCATCGACTGTGAGAATTAAATGCGCTGGTATTGCTGGCTAAGTCACCAGCATACTCCCTTCCGGGAGTCCTTGAGATCTGGGGACGGGGGCCTGTCATTGGACGCTCTCTTTTTTGTCTCCCGGGAGAGCTCACACAACTCATCGTTGAAAGCGTGTTTTGCTGGGGGCATGATAATATCCCACAAAAGAGAAACTGAATGTGCATTGGTAGAAATTGCCAGAATCCAACCCTGTTCTCCTGGGCCATTGTGTCAGGGTCTTTGGAAGGCAGAGACCAGGAACAGAGTGGCTCCACGATCTCCAGCATGACCGTGACAAAACACTAGGGAAAAGATGCAGAAGAGACTGCCCTCTCTACAGTGTCTGCAGAGAGGACCACTAAGGTGTGGACAGAATCAGATACCGGGCTGTCCATTGTTAACCTACTACACAGACAAAAAAAAATCTTAAAGCTTCTTCTTCAGGGACCCAGCCAAGGAGCCCCAGGGCTTGGCCACTCGTGGCTTCATGAGGGGTTTCCTACTCTCTTCCACCCTCTGAATCCCACCCTCCCCCCGCCCGCCACTCTAAGGCCAGGGAGGAAGCTGCCCTATATAGGAGGGTGATACGCTTCCTGGGTCTTATGAGGAGTACCACCCCTTTTGCCTAGTTTATGGGTCACGCATGGCACTGGCCCCCTTCCCAGGACAGGCCTACACAAATTGGCAAGTATGCCAGGGCTTCATGTTGCACAACAGTATCTCTAATCTGCCCTGCCTCGGGGACTGAAATGCCCACGTTTGTTTAACCCGTCTGGTCAAAACATCAAAGGCTTCTGCTAAACTGCGAAGAGATAGCCATTGTCACAAATAGCTTTGAGTAGCTTAGTCAGCTCTGGGTAGACCAGAGCCCAGAAGAGGCTCAGGGGCAGAGGCTAATGGCTGAAGGGACCAGTGGACTCTGGGGTCCCTATTTACTGGGGAGGACCAAAGTGGTTCTGTTAAGTGGTGAGGACAAGGCATTGCTAGGCAAGTCCTAATTTTACCCATTTTGGATAAAAGTGGGTGCACAGTTGTGATGGCTCATAGACCTCCTCCGACATAAACCAGAATCATGGCTAGCGTATCTGCACAGGACCCCAAGTTCATTCAGGAAATATTCAAGACAGACCGGCTCTCCACCAGCCCTGGCATCAACAGTTCTGAGTTTCTGGCTCCAGCATGAACAGTGAAACTGAGCAATGGCTTCCTAAAGCATTGCTAAGCTCCTCTTTATGATGGAAAATAGAGGGATTTTTTTTTTTCTGCGCTCACCTTTTGGCTTAAACTGGGAGATTAAAGAATTTAGGCCTAACAATTTAGAGGTTTTTCTGGCTTAAAAAGTAGAAAATACATCTGTAAGCCTGATTTTAAACATCATAATCTTCTTATTTCGAGTATCGACAGCGTATAAAATACATACAGCTGGATAACCAAGCTATTTAGTCTCGGTTAACTTTTTTTTTCTTTTAGATTGCCAAAAAGATTAAATCCTAAAATGTGGGCATACAGACTTTTACAATTTGAATTTTAAATTATTCAATCCAAAGCTACCAACTTGCATATTTAACAAGAGTGCATTTAATGCGCCACTTTTGCACGGCATAGCCATTGGGTAACCGAACTGTTGCCACTGAAACATACAATTAGTCTATTTGGTTTAATTTCCCCATTCTAATATACACACTACGTGGATATAGATAATACATATATATTTATATTGCTAATACACAGTAGCGTGTACACAACTTTATACACATAGCACACAGACACACACATAATTTTAACACACTGGTAAATTAATTGCCAAGTAATTGGGTATGATCTATTCTGAAGCATGATTGTGGTCTTATTTTAGCCTTTTCTGCCCATTTTAATGCACACATTTGCAGGGCCACACAAATAAACCAATCCATCTTTTATTACCCATTGCCACAAATTCTTAATTCTTAATTCCCTCTTAAACGTCCCTTGTGACTTAGCACTGACAGCAATTTGTTTAAGATAGATATTTACTGGTGGGTCCCATGGCCAGGCCTGCACGTCAGAAGGCAGAAAGGAAAGAATCATACTCCATTAGATTATTTGTGAAGGAGGGCCGAAGTGATGAATGGTGCACGCGTGTGTGTAAGACACCAGGCCACGCCAGGACAGGGCTGCTGATGGATGGTGAAACCAGCATCCAGGCACCGTCTCCTCAGCACTGGCTGGTGTGGGGATGTGAATGTCTGGTTGCAGTGGCAGAATGGTGGGGACCCTGGCCAGTCAGTAGAGAAGGGAGGACTTGTAACGTCCCCTCATGAAGCTCAAA
Organism: Cephalopachus bancanus; assembly: GCA_027257055.1. Taxonomy (NCBI): domain Eukaryota; kingdom Metazoa; phylum Chordata; class Mammalia; order Primates; family Tarsiidae; genus Cephalopachus; species Cephalopachus bancanus. The sequence goes on from JAPVLO010000192.1 coordinate 336,696, forward strand.
TGGCCACTATTGATTCCAGTAGGTTCGCCAAACGAGGTGGAATCCCTGGAAGCCACAGTCCAGTCCATTCAAGGTAACATGTTTCTTAAAAGATCTGATTTAACAGTTCCTCACTGGGGGCATTTTGCCAAAGTGTATTTGACTGAAAGACCTCTTCAGGATTTCATGTAACCTTCACGCTAAGTAGAAGAGCAAGCCTCTCGTTCCCATGCAAAGGAAGGGCCAAACTCACTGTAGAGTCCTACTTTCCTTCCTTCATTTCGTTCCAGTGTTAAGAGCATCCCAGGCCCCACCCGGCCCAGAAGGTGTCCCGGCTGTTTTCCCTGGATGGCTGTTCCCGTCAGCAGATTGCTTTCTGCGAGATAAAGATGCCAAACTGAACCTTCTTGCGGGAACCAAAAGCCATCATCGTCCAATGATGATCACGATTTTAAACCGGACATTTAAAAGTCGACTTTCGTGGAGAAGGTATCTTTTCCGTACTTTTTATTTTAGCAGAACTCAGTGCAGTTTCTGAGCAGAGCAATAGGAGGTAGAAATTCCTTGACAAGCCGGGCTCGGTGGCTCAGCCTGTAATCCCACGCCTTTGGGAGGCTGAGGTGAGCGGATTGCCTGAGCCCGCGGGTTCGAGACCCGCCTGGGCAGCGAGACCTCACCTCTACAATAAATCAAAAAATTAGCCGGGCGTGGTAGCGCATGCCTGTAATTCCGGCTACTCGGAAGGCTGAGCCGGAAGGATCGCCGGAGGCCCAGCAGGTCGAGGCTGCGGTGGCCGGGAGCGGCCACTGCACTCCAGTCTGGGCGACAGAGTGAGACTCCAACTCAAAAAAAAAAAAAAAAAAAAGAAATTCCTTGACAAAGACATGCGTTTAAAACTTACTACACGGTTTCATAATTTTGCTTCTTCCTCATAAAACCACACAACACACACACACACACACACACACACACACACACACACACACAGGGCTAGGACAGATGTTAGAAAAGTAGTATAACTTCATGATCTGATTCATGATGAATGCATATCTATCTGTACAGAGTGTCTTCTTAAAAATGGCTGACCTGTCAAAAACTTCCTAGGAAGGAGAGCTTATGCATGGGCTTCTCCACCCCTCACAGAAGAGCAGAGTCACGGGGGGGGGAGGTAAATTAAAGGTGGGCAGCTCCTGAGGACTGCGTTTCCTGTTTCTCTCCAGCTCTGTTGCCCCTCCGAGAGCAATCACCACCTGCTCCTCCTGCCTGTCTCTGCCTTCTATTCTTCATTACACAACAGATGACCTATCTGATAGACGTCTTCCCTCCTGCAGATTCCTGTTGCCAGCCTTCAGTGAGAATAAAGCCGGCAACCCTTTTTATCTTCATCCGGCCGTGGTTCCCATCCTCTGCTTTTTTCTAAAGATCGTTTGCCAGCGTTGCTTGCTCAGTTGTACCCAGTGGAACAAACAGTGTCTTCTGAACTGACAACTCTGACTTTTTGCTGCGTGTGATTTTTCTAAAGCATGACAACCACTTGCATGAAGACACGGTAAACCTTTTCAGATAAGGAAGCCCAGGAAAAAAAAAAGGTCTTTCAAGAAACAGAAGTAGTTACTGCAGGAGCCGAACAAGACAAGTCTCCTATGTATTAATTTAATTTGGCTGTAACTTACAGGTGGCAAGAGAAATCAGAGTCCTGCCATCCTTGAATGTGTGTGTGTGTGTGTGTGTGTGTGTGTGTGTGTGTGTGTGTGTATACATATGTGTTTTAAAAGAGCATTTCATTTGGACAGTCACTAAGAAAAAGCAACCTATTAGCAACTTAAAGTCAGAGGGCTTTGTCTGTTTTAAATCTATACATAAGTCATATTCATTCATATCAATTTTTTTGATATTTATGGGAAATTAGGTGCCTAATTCCAAAGCCAAATGAGTTTCTTTTCAACATAGTTTACAATAATATATATTCTCCTCCAAAATAGATCAAATCTCAGTGTTGTTCTTTTCATAGAGGTACTAAGAAAGCAGATCATCTGTTGAGACTAGAACTTAACATCATTATGCACGTAAGTTAAACACGATTTTCTTTTCTTTGAGTCAGAGACTCACTCTGTTGCCCAGGCTGGAATGCAGTGGCACTCTCACGGCCACCCCATCGTTAACCTGCTGAACTCAGGCAATCTTTCCACCTCAGCTTTCCAAGTAGCCAGAACTACAGGAGCACGCCACCATGCCTGGCTAATTTTTTGATCTATTGTAGAGACGAGGTCTCACCAAGTTGCCCAGGCTGGTCCTGAACCCCTGAGCTCAGGCAATCCTCTCTCCTCGGCATCCCAAAGTGCTGAGATTACAGGCTTGAGCCACCATGCCCGGCCAAGAGTTTTTCAAGTGGGATAATCTATTATGAAATACAGTATTATTTTGGAGTAATATCAATGCAGTATTATTTCAGAATAATGTTAGATATTCCCAATACCAGTATAAGAATCGGCAATTGTCTATAACAGTCCATCACAATAGATTTTCTGACCAACTAGTGGACACCAAGTATATGTTTTTCTCCACATTCCCCCTAGGAATTGTTAGAATTATTTAAGAAGGTAGAGACCAGGAACAGAGTGGGTCTATGCTCTCCAAAGTGATTAGGGAACGTGTGAAGGGAACTGCCCTCTCTACGGTGACCGTGGGCCACATATATTTTCTGTCCATTTTACTACATAGGTAAATATAAACAGCTATTTTGCCAAATCCAAGTAATAATAATAATAATAATACCTACCTGCCATTTACTGAGCATTTACACCTCATCCAATGCTGTGATTAGATAACCAGCGTGCCCAATCTCCTTTACATCTCACAACAACCTGATGTTGGAGGTACAATTATCCACATTTAGCAGAGAAGGAACCCAAAGCTCAGAGGGGTTGTTGATCCACCCTACATCACGCAGCAGAAAGTGACAGAGCATAACCAGGCACCCAGCCACAGCAGTTCCAAGACCAGATTCCTTGATTCCTCAGCTTGGTTGTTGTCTATAACAGAAAATGCAAAGTTGCCCCCTAAGGCAAGAAAAGCTCCTCCACTCTGTAAAGGCCACCTCTTCCACAGCCCCACACCCAGAACTGGGTTGTAGCAACAGTGGATTGCTGATCACCTGGTGCTGGGCCATGTGACTTTGTGTCTTTCGTCTGCCACAACTCCGTGTAGGAGGGAAACACATCTCATTGTCCCTTACATCCCAGGGTCTAAGAGTCAAATTGTGTTCAGACTGGTTTCATAAATCAATCTATATGTATCAATTTCCCTTTATCTCTAGTCTCCTTAAGTGAAGACTGGAGATACTTGTGATTTAAGAAAATCAAGGCCGGGTTCAGTGGCTCAGTCTGTAATCCCAGCACTTTGGGAGGCCGAGGCGAGTGGAATGCCTGAGCCTGCAGGTTTGAGACCAGTCCAGGCAACTTGGAAAGACCTCGTCTCTACAATGAATAAAAATTAGCCAGCCATGGTAGTGCACGCCTGTAGTTCTAGCTACATGGAAGACTGAGGTGAACGGATCACCAGAGCCCAGCAAGTCTACGCTGGGGTGACTGTAAGTGTGCCACGGGGCAACAGAGTGAGACCCCAACTCAAAAAAAAAAGAAAAAGGAAAAGAAAGTCAACATTGTGTTTGTTGGAAAAAAAAAACAACACCAAAAGATGTTTCCGGTATATTGTTAAGTGAAAAAGCAGGTTACAAGATACAGTATACAGTGGGATACACAATATCTTATATCCCACTATAATATCCCATATATAACTTATGGGCTAAAACAGTGATGGGGTGACATGGTATTAGGCTTGGTTTTAATTCTTTATCTTTTTTAAAAATCTGAATTTTCCATTTTTTAGTGATGAACGTGTATTTACTCTACCATTAAAATGTAAACGTGGGGAGAATTAATTTAGTTAAGTGACGTTCATAGACTCCATGGGCATTCCAGCTAGACCAGGTGCCAGGAGTGAACTCAATTGACTCACAACATTTCTATCCTTAGCCCACAGAAGTGCAAAATCGTTCTGAGACCCCTCCTAAGAACGAAAAGAATGTCTCAACCACGTGTTCAAATCTCCACACTGGTGGAAAAGACAGGTCAGCAGGGACAGAGCTGGCTCCAAGCTCCGCCACCCTCCCCATGGACCAGGGGAGGGGTGGTCTCTCTCCCAGCCCATCCCAGGGTCACCCCTTTATGCCAAGCCTCATCTGAAGCTCTATAGGCTGGTACGTGGCGAACAGTCTCTGAACTGAATCAGAAAGACCTGTGTTCCAAGCCCACTTGCCCACATACTAGCTGCTGGCCTTGGGCACATGACGTCCCTCTCATCTTCCCTTTCAGCATCTGCAGAATAAGATTAATCATGGCTTCGATGAGATGGTGCAAATGCATGCCTTAGCAGGGTGCCACGCACAGAGCCTGCGTCCAGGTAAGACTGGCCACTTTTACTGCCAGCGTCTCTGTGGACCTCTAGGTGTCCGGCCTCCCTCCAGCCAAGACACATTTTTCCTCCTGTTCTGGGTCCAAGAGCAGAGGGACATGCCTGGAATTGGGGCATACTAGCAGAGCCCAGAAAAGAGTGGCTTGGCAGGGGTGTGGGGGACATACCACCGAACCCAGTGGACAGAAACAGAAGGCCAAGGTAGAGGCAGAGATCACAAAATTCATCCCTGAAGTTAAAAATCCAGGTAAATCCAAGTCAGTGAAAAAGAGGGACCCACCGACTGTTCAGAATTCCTGGGTGTGAGCCGTGACTACAATTCCAGGGTTTCTGAAATCACTGGTATTTGTTTTGAAATCAGCTAGAGTCCCAGAGCAGAGCTAGATGTGCGTTTAGAGTACGTGAGAACATTTTTCTTGTACTCAACTCCATCCTGTCCACCCCATCGGCTGGCAAGGCTCAAAGCCAAGTCCAGCCATCACAGCTCAGCTAGCTGGACCAGGTGTCCAGAGGGGACTCAGCTGACTCATTGAGACCACGTCCTTGTCCTTAGCCCACGGAAATACAAAATCACCTTGTGACTCCCTGTAAAGATGAAAAGAATGCCGGATTTGACAGGGATCAGCGGCCATACTATGCCTGGGATTGTCAAATATTCCACAGAGAACACAGCTTAGCCAGAGTTTGCCATTTCCAACTGGCACTGGCTGTGACCATTTACATGAGCAATCACAACACAGATTTCAGCTTCACTTCACAGCAAAAAAAGTGACCCTCTTGGGGGTGGGGGGTATACGGGACACCCTGCACTTTCCACTCAAGTTGGTTGTGAACCCAACACTGCCCTAAAAAATAAAGCTTATATATGAAAAGAAAAAAAGTGTCCATCCTAGCCAGGCCACCCCTCACATCCTAGCTGACCTTGGATTCTTCTGCTTCCGTGGTAGAGCTCTGTACCTTTATTGGAGCAGTCCAGGCTTCCATTATTCCACTCCTCTTCAGCCCAAGGCCTCCTATGCTGCTTCTCACCCTCCTCCGGTGCATGCCCGGGCACGCCTGTGTGTGTCTGTACACCTGCATGTGCACGTTGGGTGTGTGCATGCGTGTGCACGCATGTACGTGCCATCTCTTCCTCCTGTCTGCGTGGAGATCTCCTCCTGATCCTTCCACTCAGTGCTCTAGGACATCATGACTCTACTGTCAAGTCTAACTTAGGCTCACCCACCACTGCCCTCACACTTCTCCCTGGGTGAGTAGCTGCATGTCTGCTCTGAGAGCTGCCGTCTCACTCATTGAGTTGCCAGGAACAGCTAAAGACACTAAGCACTCCTTAAAACAAAACTTGACGACCCACTCTGTGGGAAGTCAGCATCTTCTCTGGGTGCCAGCTGCCTGGCCTCATGGCTGGCCAGAGACACAGAGGAGAGAGAGGAGACAGGTGGACACAAGACATATATGACAAGACACTTTGAAATCCTGTACACCCATGGGATCCAAACCACAGCCCACGGATTTAGGCCCCTAAGAAAAACAAGACTCTTGATTTAAAAAGAAATTTCAAAAACCAAAGCACTGATCAACTGAAAGAACAAGAGGATTCTCGTGAATGAAATTCCCGTCAATACTTCGTAAACCCTTGCCTCTGACACCTGGCATGTTGAAGGTGTGACATGTCTACCGTACTTGGTACCGACTCATAGCTGGGCTCTGCCTCTCAGTCTCAGCCCCAGACGTGTGACCATTTGGAAAGGTTCCAGGAAGGCACATCACTATTCTCCTTTCTCAAAGGATGTGACTTTTCCACTTTAATTACCTAGTGCTAGAAACCAAACCCACCATGATTTTGGAGGAAGGGGGCAAAGGAATGAGAGAGAGAGCCCTCTGAAGATACCTTTAACTTTGTCATATTTGGATTTCCTGTTTCATTACATCATCCTCATGAATTGTCCTTCCTAACTATGCTACCAGGAGTAAGTTACTTAACCTCTCTGTTCCTCATCTGTAAAATGGGACCAATAATACCAAACACCTTGTAGGGTTGTGTGATAAATTAGTGAGCTTATGCCTCTAAGACCCTTAGAACAATACCTGGCACACACCAAGCACTGGAAATGTCAGAAATAACAGTTAGCCATTAAAGTTAAAATTACTTAATGTGGGGAAAAATTATCCAGGCTTAATAGTAATTTTTAGGATCATCAATGAAAGTTTCCCAGACACAGAAAATGTCAATCAAATCATACCATTAGCAGTAACTTAGTCTTGGAAATGCAAGTGATCAAATAACAGGTGGGTATTTCTAACAAATCGATTTGGATTAGGACTGTGCTGGGTATGCTGCTTACCAGGCAAGAAGGGGTCGGGTCATCCCTGGACAGTCCCTCTCCGGGTGTGAGATCTGTGCTATTTTCATGGTAGTACAGTTGGAGGCACCACTGCTCTGCTGACCTGCTATACCTTTTTTTTCTTTTTTGGAGTTGGAGTCCCAGGCTGGTGTGCAGTGGCATGCTCACGGCCACCCCAGCATCGACCTACTGGGCTCTGGCCATCCTTCCTGCTCAGCCTTCCAAGTAGCCAGAACTACAGGTGCATGCTACCATGCCCGGCTAATTTTTTTATTTTATTGTAGAGACGAGGTCTCGCCAAGGTGCCTGGGCTGGTCTCGAACCCTATTCTTTTAATATACACTTGAATTTGGTTTGCTTTAGTTGTTTCTAGTTCGAGCCTCAGATCTCTTGAAAGGTTACTGGAAATGCTTTCCCCCCAGCATTCATTTTCCAAGCCTGTAAACCAAGCATCATCAAGCACAAGAAGATCTGGGTTACGTCACATCCACAGACCTCTCCAGGATCTTGTTGCTGCTGTTTGAAATAAGCAATTTCTTCAACAACAATAACACACATTCACAACACAACGAGTGTGGTGAGCTCGCTTGGCCATCAGGAGTGACAAGCAGGTCTTTCGTCACTTTCCCAAGATGCTTCCAAGCTACTCAAGGAATGAAAGTAATTAGAGCCCCAGCCTCCTGACCCCTGCAGATCCAGGCAATTCCGCCTTCTTCAGCAGACAAGAAAACAAGGGTGAAATCAGAGGCTCCCTAGGGCACAGGGTCTGAAATCAGAAACTCCCTCTAGCCTCATCACTGAGGCATAAGTAGTCAAGAGAAAGGCTTCCAATTCCCTCCATTTCCCTCAAGCCAGTCCTATCTTCTCCAGCAGCTCTGGGGTGAGCCCAGCATTCCTGGCTGCCATTTGGCCTCTGGGCTCCCATGGCCTCCTGGGCTGACCACTTACCCGTAAACCACAAGTACTATTTCCTTATTTCTGTGGCTTCCCTACCAGGGACAGGCAAGAATGAGGCTGGTTTCCTGGTGGTCCCCAGACACCCGACATTTACTCTGCTGGTCATGCTGGGTTGCTATTGAAAATTTTGAAAACAAAAGGTTTCCACTTTTTCTCTTCTAACTCTCAGACATGTTTTAGGGTTCTTATTACATTTTCTTCACCAAGCGTTCACATTTAAAGTACCCAGGAGCAGTTTTCTCAGTTTCAAGGTCTGCGTAACATCATATCCATGACTTCTCCCTAAAATATATTTGTGTCTGATAATAAGTAACCTGAGCTCAAGAATGTCTAACACCCACCCAGCAAGCAGATTCAGCTTCATGGAAGCCCACCCCTCGAAGGTGCTCATAGCTTCAGCTCTGTTCCCAGCCCCTCAAGAGCAAGACTAATGGGTGTTTTTTTTCCTCCAAAATTGTGTTTGAACCATCAGCTTCTCCCTACTTCCTGTTACTACTCTACCACAGCACACATCTTTCCTCTCTTTGACCGCTGCCATCATTACCGCCTCAGCTCACTGTCCCCAGAAATCTCCCTCCACTCATGTCCACGTAAGCCAACCTTAAGCCACACATCTTGGGCTACATGGCCCAGCCTGGAGACCTCTTCTGGTTTCCTGTTATCGGTCTATAAGATAATGGTTTCAGACTCCTCCGTGTGGCACTGAAAGGACTCTTCATCTTAAACCGTAATTCCAGCCTCATTTACCACTACTTCTCATGTCTACTCACCCTAAGCTACAGTCACACAGGGCAGCCATGCGATACTGCCTCACCTTACCACGTGGAAAGCTTCCCCTCCCTCCCTTGTGTCTGGCAGACCGTGCCACCGGCCAACCACAGTGACCACACCTCTTGGCATTCCTGTCACTTTGTAGTCTTTTGGAACATGGACTCTGGGCTTGGTCATGTGAGTTGCTTTAGGCAGTGTGGCATTAGAAAGAATGATGGAAGCAGAGGCTTGATAAGTGCTTACACGGGAAGATCCCCTGGTAACCCTTCTTCTTGGAGCCCTGAGCCACCAGGTAGAGAAGTCCAGCTGCTCTGCTGGAGAGACTACAAAAGAAGCAACATGAGAAACCACATAGAAAGAAGATGCTCAAGCCTACATAATACACAAAAGGGGTCCAGCCGTGCCAGAGTCCCAGTCAGGACTCCAGAAATTCCATTTCCAGCTATGATCAGAATGCATCGGCATCAAAGACCCCAAGGGAGACCAGCAGAAAAACCGCCTGGCTGAACTCAGTCAACCCAGAGAATACGAGAGATGGTGAAACGGTTGTCTTAAGCCACTAAGTTGTGGCGTGTCGTGTTAAGCAACGATAGACAACCAAAACAGTTATCAATTAATTCAGCTTACAATTCAAGAAACATTGAAAACCCCAATATGGCTATCCTATGCTTGGCATAACAAAGGAAATGCAAAAGGAGAACATAGGCTGTTTCCTTGAGGAGGTTGCAACCTCCTTGGACAGCCTTACCCATGCATCCTTCCAACAAACATTTTGAGCACCTACTGTGTATGAGATGCCACAAAAATATCTTTTCTCCATTCCTCTTTGGGTTCCTTCCTCTTTGCCAGTTGTTTTCCATTCACACTTAACCTCCAGGGCCAGAATCAGCTGCTCCTTTCAAAATGAATGCACCCCAAGCTCTCCCTGAAGGCCCAGAGCTGGAAAATCTCAGGAAAGAACTCTAGGGAGCATCACTTCTTAGGAAAAACGGTTTAATTAGCAATAGAATCACTATTGCCACCAGTAGTGACAAACTCTCTCCCCTAAATTTTTTGGGTCATTTCTGCTTGATATTTGAAGATCCATTAATTTTTTTTCCAGGTGACTGAAATGTGTAGTCCAGAAAGACAATCTCATTCCAAAGGCAAAGCATTGATGGTATTTGTTAGCAGGATACAGCCTTAGGTACAGGCTCATGCTTCTCAGAAATCTTTTCAACATCTAAGGGATACAGCTAAGTGGTTCTCCTGTGCCTACAAAGAGAAAACGCCACTGGGCTCGGTGCCTCAGCCTATAATCTCAGCACTTAAGGCGCCAAGATGAGTGGATTGCCTGAGCCCAAGGGCTCGAGACCAGCCCGGGCAACTTGGCGAGACCTCGTCTCTACAATAAAGAAAAAATTAGTTGGGCATGGTAGCACACGCCTATAGTTCCGGCTACTTGAAAGCCTGAGGTGGAAGGATCACCGGAGCCCAGCTAGGCCAATGCTGGAGTGGCCATGAGCATGCCACTGCACTCCAACCTGAGTGACGGAGACTCCAACTCGAAAGAAAGAAAGAAAAAGAAAGAAAGAAAGAAAGAAAGAAAGAAAGAAAGAAAGAAAGAAAGAAAGAAAGAAAGAAAGAAAGAAAATTGCCCTTTCCCGGTTCTCTGTTACTTTTAGGAAGAAACTAATTTCCCTAACCCAGTAACTCTCACTATCAGGTACAATGAATGAATATATTCTAGGTCAAGATTCACACTATGGGTAGCATTGGTTTCAGAGTGGAGTTACAACTACCAGACAAAAATGAACACTGGCCTGGGATTCAGGACACAAGAGATCTGGTCCCAGTCCTACTCCATGTAAAACCAGAAAAGGTTGAGGATCTCAACAGGTCTCATCTGCAATACAGGGTCAGTGGTTCTCAGTCTTGTTCCATAGACCTCAGAGCTTGGGAATGGGAGGAAGAGGTCTTCCCAAGAAAGGAAGCTTCTGGGGATTCACTGAGCAAATAGTTCTAAGGCTGGGGGTGGGGGAAGCAACTGGTTTTGTCTTGAAGTCTTTCCTCTGAGTATCCCTAAAGAAAGAATTAAAGCATCTAACCCAGTTTCAGCAGTAATTACTCAAGTATTTTTGCATTTGTTTACAAAAGACTTGAATATCTACTAGTTGGAAGTAGAGTGCTAAGCACTATGAGAGAGGCAGACAGGGATGCCACAAAGACCCTGTTCAAGGAGGCTGATAGAGGAAGCAAGATTCAGACACAAAAAAGTCAAACAATGCAGCCAACAAAATGTGCAGTAATGGAGCTACAAAGAACTAAGGAAAGTTAGGACAGAGTATACTTTGTCGGCAGACCAGAAAAGACAGCTTGGCTTAGGAGGTATATCATTAAGGAGGTTTTTTGTTGAACATAATAAAAAGCCAATTTAAAAAACCTCCAGCAACAAGGATACCCGCTTATTACCACCCATCTAGATGTTGAGAAGTAGTGAGAGCCTCAGGGCGGGCTTGATCCAGCACTTCCAACATTCTCCCGTCAGTCCTCTACCCTCTTCCTTCCTCATTGTTTGGTGGTGAAATGACTCACATCCATGCACAAAAGCCAAAGAAATCACATTAATTCATGATAAAAGAAACTCTCACCTAACAATAGGAGGGACCTTCTCTGACCTCATAACTGGCACTTTCGAGAAACCTACACTGAATTATGAAAGACTGAATGTTCTCCCCTTAAACTTAGGGAAATGGCAAGGATGTCTCCTCTCGTTATTTCTATTCAAAACTATACTGGAATTTTAACCCATGCAATCAAACAAGAAAAATAAACAAAAGACATCCAGGCTGGAAAGGAAGACGTGAAACTCTCTTCATTCACAGACAACATAATTTGCAGGTAGAAAATCCTCAGAAATCCATGGAAAAAAGTTATAAAAACTAACAAGCAAATACAAAACTCAACTGTATTTCTGTAAATTAACAATAAGAAAAATTGAAAAACAGTATTAATAAGACAATTCTACTCATAGTAGCATCAAAAACAATCAAATATTTAGGAATAAAAATTTAAAAAGAGCCGGGCTCGGTGGCTCAGCCTGTAATCCTGTGCCTTTGGAAGGCTGAGATGAGTGGATTGCCTGAGCCCGCGGGTTCGAAACCTGCCTGGGCAGCGAGACCTCATCTCTACAATAAATCAAAAAATCAGCCGGGCGTGGTAGCGCATGCCTGTAATTCCAGCTACTTGGAAGGCTGAGGAGGAAGGATTGCCGGAGCCCAGCAGGCGAGGCTGCGTTGGCCGGGAGCAGCCACTGCACTCCAGTCTGGGCGACCGAGTGAGACTCCAACTCAAAAAAAAAAAAAAAAAATTTAAAAAGAAGTACAAGACTTACACACTGAAAACTATAAAACATCACTAAAATGAAAAAGATACAGATTCATGAAAATAAACTCCATATGTATAGATTATAAGACCTAATATTGTTAAGATGAAAATACTATCCATATTTATCTATAGATTTGATTCAAATCCTCATTTAAGGCAATGGTGAGAACCTAGATGTTTCCCCTAAGATCAACAAGTATATCTCCTCTCACTTCTCCTAGTTAATGCAATGAGACAAGAAGAAAAGAAAAGAAAAAGAAAAGGTAGTCCAACTGGAAAGAAAGAACTAAAACTATCTTTCTTCACAATAACAAAATTGTTTATGTAGAAAATTCCAAAGAATCAACAAAAAATGTGCTACAACTAAGAGGTAATTATAGCAAGGTTGAATGACACAAAGTTAATATACAAAGGTTAATTGTTTTTCTATATGCTAGCAATAAACAATTGGAATTTGAAATTAAAAACACAGCATCATTTATATTAGCCCCCTTTACAAAAAATACTTACATATAAATCTATCAAAGATCTATTTGAGGAAAACTATAAAATTTAAATGAAAGAAATCAAAGATCTAAATAAATGGAGAGATATTCCATGTTCATGGATAGAAAAATCCATACTGTTAAGATAGCAATTCTTCCCAATTTGATCTATAGATTCAGTGTAAATGTAATAAAAATCTCAAGTAATTTGTGGATATTGACAAACTGATCTTGAAGTTTGTGTCAAAAGGCAAAAGGTTCACATTTATCATAATACTATAAGAAAGGGATTGGCAGTAGCCAGAAACTGCCCCCCACGGGGGGGGGGGAAGACCCAAACTTTACCTGTATGATAATGACTTGTATACCTAACCCTGAATTGTACCCCACATCTTTAAAATAAAATAAGAAAGGCAAAATATTCAAAATCACCAACACAATACTATAGAACAAATTGAAAGTTTTAGACTTACTATAAAATTACAGTTTGATATTGATGAAAGAACAGGTAAATCTATCAGCAGAACAGAAGAGAGAACGCAGAAATAGACTCATCGAAATATAGTCAACTAATCTTTCACAAAAGAGTAAAGGTGCTGAAATAACTGACCATCCAAATGCAATTTTTAAGAAAATTAATCTAAGCCGGACTCGGTGGCTCAGCCTGTAATCCCGCACCTTTGGGAGGCTGAGGTGAGTGGATTGCCTGAGCCCGCGGGTTCGAGACCCGCCTGGGCAGTGAGACCTCATCTCTACAATAAATCAAAAAATCAACCGGGCGTGGTAGTGCATGCCTGTAATTCCGGCTACTCGGAAGGCTGAGGCGGAAGGATCGCCGGAGCCCAGCGGATCGAGCCCACTGCACTCCAGTCTGGGCGACAGAGGGAGACTCAGACTCAAAAAAAAAAAAGAAAATTAATCTAGAGACAGACCTTACACCTGTCACAAAAATTAACTCAAAATGAATCTTAGACCTAAATGTAAAATGCAAAACTATAAAACCTCTAGAAGATAACAGGAGAAAATCTAAGTGTCCTTTGGTTTGTGATGACTTTTTAGGTACAAATCCAAAGGCACAATCCAGGAAAGAAGAGAGTAATGTTAGACTTTCTGCTCCAAAAACCCACTATTTAGAGAATGAAAAGACAGGCCACAGAGCAGGAGAAAATATTTGCAAAACACATGTATTATAAAGGGTTTGTTTCCATGATATAAAAAGAACTCTTAAAACTCAACAATAAGAAAACAATCCAATTTAAAGACGGCTGAAAATTTAAACAGACACCAAAGAAGATACACAGATCACAAATAATATATGAAAAGATGCCATATTGCTAAATGGACAGAAACTAGAAACATTTCCCCTGAAATCTGGAACAAGACAAGGCTGCCCACTCTCACCCCTCTTGTTCAATATTGTGTTGGAAGTCCTAGCTCGAGCAATTAGACAAGAGAAGGACATCAGGGGTATCCAAATAGGAAAAGAGGAAGTCAAGTTATCCCTCTTTGCTGATGATATGATCCTATACCTTGAAAATCCAAGAGAATCTGTAAAAAAAAACCTGCTTGCACTGATAAAGGACTTTGGCAAAGTCTCAGGGTACAAAATAAACGTGCAAAAGACAATTGCATTCCTATACACCAACAACCAGCAGACAGAGACCCACATAAAAAGCACAATCCCATTCACAATAGCCACCAAAAAAATGATATACCTTGGCATCTTCCTAATGAGAGAAGTGAAAGACCTTTACAATGAGAATTACAAAACACTGCTCAAAGAAATCCAAGAAGGTACAAACAAATGGAAAAATATCCCATGCTCATAGATAGGAAGAATCAATATTGTTAAGATATCCATCCTACCAAAGGTAATCTACAGATTCAATGCAGTACCCATTAAGTTACCAACCTCATTCTTCTCAGACCTAGAAATGACAATACAGAAATTTATATGGAACCATAAACGGCCATGAAGAGCCAAAACAATCCTTAGCAAAAGAAACAAAGCAGGAGGTATCACACTTCCAGACTTCAAACTTTACTATAAGGCTACAGAATCAAAACGGCCTGGTATTGGTACAAGAACAGGCCCATAGACCAATGGAACAGGATGGAGATTTCAAAAACAAAGCTTCAGTTCCTCAACCAACTCATCTTTGACAAAGCCTCCAACAACCACCGGGGAGAGGAGAACCTATTCAGTAAATGGTGCTGGGAAAACTGGCTGACCGCATACGGAAGGTTGAAATAGGGCCCCTACCTATCACCATACACAAATATTAACTCTAAATGGATCAAAGACCTAAACGTAAAACCTCAAACTGTAAGAATCTTAGAAAGCGCAGGAGACACCCTTATGGAAATTGGAACTGGGAACCAATTCTTATTCATCTTTATAATAAATAAATTAATTTTTAAAAAAAGAAAAGATGCTCATCTTTGTCACTAGGAAACTGCAAATTAAAACAACAATGAGACACCGCTACATACCTGCATTAGAACGGCTAAAATCCAAAACACTTACAATGCCAAAAGCTGGCAAAGATTTATAGTGCTATGGTTTGGGTGTGATTTGTCCCTGCCAAAACTTATATTAAAATTTCCCCAGTGTGGCAGTGCTAGAAGGTGGAACCTGGTAGGAGATGTTTAGGTCATTGGGGTGGATCCAACATGAATAGATTCATGCTCTTCTGATATTCAAGAGAATAAATTAGTTTCCATGCACACAGATTGTCAAAGAATCTGGCTTCTGTGGTTTCTTTCTCTCTTCCTCTCTCACCTCCTCTCTCACCATGTGATCCCTTTGCACACACCCACTCCCCTCCATTTTCCACTGTGAGTAGAAGGAACCTGAGGCCCTCACCAGACGCAGCTTCCCAGTCTTGAACTTTCCAGTCACCAGAATTGCGAGCCAAATAAACCTAGTTTCTTTGTAAATTAGGGAACATTAAACTAGGACAGCTGGTGAGGATGTGGAATGACTGGAATTCTCATACTGTGCTGGCTGGGATGAAAAAATGGTACATCCACTTTAGACGATTGTTTGGCAGTCTTTTACAAAGCTAATCACAGGCTTACCACACAGCCAACATTTGTGATCCTTGATATTTACCCAAATGAGCTGAAAAACATGTGTCCACATAAACACCTGCATGTGAATGTTTATAGCAACTTTATTCATAATTGCCAGAAATGAGAAGCAACCAAGATGCCCTTCAACAGGTGAATATATAAACAAACTGTGGTACATATATATAATAAACATTATTCAATGATAAGAAAAAAGCAATGAAGTCACAAAAAGACATACAAGAACATTAAATGCGTATTGTTAAGTGGAAGACGCTAATCTGAAAAGGCTACGTAACATATGATTCCAACTCTATAACATTCTGGATAAGGCAAAACCACTGATATGGCAAAAAATATAAGGGGTTTCCAGGGGCTGAGATGGAATGGTAGGGAAAAAGGGAAGGATGAATAGGTAAAGCACAAGGAATTTTTAGGGTCTCACAGACTATTCAGTATGTGATGGTGGATACATGATGTTATGCATTTATCAAAATCCATAGAACTTTACAACACAAAGATTGAACCTTAATTTAAGCTAGGACTTTAATGAGTGATAACATATCAATGTTACAGGATAGGCCCATAGATAAGTGGAACAGAAACGGAATCCTGAAACAAGTCTTACATTTATAGTCAGCTGATTTTTAACAAAGGTTTTACAATAAATTCATTGAGTATAGAACAACTTTTATATGAAATGATGCTAAGACAATTACATACTCACATACAAAAAGATAAGCTTAGACTATTATACAACATTCACAAGAAATGGTTCAGAATGGGTGAATTATAGACCTATAAAACTCTCAGAAGAAAACAGAAGAGCAAATCTTTCTGATCTTGAGGTAAGCAAAGACCTTTTAAAGATACATCAGAGCCGGGCTCGGTGGCTCAGCCTGTCATCCCGCGCCTTTGGGAGGCTGAGGTGAGTGGATTGCCTTAGCCCGCGGGCTCGAGACCCGCCTGGGCAGCGAGACCTCATCTCGACAATAAATCAAAAAATCAGCAGGGCATGGTAGCGCATGCCTGTAATTCCGGCTACTCGGAAGGCTGAGGCGGAAGGATCGCCGGAGCCCAGCAGGTCAAGGCTGCAGTGGCCGGGAGCGGCCACTGCACTCCAGTCTGGGTGACAGAGTGAGACTGCAACTCAAAAAAAAAAAAAAAGAGATACATCAGAAACACATGTGATAAAAGTTTTAAAAAATGATAAATTGGACTTCATCAAAATTAAAAACTTCTGCACTTCAAAAAATACCACTAAGAAAGTAAAAAGATAAGCAAAGCAGGCCTCAATGCAAAGAAAATATTTTCAAATCACATACATCTGATAAGCAACTTGTATCTCTACTTTATAAAGAACTCTTACAACTCAATTATGATGTAAAACAAAAAAATCCATTTTTAAAACTGGCAAAAGATTTGAATAGATATTTGAATAGATATTTCACCGAAATATGTGTAAATAAGTACATTAAGAGACACTCAAAATCATTCATCATTTGGGAAACGCAAATTAAAATCACAATGAGACACCTCCACCAAAGAGTCGTAAAAGTGGCACTGAGCAGAAGTCTCATGAGACCCTTTGCCCATTGAATCATCTAGCTCATTGCCGATCAACGAATTCCTGATGTCACTTTCCTGTCCAGTATCCCTGGGGAACGCACCAGCACCTAACCTTTGAGGTACTACAAGGTGGCTCCCAGCTTTCTTCCTGGCCTCCTCTCCAATAGGCCAAAGTAGCACCTTCTGTCCTAAGCAGGCCATCAGGCCATCTCTCTCTCTCATTTCCAAACGTTTCCGCCTGTGCACAGCACGTGGCCACAAAGCACCTCTGACCCATTTCATTCTCGACGGTTCATCTGGCCCATCCAGCTCTTTTTTTTTTTTTTTTTTGAGTTGGAGTCTCACTTGGTCTCCCAGGCTGGACTGCAGTGGCACACTCCCAGCCACCGCAGCCTCAACCTGCCGGGCTCAGGCGATCCTTCCACCTCAGCCTTCCAAGGAGCTGGAACTATAGGCGAGCACTACCACTCCTAGTTAATTTTTTGATTTATGGTAGAGATGAAGTCTCACCAAATTGCCCAGGCCGGTCTCGAACCCCTGAGTTCAGGCAATCCTCTAGCCTCGGCCTCCCAAAATGCTGGGATTACAGGCTTGAGCCACCGCACCCGACCAACCAGCTCATTCTTGCTGAAGAATTTAGACATTTGCAATTTATCCGTGCTATCTAGCTGGATGGGTGGGTATGCATGTGTGTGTGTGTGTGTGTGTGTGTGTGTGTGTGTGTGTGTGTGTGTGTGTGTGTGTGGTTTAGTGCTGCTCAGTGCCGACGAGGAGCTTGAGATTCCAAAAATGAATGAAATGAGCCCAAACCACATCACTTGACATATTTAATCCTGAAAGAATCTTCTTGGGGATTTTGCACTTCTGTTAAATAGCTGTGTTCTTATTCTGAAACTAGTAACAGGCTTTCTTTTTGTGTGTGTCTGAATTTTTTTGCGGAGGGGTTGTTTGTTTGTTCCTTGGAAATAGGATTCATGGATTAGTAAACAGCTCAGAACATGGTTGAAGTCTATTGCCTGTGAACTTATGAAATGTTCTTTTTATGCTCTTTTCTCTGAAGGAATCCCCGATTTATTCCACCTCTCAACCCCCCACATACATGCCAGGTCCCACCGGGGTCTTCCTGCCTGCCTCTGGTTGGCTCTGGGCTCCCATTTCGTGGATTCAGCGCAGTGGAAAAAGGAGAATGCCTTCCCAGACATTGATGAAAGTTCCTCCATCTTTCCCTGAATCACTGCTGTCACGACGACATTTCATTGCTGTCTTTAATAGCTCACAAGTGGCTCCTTCTGGAACTGATGGCAGAGCAACCCAAGGATCGGCCAGTGGAGTTGCTGAAGCAGCAGCGCTGGCATGAAGGGCTGGGAAGCGGATGGGACGCTTTGCCCCTGAGACTTGCTAAGCGCCCACTGGCCTGGGCTCCGAGATCTGGGCTTGGGCTGCCTTTGATCCGGGCTGTCTGCGGCCAAGTCTCAATTAGACGGCCTGTAATGCAGTTGGTTCTGGCACAAGCGCTGAGAAAAATAAATCAAAGGAGTCGCCCAGATCGGAGAAAGTTCCTGACCATAATGTGTCTCCAAAAGCTCCCTGTCCTCGGCTGAGGACCACTAGCACGAGAGCCCAGGGTACTGCCCTGTCCTGGAATCGAGTCTCCAAGATGTGTTGAGGATCTGAATTCCACACACTGAGAAGCTGGTGAACAAACGCAAATTGCCCAAACCAAAGGGACATGCGGGGCTTTCCAAGGGCATCGGCACAAACCCTGGTCGTTCGGGAAGGAAGGGGTTGCTTGGCACAGAAGGGGTGGGCAGAGCTCCCGCCGAAACCCTGGCTCGTGCCAACTCCAGCTCTCAGGGCTGTTCATTCAGTGTGGGATTACATTTATTAGGAATGAGATTCATTTTTAATTCTGCGGTCAGAGGGAAGCTGGGGCAGGCATGCTGCTTTCTTCCCTGTAGCTCCAGCGGTTGATGTCAGCGCCAGCCTCACCTCTGGGTACTGTTTCCAAGGCTTTCGTTCATGTGACTTCCTGCAAACAGGATGCTCTCTGATATGCTGCAGGGTAGAGGGAATGGCACAAAAGGCTCATCGCCTTTGTTCAAAACAGGAAGGAGGCTGCTTAAGTCTACTTAGCCGATTTTAAGGAGTTTTAGTCTAACTGCATTTTTTCTGTTTCAGTGGCTATGACACCTGTTTCACACATGTTTCTGAGAAATACAAGGAAATACAAGGAAGGGAAGCAGGAACCAGGGGCTGGTCCAGATATCAATGCTGGATTCCGAAGTCACATGGACAAGACAAAGTCAGCCTTCGTGGGCCTCCAAGAATGATGCTCTGCCCAGGCGTGGCGGCTCATGCCTGTAATCCCAGCCCTCTGGAAGGCCAAGGTGATAGGACTGCTTGAGTCCAAAAGTTTGCAACCAGCCCTAGCAAAACCTCATCTTTCCAAAAAGCCAAAAAATTAGCCAGGTGCGGTGGTATACGCCTGTAACCCCAGCTACTCGGGAGGTTGAGACAGAAGGATTGCCTGAGCTCAGGAGATTGAGGCTATGGTGAACTGTGATCATGCCACTGTACTCCAGCTTGGGTAAAAGAGTGAGACTCTGACTCAAAAAAGAAAAAAGAAAAAAAAAGAAGAAGAATGTCTTTAGGGAACCCCTGAGAAGGTATGCGGCTAAGAAAGTACCGTTAAAAAAAGACGACAGCTCTGGCTCGGTGTGTGACAATGATCAGTGGTGTCTTAGGGATACATCCTGGCCATATAGCACCAGGGGCAGGTTGACAGTTTTGTTTGCAAAGGAAGTCATATTGGTGGGAAGTGATCTGCCCAGTGACTGAAACTTTGCTGTGGGAATAGAGTGCAGGATTCAGAGTCAGAAGACCTGATTCAAGTCATACATCAGTATCTGCATCTGAGATCTCTTATTTTTTATTTTATTTTATCTCATTTTAGATTCAGGGGCACAACCCATGCGTGCTTGCTCCACGGACATACTGGGTAGTGGGGGAGATTGAGTCTCGGGTGGCCCATTCCCCGAGAGCGAACATCGTGACCCACAGGCCATTTTCCGAATCCTAACACCCCTTCTGCTTCCCCTCGGGGGTGTCCCTGGTGTCTACTATCTCCACCTTTGCGACCGTTTGCTCCCACCTATGAGTGAGAACATGTGGTGTTTGGCTTTCTGTTTCTGAGTCAGTTCACTTAGGATAATGATCTCCAAGGACATGATTTCATTCTTTTTATGGTTGTGTAGTATTCCATATTATAGACCACATTTTCATTGTACACTGATTAGTTGATGGGAGTTCAGGTTGATTCTACATCTTTGCCATCGTGAATTGTGCCGCAATGAACATGCAGGTGCAAGTGTCTTTTTTAACATAACGACCTCTGTTCCTTAGGGTAGATGGCTAGTACCGAGACCCTTTCTGAGTTTTCATGCTGTCAGAAAATGGAGATGAGGCAGCCTGACAGCACTGGGAGGGAACTGGACGAGAAAACACAGAAGGAACGGTTTTCGAAACCATAAAGCACTCTCCAAATCTCAGAGTGCATTGATTCACTCTAAGGTAATGTAATCAATATCATTAAAGTAACAGGCCTGGACAAGTAAAAAAAAAAAAAAAAAAAAAAATGCCAGCTAGAATTCCATAAGATCTCATACGCCTAACTAATTAGCTAAGCCTTTCTCTTTTTTTTAACAATTTGCCTGTGGTAGACTAGCTCTCTCATTCACCACTAGTGAAATTCTAAATTGCTACAAACATTTCGAAAATAACTACTAATACCGCTAACACTATTAGTTGTTAGCTGTAGTATATTCAAAAGTAAGCCTGACGGACAAAAGAAAAAGTTTTTCATTGCAATGTTAAATTAATCACACGTGTATAAACTTACAATGTGAATACTTATATGGGAGTGAGCAAATAATAGCCTTCCAGCCAAATCCACCCTGCTGCCTGTTTATAAAGTGTTGTCGGCCCAGCCATCCCCATGCACAGGCAATGTCGATGTCTGTTTTCGTGTTACAGCAGCAGAGCTGAGTAGTTGGCGCAGAGACCAGTAGAGCCAAAGTATTTACTGTCTGACCCACTACAAAAAAAGGTTTTCCCACACTTGATCTATATCAGTAACAGCAACGACAAAAGGAATGGAAAATATTCCCAACTGTTAACAATTGTTTGGGTATGTTGTACACTTAGAACACGCATTCATTTTAACAACTGTGTGGGGTCTGGAAGTGGAGATGGGAAGAGTGGAAGGATACTTAGGAAATTCGAATACAATCATGCATCCCTTAGGGATACCTTCTGAGAAATGCGTTGTCAGGTGATTTTGTCATTGTGGGAACACCACAGAGAGTACTTATACACGCCTAGAGAGCACAGCCGACTGTACAGCTGGACCATATGGCCTAGCCTACTGCTCATAGGCTGCGTACCTGAATGGCAGGTTGCTGAACTAAATCTTGTAGTCATTTGTCATGCAATTTAAGTATTTGTGTATCTAAAACAGAAAAGGTGCGGGAAAACTACATCTCATAGATTTTTTTTAATGGTACACCTGTCTAGGACACGTCTCATGAATGGAACTTGCAGGACTGGAAGTTGCTCTGGGTGAGTCAGCGAATGAGTAGTGAGTGTGAGGGCCTAAGACATTATTATGCACTACGGTATACTTTGCAAGCACTGCACACATAGGCTACAATAAATTGATTAAAATTTTTTTTCTTTCTTCAATAACAAATCGAAATCAGTTTGCTGTCACTTTTTTACTTGATCAACGTTTTTTTTTGTTTGTTGGTTTAAGTCTTCCAGGCTTAAGTCACGACTCACTGCGGCCTCGACTTCCTGGGCTCAGGCGATCCTCCCACCTCATCAGGAGTGGCTGGGACTACAGGCACATGCCACCATCCTCAGCCTTTTTTAAAAATTATTTTTGTAGAAATGATGTCTTGCTGTGATGCCTAGGCTGAATTTTTTAACTTTCTGATTCTTTTGTGATAACACTTAGCCTAGAACACAAGCATGTTAGACGGCTATACTCATTTTTTCTTTATATCTTTATTCTGTAAGTTTTATTCTATTTTTCTAATTTTTTTCTTTTTAAATATTTTATTAAAAACAAAGACACAAACACACGTTCGCCTAGGCCTACACCGGGTCGGAATCATTAATATCACTGTCTTCCACCTCCACGTCATGTCCCACTAGAAGCTTTTCAGAGACAATAGCATACCTAGAGCTGTTATCATAAAATAGAAGAACATGATAACAATGTCTTCTCCTGAAATACCTCCTAGAGGACTTGCCTGAGGTCGTCTTACAGTTAACTAGTTTTTTTATAAGTAGTAGGCATACACTCTAAAATGAGAACAAAAGGTATAGTGTAGTAAGCACACAAGCCAGTGACACAGTTGTTCAATGTCATTACCAAGTGTTATGTGCTGGACGTAATTTTCTGTGCTAAACTTTTATACGACTGGCAGTGCGGTGGGTTTGTTTACGTGGCACGTGACCGTATTTGAAGGCCAGGGAAAGGACAGGTAGCCGGAGAAGGTCAAGGGCTTGGGGAGACCCTGAATGCGATCTGGTAAAATGCCTCTGACGGGGGTTGGGATTGGAGACGTCCGTGAACGTGGTTGCTTCGTGAGGGTCAAGACGAGAAGGTGGGAGCAAATGGGAGCTGTAAACGGTGGGCTACTTGATACAAGAAGTTTGTTGGGGAGGGATATGCAAACGCAAGGAATAACTATGTCAAACTGATGTTTGTCTCAGGAGGGAGGAGCTCAGGCAGAGCCCGAAGGCTCAGTAGTGAAAAAATGGGGTGAGGTAAGAGCTCTGAGGTGGGATCAAGAAGCTCCATCAACATATACAACAAAGATGGCTCTGAGGATACCATCCCCTCTAAAAGCAAAATTTGGCCGGGCTCGGTGGCTCAGCCTGTCATCCTGCGCCTTTGGGAGGCTGAGGTGAGTAGATTGCCTGAGCCCGTGGGTTCGAGACCCGCCTGGGCAACTTAGCGAGACCTCATCTCCACAAGAAATCAAAAATCAGCCAGGCGTGGTAGCACGCGCCTGTATTTCCAGCTACTCGGAAGGCTGAGGCGGAAGGATCGCCGGAGCCCAGCAGGTCGAGGCTGCGGTGGCCGGGAACAGCCACTGCACTCCGGTCTGGGTGACAGAGTGAGACTTCAACTCAAAATAATAAATAAATAAATAAATAAATAAATAAATAAATAAAAATAAAAGCAAAATTTGGTTTTCCATGTAAATCTACTTGTGCGCCCTCATTGATCAGTTGTGTTTATGGCAATACCTTACGCTTCTTTCATTCCCTTGAGACATGATTTTTTAAAGCCTCTGCTTCTTAGTAAATAGACCAAACGTCATTGACTTTGCTTGTCAAAACTGAGTCCTCCTAGGACGTTCTGGATGAGACCACCCCAAACAACTGGGCTGTTCGGGAAAGGAAGCTATTATATAAGAGCATGAGGGGATGTTTTTTTCAGGATGGGAAAATATACACTTTAATTTCACAAGTTAGTAATTAGTATAGTAGGATAAAGTCATAATCCAAAACAATAATCTTTATGACCAAAATAGAGATTAAACACAATTAAAATGAACAATAACACCAGCCATAATTGCTAATCAATTAGCCGGGAAGCTATATTACTGTAATCTTCCTAGTCCCCAATTTGCCCTTCCTATATCTTCTCTTAGTTTTTAAAATATAAGATGGAGACTAGTTAAAAAGATCCATCTGCAAAGCCCTTTATAATTATAAGCCTCGGTATCGAGCCGCCTCATTCTCTGCTGTGTTTCCACCACCAGGTGGGTGGGAACCTGTCCCCTAATTGTGAAGGTCTTTTCCAGCTGCATTCGGTCAATCACACTTATTCGCAAACCCACCTGGTGGCATCTGTTTCCCCAGTCGCTCTTGCATCTCCTTACTCAAAGCATCCACGACATAAAAGTTCGGGCTACGTCATTCCCGGCCCCACTTCCATGAAGGCCAGACTCCATGATGCAATAGGGTGTGAGAACAGTGTCTCATCTTTCATCACTCAAGACAGACTGTGGGATAGATTCACCCCAATGCCCAATTAATCGAAAATCCAGAATTGCATATTGAGTTCGTTGTGAGCATTACATTTCTGTGAAGGTTAAGACAGCATGGGTCACTCACAGCAAGAAGACGGCTTTGAAAACCAAACTTCATTGCTCCCCTTTTTTTGTTGTTCAAATGTGGGTAAAGATCATTTCTAGTCTGGGCCCTGTCCCTGCACATGGGTGAGATGGAGCTCTGAACAGTTAAAGGTAGCTTCAGTACTACCCACCCATGAGGACCGGGGTGTGCTCGGTGCCTGCTTTTGATCCTGTCTGCAGCCTGACACACGCAGATCCACGGAGGGTCATTCACAAGGCCTTGGGCTCTCTGAAACCATCTTCCCCCTCCTTCCAGCAGAGTCGAGTTAGTACAACAGCCTTCTTGGAAAGAAAAAGTCCCTGCTGCAGAAAAAGTCACTGTAGGGGACCGGAAGGAACGAGCAGATGGCTTCAGAAAGCCCCCTGCCTCGTGAATGACCCTCCATGGATCTGTGCATATCAGGCTGCAGACAGATTCAAAAGCAGGCATGGAGTACACCCTGGTCCTCAGACACCTACCCACCCCATTCTCCTCTAGCTCCGACAGAAAGCGCATTTAAGTGGGAACCTCTTTGCTTCCCAGATGCCAACCACTTCAGATATAACGAGGCAGGTGCTTCAGCCCTGGCAGGGGAGGGTGGCTCTTCCCAGCCCCTACTGCCTGCAAACGGGGGCAGGCTGCAGGGCCAGCCCAGAGGAAGATGTCACAGATGCCACTGCCTGTGTCCAACGGGTGAACCGCCTCTTCTTCTGCCTTTGGTGGCTGACACCGCACAGTGAACATGTTTTGGACACGGTTTCCATAGGAGGAAGCTGTACCAAGCGTTCCCATTTTGTGTGCAGCCTCCTCCAGCCCCTAAATGCACCCGGAGGGCAAACCAGTTAGCAGGGAAGAAAACCTCCTTGCTTCTGGTTGAACTGTAGGGCTTATGTTTTGTAGGGCTGACCGGATGCGCCTGTGAGGTGCAAAGGGGAAACTGAGACTCAGAAAAGAAGGGCTTGCCAGAGACCACACAGTAGGTTTGTGTGGAGACAAGGCCCTCACTTCTTCCCTCCTAGCCTGCTCTCCAAGTCTCCCAGCATGCCCCTCCTTGAGAGCAGCACCTTCCGCTCCCTGCACCCCCAACCTCAGCCCACACCCCTCTACTGTGCGTGCAAAGAGCCCAGGGTCCTGCTGCGTCTGTGCTGCCCTGGTCACACAGGTCCTATCCACCCACCTGTTGCCTCCTGTTTTGTTTCGGCCAAGATTCGCCTAGGAAACCCCAACCCTTAGCCCCCCAAAACACAGCCACTGAGAGCCTCCAGTCAACAGTTTCAGGAAACCCTCCATCCTGAACTGGACTCACATGGTCAGGAATGGGCTTTGGTTTGCTTCACTGGAAGAAGGACAAGACCTAAGAAGAAGGAACAAAATTCGCATGGATCAAATCCTTGCTGTCTGTAATTTCTTTGATTGGGGAAAAGATGGCGGCGGGGGTGGAAACTAAGCAGTATTCTGATCTAAATCAAACTGGAAAACTTACTCTCTATGCCAGTGTGCTCCTTCCTCTAAGGCTAGAGAATACCATTCCATCCGACCCCCTAGGATGCCAGGCAGAGATATAAGGCATAAGATGTAAAATTAATATTATGTTCTTACCAGCTCTGAGGGCTAAAGGCTTTGGGAAACAGCTCGTTGGAAGCAATGAACTTTATTTTCGTAAGGGACATTCCATCCGTGTTTAAATGAAACGCTGTGCTGTTAAGGCCGGTTGTTCACTATTTCCTGGATGGAGGAAGCAGCAGAATAATTCTTTTGAGGAAGAATAAATACCTGAAGACTCTGAAGGCCAGGGAAGCCTGACCGGACCAAGCAGGACTGAATGCACGATAACTGGATGGATTGTTTCTTTCTCATTTGACCCTCTGCCAGGACTCTAGGGGTCTCAGTCTCTGAGCTCCAGGTCTCTTCTGGAGGTCTTTGGGGAAAAAGCGAATGTGAGGCTCACGGAAGGAAAGGCATGACCTTGACCTCAGAAGGTCCTACCTCAAGCCCCGGTGAGCTCCAAGACGAACGACCTGCCTTTCCCGGGCGTCTTCAGACCCGAGGCTCCCACGGTGACCTCATCCCAGAGCTCTGCAGTACCGCCATCTTACAGGGCCAGGTGCAAGGTACAACCAAGGAGAGAAGGAGGGAGAGGAGATGTCGAACTTTGCTCATAGATATTCTCCCAGTGCTGTCGAATACGGCTCCCTTTGTTTGTTTTGACAATGGATCTTATCTTTTGGTGAGGGCTGTGTTCAGGACTATTATTACCCTATATAAAAGGCTCACGGCTTTCTTCCCACTTGTTCGGCGGCACCGGAGTGGCATAGCAAATTTAATCGAAGAACCAGCTCCTGGGAGAGTCTTTCGAGACTCTCCCCTTCCTCCTAATGCTGTTATCTCCCCTTCCTTGTGTTGGGGAAGCATAAAAATCACAAAAAAGTCATTCTGAGTATATTCTTCCCGATAATTATTGTCAGACGCGGAGATAAGTACCCTACGTGATGTAATGTGTGTCAGGCAGGCCCCCTGAATGCAAATCCTGCAGCAGTGGCAGCCAGACAATGCCTGCCCGACATCGCTGGGGCCTCCGCGTTTCGCCATGGACAAGAGAGTGCTTTGATTTCTTGTGTTTCGATAAGGCGCAATCTGGGGGCCTTTATCTCGACTGTTATATTTAAAGATGACATTCTAGCCCCGCCGTCTTACCTATTGTTTTGACCCTGATTATCTCCAAATGTTGTTGTTTAGTCAAACTCGCCAGCTTAATGAAAGGCCTGATCCCAATTTAAGGGAAATTATTTAAATGCAGACTATCCTATACACTGTGGTTTCCAAAAGAACTAGGTGGTTAATCAAAAGTTAATTGTATAATTCTCATGCAGATTAGGGCCTCTTGCAAATGAATCCCAGGTTGTGATTATTAAAAAAAAAAAAAAAAAAAGGCAAATGCAGAGCAATGCACAGAGGCCTACAGTCTGGTAAACAATCAGCCCCAGTTTAATTTGTGGTAAACAAAGTGATGATACACTAGGGGTCTCCAAAGGAGAAAAAAAGGTGAAAATAAATTAAAGCACAACATACAGATATGATCTTTTTGTTTGAGGCCATCTTTCAAAAACATAAGCTAAATGAAGAAAAGGCAGCCCATTAATATTTCCCGGAAGCCGAGAACTGTACAAAGCCGAGCAAGTCTTTAATTATACTGCAATTTGAGGTGGGGGCTGGGGCAGCAGATGGCCACTCTCCTCCACACAGTGACTCCTATCGTCACCCCCCGCCACTTGCGGAAGAGACACAATACCTGCCCTCCTGGTTGAGGTCTTCTAGGGCAGTGCACCTGACCACCTTGCCTTGTCTTCCAAGTGCATGTCAAATGTCTGCCCCTGCCTAGGGGACGGTTGGCTGTGAACAGCCAGCATCCCATCAGAAATCAGCAAGGGGGGGCCCACGACAGACCCAGGGGGTGTCTGCCAGCGGGCCTAAGATTCGCTGGAATGTGGAAAAAGATAAGAAGAGCCCTGAGTATCTTCCCTTCCTCCAAACAACCAGCTCCTCCCGCCCCAGGGCCCTGGCGAAGCCAGGGTCCTGGCCTAGTCGGGATGACCATGGCCTCTCCTGCGTTTTTAACCCAGTGAGCACTTTCCAAAGACTGCCACCTCCGGGGAAGGCAGGACTGCAATCACCTCTCTGTTCGGTGACACAGGGTAAGGACAAGTCGCTGGGCGGATGGGACCACCACTCTCTGGGCCACCAGGAGTGTTTCTGCATTCTTTTCCTCGGGTGTTTTAATAGAGCAGGATTCGACAACCCATCCCAGGACAGGTTGGAGGCATTATTTGCCAAGATAAGTTGTAGAAATCAGCTGTGGCTCTGCACATTGTGGAAGCTCTTCTGACACGCTGCATTAATTCCTAAGTTTCCCTGTGCCGTATTCTGGGCTGAAAAAGGCTAAAATACGTGTCCCTGCTCGGAGGAAATAACTCTGAAACCCATGAATAGAGAGACCGCTCAGGGGCCAAGCAAGGGTCACTCTGGCCAGCTCATACTGCGACAGTCCCAGGACGGTCTGCCCCTCCATTCGCCCACCGGGTGTCACCAGTTCCAGAGCCATCACTTCCAAGGCGGGAATCTGTGATTCCTCTCATTCCCACAACTGGCACGGAGAGGCAGCCAAGACTGACCCGGTTTCTGGGATACGGCCTTGGCGTCCCTGAAACACACCACACAGCGTCTTTCCCAGCCAGACTCTGTTTTGCCTTTCACCTTTTTCACGCCTGCATTAGTCTTCTGGGGCTTCCATAACAAAGTCCACAAAATGGGTGGCTTAAAACAGACATGTCTTCTTTCACAATTTGGGGAGCCGGAAATCCAAAATCAAGGTGCTGTCAAAGGACCGACTTCCCCGAAGCATCTCAGGGAGAATCCTTCCTCACCTCTTCTAGGCTTCTGGAGGCTCCAGGAGTTCCTTGTCTGGTGGCCACATCACTCCAGTTTCTGCTGTCACGGTCACACGGCACTATCCCTGCATGTCTCTGCATCTTCATTGGCTGTCCTCATATGAGGGCACTAGCCACCGGGTTAGAGACCCAGGGGCCGCCCTATTTCCAAATGACTTCATCTTGACTAATCAAACCTGCACAAAATTTGTTCAAAATACTACGGTCACACACACATACACAAGAAAACAAAATACGGTCACATTCTTAGGTACTGGGACTCAGACATATCTTTTGGGAGAGGGAAACACAATTCAACCTACAGCAGAGCAGCTGAGGAAATAACTCTGAAACCCATGAATAGAGAGGAGGCCCTATCCATGGGTTTCAGCCTTGGATGCAGCCTTTCTTCCTTACGAGGTTCCTATCTTACACCCTTTCCATTTACACGCACCATCCTTGCATGCCAGTTACAGCCCCAAAAGAACTCTACCATGGTGGAGGAAGTTGCTGGACAGAGGGACAAAATGGAAGAACACAAAGGCAAATCCTCCAAGAGGCTGGTTCTCCACGGGGCAGCCTCACAACCTGATTTGAAATTACGACCAGCCCTGAGCTGGCCGCTGCACACGCCAGGTGAAGGGGTCTCCCAGGCTCAGGGTGGGCTCTGACCTCCTCCAGGCCCTCAGTTTTCTCGCAGCTCGGACTTGCACCATCTAGCAGCCCTGTCTGGAGGTGCACCTCCTCGCTCACCACCCTCGCTGAGCTAACTCCTGTTCACCACTTTTTCCCATGATTCCAGAGGTGACACGTGCCACCGCCTCTGGGATCATGGAAGAAAGAAATCTACAAACTGACTTTTCAGACAAGCCTCCCTGTTCCTTTCGGGCAATAGGACGCAGCTGTTAGTTCGTGCAGAGTGAGTCACCGCACCTTAGTAACAGAGAAGAGCCCCAGTTCGTGAACAAGACTATGGAAGGCCACAACACGCCACCGCCACAATTTTGTTCTTCAGGACTCTGACACACTCTCAATCCCACCACTGCAGCTCCCCCATAAATCTCAGTAAATCTTACATTAGAGAGAAACCTTTGAAACTAAATTGTCCAGTAATATACGTTTTCCAATCAACACACAGGGGAGTTTTTTAATATTTACCACACATAAATAAAGCATGGTATCTAGCTGGTGCTTTTTAATCATGTACACAGACCACATATCTACCAACACGGGATGTCGATATTGATGTATGAATAATAATATTAAGCCCTGAAATAGAAAGCT
Organism: Cephalopachus bancanus; assembly: GCA_027257055.1. Lineage (NCBI taxonomy): Eukaryota > Metazoa > Chordata > Mammalia > Primates > Tarsiidae > Cephalopachus > Cephalopachus bancanus. The sequence goes on from JAPVLO010000192.1 coordinate 366,612, forward strand.
TCTAGAGGTCTAATCACACTGGCATTGGTCCCTCGGAAAGACACATGTCTCAGGGCTGTTTCTGAAGGTGGGATATTTGTCTGCCGGGCACCCCTCTCCTGCCGGATGTGAGTCACTTACCTCCACGACCATGAGGACCGGGGACAAGGTGGAAAATACCCCAGAATAGAAACAGGTGTAGGGCTGTGAACAACCTGGGGATAGCGAGGTGTGGCGGGTCGTGATGAGTGCATGCCACCTCCTGGAACCCCCAGCACAGCCTGACCAGACACTGCCTTCCAAGGCCAAGGCCGTCTGGGCCGCACTAAGCCAGTCCAGTCATCCGGGCCAGTGGAACTGGAGAAGGAAGGTGAGAAGAATGCTGTGCTTTCCTGAGGTGGCTCTGGCTCTCCGGGTCACTTGCGTTGTGACCCTTCTTCCAGGAACTCTCGCTCCAAGGCTGTTCCTTTTGGCACCGCAGGAAGGACAAGGCCCCTGTGGTGGGAGCCAGGCGGGAGGACCTCTGGGGGAGCGGCACCTCTGGGACTCCCCGCCACGCCTGGAAGGGTGAGCCCGGGAGAAGGTGCCCAGAAGGCTGCAAATCGGGTCGATGCAGAAGGGTCCCAGGACAAAACACTCAGCTATCGAAGTCTCAAGCAGTAGGTCACTTGTATGCATGTGATAAGACATACTCCTTTGGCTGAAAGTGTAGGAATGAGCCATTAAAATGCCTTGTGGCCGGGCTCGGTGGCTCAGCCTGTAATCCCGCGCCTTCAGGAGGCTGAGGTAAGTGGATGGCCTGAGCCCGCGGGTTCGAGACCCGCCTGGGCAGCGAGACCTCATCTCTACAATAAATCAAAAAATCAGCAGGGCGTGGTAGCGCATGCCTGTCATTCCGGCTATTGGAAGGCTGAGGTGGAAGGATCGCCGGAGCCCGGCAGGTCGAGGCTGCAGTGGCCGGGAGTGGCCACTGCACTCCAGTCTGGGCGACAGAGTGAGACTCCAACTCAAAAAAAAAAAATGCCTTGTGGGAAGGACAGGCCAGAGTGCTGTTCACCGCTTGGTAGGAGAGAGGGGTGGACACACCCCACAAGACACAGGCCTCTCAGGCAGGGTGATGTCACACAGGGAGGGAGAGTCAGCCCATCCCCACAGTCACACCAGGGAACTTACTGAACAGGCCCGTAGAAGTAGGAAGCCAGAGGCCGGGCTCAGTGGCTCAGCCTGTCGTCCCAGCACTTTGGGAGGCCGAGGCGAGTGGATGGCCTGAGCCCACGAGTTCGAGACCAGCCCGGGCAACTTGGCGAGACCTCGTCTCTGCAATGCATACACAATTAGCCGGGCGTGGTAGCATGTGTCTGTAGTTCTGCACTTGGAAGGCTGAGGTGGAAGGATGCCTGGGCCCAGCAGGTGGACGCCGGGGTGGCCGTGAGCGGCACTCCAGCCTGGGCGACAGAGTGAGACTCTCCCCTTGGCCTGTCTGCCAGCATCCACCACAACGACCCAGATTGGCACAGCGATCCCCGCTTTACGGATGGGGAAACTGAGGCACCGAGGGGGGCGCCGCCTGGCTTGCGGGAAAAGCGTTTGCGCCAAGGCAGCCCGGCCGTCCCCGGGCACGGACGGGTCGCGGCGAGGGAGGCCCGGACGGCGACGGGACACGCGCGGTCCCTCCAGCGCGGCCACGTGTCCCAGAGCAGACCCCGGCGGGGGGGCTGCGGGGGGCGGGGCGCCGCGCACCCGCGAGCCAGGGGCCCGGGGTGGGGGGCTGGGTGACGTCTGCCCCGCGGGTTTGGGAAGCGGAGCCCGGGGGACCGGCTCGCTCGGGAGGGGAGACGGAGACCCAGCCGGGCGCCCGCCACCCCCGGGGTCGCCTCCCCCGCGCCCCCCGCTGCAAGCCCCGCGGGAGCGCCCGGGGCCCCGCCCTCCCGCCCAGCCCGCCGGCCGCGTGGCCGGGAAGGGCGCCGCTCGCCCTCTAGCGGCCGGTCCGGGAACCGACACCCTCCGCTCGGCCTCGCCCGAGACTCCGCCTCCACCCAGCCCCGGAACGAGGCCCGAGGGCGCCTGTTTGCAAAACCCTGGGTTACCTTGGCAACTGGAGGACGGGTGCAGCCCCAAGTGTGGGTCCGTGTTCATTGGAGGAAGAAAACAACTTCGTGTCACTTCATCCCACTCCCAGCCTTCCGAGGCCGCACGTCGATTTTCTGGGTCTCGGAAGCCACCCAGCTTTCTTCCGAGGGGGAGGGTCCCGGGGGGTTTCCGCGGGCGGCCCCAGGACGGAGCAGCCAGTTCCCAGGCAGCTTTGGAGGTGATAAGCTGGGGGTGAAGCAATGAGCCTGCCTCCTCAATAATTATCGAGAGGCTCCCTTGGAGGGAGGTTCTTTGAGGGTGGCCTTTGCGGTCCTGTTCTGGCCAAACTCTTCAGCTCTCTGTGCAACATTCCTCAATGCAGGAGGGTGTGAAATCCCCTGGGACGATGGAGAGCATCAAAGGAGAGAACAAGTGAAAGTCATTTTTTAAAATAAATTTCGGTTTTTTTTTTTTTGAGTTGGCGTCTCACTCCGTTGCCCAGACTGGAGGGCAGTGGCCGCTCCCGGCCAGCGCAGCCTCGACCTGCTGGGCTCCGGCGATCCTTCTGCCTCAGCCTTCCGAATAGCCGGAATTACAGGCATGCGCTACCATGCCCGGCTGATTTTTTGATTTATTGTAGAGATGAAGTCTCGCTGCCCAGGCGGGTCTCGAACCCGCGGGCTCAGGCAATCCACTCACCTCAGCCTCCCAAAGGCGCGGGATGACAGGCTGAGCTAGAATAGTTTGATGGAAAAGTTACAGGTAGTACACACGATCACCCTTCCCCGTTTCCCCTCTTGCCAAGATCTTACTTGAGTGTGATATATTAGGCACAACTCATAAGCCAAGAGTGACACAATATTAACTGAAGCCTATCATGTATTCACATTTTTTTTTTTTTTACTTTTTACCCAAGATCTTTTTTCTGTTCCAGGAGCTCAACCAGAATCTCAAATCACATCTAGCTATCATGTCTTCTTATGTTACAGTCTCTCAGACTTCCCTTGTTTTGGACGAGCTGAACAGTTTTAAGGAGTACTGGTCAGATATTTTGTAGAATATCTGTTTGGATTTGTCTGATTTTTTTTCTCATTATTAGATTGGAGTTACGGGTTGGGGGGAGCCATTTGCATGATGCTGTATCAACAGCACATACTTTCAGCGTATATAGCTTTTATCATTGTTGACTTCATCAGCCTGGTTGAGATGGTGTTGGTCAGATTCCTCCATCATAAAGTGACTGTTTTTTTCCCTTGCCACGCTGTCCTCTTTGAAAGACGTCACTAGGCCTTCTCCCTGGAGGGACTACATCAATTATTTAGAATTCTCCTGCATGGAAGCCTTGCTTCTTCTCTCTGATTTATTTATCTAGTTGGTCATCTATTTATGTCAATGTGGACTCGTGGATATTGACCTTATACTTTGAGTTTTAATCCAGCGCATTATTTTTTGCTCAAATCTGGCCATTGGGGCACTTTCCGTTGGTTCCTGTGTTCCTTTACACACCTTTCGCATTTTGCTTTTTGTGCACTGTCTTACTCTCTGGCATACGAGATGCTCCAGGCTCCTCTTGTCTGTTTCCTGCCCCAGTCCCAGAATCACCTGTTTCTGTAAGCAGGCCCGTTGCCTTCCATTGGAGAAGCATTAGAAACCAAGATCTGAACACGGGACATGCTGGCTGCCACTTGGGGTCATCGCTTCAGGAGGGGTTTTGGAAAATCTAGCACACAGTGACTGCTTAATAACTGTTGGTTATCAATATTATTATTATGTAGTAGACATTGTGTTAAGGGCAGGGGACATAACTGGCACAAGGGCTCCGTCCTCCACGGACTCACAGCCTGGGGGCAGAGACACATTTGTGAAAAATTATTTTGCGCTGTGAGAAGGGCTTTGATGGCTACCCCAGGCAGTAAGGGGCAGAATAAAGTAGTATTAAAAATAATACCACAGGGCAACCCCTTCAGGTCCCCTCCCTTTCCACTGTGGGAGCTTTTCTGTCTTCTCAATAAATCCTACACTCTCACAAAAAAAAAAAAAACAATAATAATACCACAGAGGACCGTGAATGTAAAGTACCATCTGCTGTATTGTTACCTGAAAAGGCAAGATAAACAATAGCATGAAATGGAAGATCTCACCTTTGTCCTATGAATAAGTGTGTTGTGTGTGTTACAGTAGGTAATTGATATTGATAGTATTATATATTCTGTGGAATTAACTGGTAAGAGTTGGAATGAGGTGTGCCTTGAAATTCACTCTCCTCATCTCTCACTGGTGGCATTGCAGGTCATTCAACTTTATTCTTTTGGGTGCTTATCTAAAATTTCTGAAATCAATCCATTACTAAGTTGAACTCCTTTAAAAGAATGCAAAGCTAAGAGAAGACAGGAGCTGATTTGCCTTCGGGTGATCAGAGGGTTCCACGGTCCCTTCTGAAATGCCAGGCAGACTTGTGGGAGGGGGCAGTGACCTGTGGGTAGGTGGTGGGCCCATGGTCTCTGGCGGCTGAAGACACACAGGGGAACACCATCTCTCCATAAGGGGCATACACGTTGCTGTTCTGTTCCCTGCTATCTGCAGGGCACAGGGCACGTGCTCAGTAAATTAACTTCTTTCTTTCTTTCCTTCTTAACAAGGAAGTCGAATTTTTTATTATCTGTTGTTTTTTTGCTGCAAAGCTGTTGCTGCACTGTATAAAAACAGCACAGCAAATGCAGTATGATATAAGACTAAGCTAGTGTTGTTCTTTATCTGACACTGTCCCCCCAACAAAAATTTCTCTCCTCCCAGTTGTTTCCAATGGAAAGATCAGGAAGTATTTCAACCCAAATCCAGGTGTGGATGGATGTAAGCAAGTTACAGTGTTATATAAAGCTTAAGATAACAATGTTATCCTTAAATTGCATAATTTTCATAACCAGTTTTACCATGGATATTTCATGAATTCTGAATACTACAGCCTAGTTTCAACACAAGAGGGTATTGAGAAAAAGACGCAAACTGTGTTTGTCTGTTAATCCTTAGAAGGTTAAGCAGTACTTTTTCTCATTAGCAGGGTTGAGTAGTTTCTTTTCCCATGAGTACTGCCAAAAGTCGCTTTTTTAAGTCTTCTATCCGCCACTAATTTAAGACAACTATGCTGGATGGCGTTATTCCACGCTGGTTTATTTAGGGCTCCGGTCTCGCTCCTCGATAGACCCGACGTGTTTCCCATAGGCCTCGATTCGCATCAACTCATCTAGCTCCGAAGGGTTTCTCAGCGTCGTCTTGATCAGCCAACCAACTTCATCACAAGATGGGCTGACAAGTCCAGGGTTTTCTGCAAGAGCTTCATTCATTTCAGTTATTTCTCCTGATAAAGGAGACTAGAGTTCACTGGCAGCTTTCACACTTTCCAAAGCACCAAACTCATCTTGCTTGTTCACTTTTCTCCCAACTTTAGGCAGACTACTGCAAACATCTCCCAAGGCTTCCTGTGCAAAATGACTGATTCCCACTGTTCCAATTCCGCTCTCTGTTGTTATCCATTGATGTTTCTCTGTGAAATTACTCATCAAGAACATGCAGCCTCCGGACAGTGCTCACCCCCAGGCCCCAGGGCCTTGGCGGGCAGGGCGCAGCGAGCACCGAGCCCACGCAGGCTGCAGACCATCGCAGTACCTGCATGGTCAGTAAATTGCCGTGCCATGTTTGCAGGAGTCAGTAAATTTCTTTAAATACATCTGTTTAGCCGGGCTCGGTGGCTCAGCCTGTAATCCCGCGCCTTTGGGAGGCTGAAGTGAGTGGATTGCCTGAGCCCGCGGGTTTGAGACCCGCCTGGGCAGCGAGACCTCATCTCTACAATAAATCAAAAAATCAGCCGGGCGTGGGAGCGCGCGCCTGTAATTCCGGCTACTCGGAAGGCTGAGGCGGGAGGATCGCCGGAGCCCAGCAGGTCGAGGCTGTGGTGGCCAGAGCGGCCGCTGCACTCCAGTCTGGGCGACAGAGTGAGACTCCAACTCAAAAAAAAAAAAATACAATAAATACATTTGTTTGAGAACCGCCAAAATGCTAGTACTTACAATGTCACAATCGTTGATATGAATTTTGCTTTGGGGCCAAGAGGGCTTTTCGCAACCATCTTTCAGTTGCCATCGTCTGCTCAAGCTCTCTGGTCTACTCAGCTTCTATTTGAGGAATTCTAGGAGTCCTCGGAGCTAGCGCCCCAGTGATGCCAAGGGGAAGCCGCTGACATTTGCAGCTCCACTTCCATTCTTTTTTGCCCTTGTTCAACCCTGGGCCCCAGTCACACACTCACCTCTGGCCTCCAGCCAGCCTGGAACTAAGGGTTCACCCTGGCTCAGACCTGGACAATAGTCCCATCAACCTCACTGGAGAGAATTCATGCCCCCTCTGGGGCTACCGTCAGTCCCTAAGGACACACCCAGGGACAGGGCTGAGGCCAGGAGCTGACAGAGATGACAGTTCGATGGAGGGTGGAGTAGGAAGCCTTATGCAGGAGTACTCAGGGCATGAGTACTGTGAGGCTGGGTAGAACTGACCCGGAAGGAAACGCAGGGCTCACTAGGGCATGCTGACAAGGGACTCACATGTGAATCCCATGGAAGACACGGATGGGGCACATCCCTGGATTGTCCCACATAACTCTGTGGACACCAGACTTAGGAACAAGGGTAATACTTGAGGCTAAGGAAGGATTGGGATGAGCCCTCATCTGACTTGAGGGAGTCCACGTGAGTGAGATGGAAACCCTCAGGGGGCGGTCCTGAGCTGCAGGATGGCTTTGGGGACCTGGCCTGTGTACCCTGGCAATGAGCACCCCAAGTGTAAGGAAGATGCCACCCAGAGCTAAGTTATTTTGCAGGGTATTTTCATGTGAACAGCAAAAACATTTCAGACGCCTACTTTTCCTTCACCTCCTTATCCTCTCACCTTGTTTCTCTGGATGCCACAAAAATCCCTTAAAACTCCACTACACCTCAAGGACAAAGTGCTCAGCCCAGAGCAGTAACTCCTGGCATTTGTTTTGCGCCGAATCCAAGGGGCACAAAAGGGGGACCCACTGGCCTTCCAGACCTACCTCAGAGTCTCATCCAAGAATGCCCAGACCCCCTCCTGCCTGAGACCAGCACCCCTCGATGTCCGCAAACCCATCGTCTGAGCCATGTGAGCAAAGCACACTTTATTTTCCATTGGTTAAGTTTGCTTTTCCGATCGCTAGTGACGTTAATTCTCATGTTTGTGGCAGATTTTTTTTTTCACACTTGTGACTGAGTCTCTAATTTTGCTTGTTGTTCTTGAGGTCTACACATTTTTGAGGATTTTGTGTCAATTCTCCTATCCCGAAACCAATCCTCATGGTTATCAATATGCCCATCACAATAAACTGGCTGAGGTATTGTGTATCGTAATATTCCTTCTTCTATGTATCAATAGTTCTGGGTTGCAAAAGAGGATTTATTTTTTGCACCTGTCTGTTCGTCTTTGTCCACAAGGAAAACAAAAACATAAACAAGTGATAATTACAAAGCATAGGACATAGGGTGGTGGTGGTGGCTACATTTAGTATTCCAATTTCATGATATATCAAGATGTTTGGTTTTTTTTAAGGTTTTTTTGAGAACATGTCTGAAGTTGAAGGTATTGGCATATCCCGCTGATCTGTACATTGACTGATAGCTTAGGATGTCTAATTGAGAAGCAGGTACATCATCCATTCTAGAAACCTAAAAACGAAGACAAAAACAGTTACCTATGCTTCCAGAAGGTCAGGATCATCATCGCTGTCCATGTCCACATCTCGTCACACTGGAAGATCTTCAAGGCTAGTAACTAATTCATGGAGCTTTCATGAACTGTAGTGGTGGCATTTTGAAGTTTTCATCAGTTCAAGTGTTCAAGTGGAGAGAAAAAAGAAGTCAAAATAAAACAATTGTGGGCTATCTTGAAGATAAATTCTGACTCCAACTTTAGAAGAATCTGACCTTGATGAAAAGTAGAAGAAATTATGACACGCGAAGGCTGTGTTTTAAAGTTATTTATATAAAAAAATTTTTTTAACGTTAAAAAAAAAGAATTTTGTGTCTAAATCTATTGACCTTATTAGTGATTTCTTTTATTGCATGGAAAGTCAATTTTCCTTTGGGAAAACATAATAAAATGTAATTCCTTCGTTCATACTATACACATACATTAATTCCAAATCTAAATGTTTTAAAACTAAAATATAAACACAGAAAGACCAGGAAAAATCTACACTGCTTTGGACAGGGTAGTTCCGCTCAAATGAATGATACTCAAAATAGACAAAGACTCATAAGAATAAAATGATAGATTTGGCCACATAGACTTTTAACAGTGTAAGACTTTATACCTACATATATTACCAATAAGGCACTAATCCCTATTCTACATAAAGTACCTTTACAAGTCAATAAGAAAGAGACACAGGTGTGTGATGGATATAGACCAACAATTTACAGAAGAAACTTTAACTAGCCAGAAATGTTCAGTCATACACTTAGTAAGGAAAAGTGCAATTAAAGCCAAAATGTATTGGTATTTTTCTATCAGTTCGCAAAAAATTAAGATCTTTTGTTGGTGACAGTATAAAGAAACAGGTGTACTCATGTAATGTTGATGGGAATTTAAATCAACATCATCTTTTCAGAAGAATGTGCAACAGCTATTAATGTCTTTTTTTTTTTTTTGAGTTGAAGTCTCACTCTGTCACCCAGACTGGAGTGCAGTGGCCGCTCCCGGCCACCACAGCCTCGACCTGCTGGGCTCCAGTGATCCTGCTGCCTCAGCCTTCCAAGTAACTGGAACTACAGGCACACGCAACCATGCCCGGCTGATTTTTTGATTTATTGTAGAGATGAGGTCTCACCAAGTTTCCCAGGCGGGTCTCGAACCCGCAGGCTCAGGCAATCCACTCACCTCAGCCTCCCAAAGGGCGGGAATACAGGCTGAGCCACCGACCCCGGCTGCTATTAATGTCTTAATCGCACACATCCTTTGACCCAGCAACTACGCAGCTAGAAACTTTTGCATTGAAATACTTGCACATTGCGAAAAATATCTAAGAAGATGCTCACTGCAGCACTACTGGCATTAGAAAAACATGAAACTAACAAAAATGACCACTAGGAAGGCAATTTAAATAATCTGTAATACTACATGCTATAGATATTCTGCCAATAATAAAAGGAATAAAGCAGGTTCATGTCTTAAAATGGAAAGGTATTTATGAAATACTGTTACATGGAAGAAAGGGGAAACAAGTTGTAGAATCATATTTATTACTGTGACAGGCTTTTAAAATATATATACAGCTTTTATTTGTATCTTATTTCTTTTTCCTTGTTAGTTAATGAAAATTGTAAGGGGGTGAATTCACTTCTGCTTTCTGCTTGTAGAAACCAACCCATTTTTGATACATAAGATTCTCATTTCAATTACTTCCTGTATTTTCCATGTTTCATTGTATTTGATCTTTCTTTGACAATTTTTTATTTAGGAAAGTCATTTTTAGCATTCTGATTAGTAGGTCAGATCCTTTTTTTTGTTGTTCAAATGCATACCCCTAATTCCTAGTTTTACTGGACCCTAACCAGAGAAATGTGGCCTAGTCAATTTCTACTTCTGAAAACTTTCTGAAATTTTGAGTTTGGGTATGCAAGTACAATATTGCATACGCTTGATAAAACACTTGAAAACAAGCCATACTGTCTATCAGTTGCATGCATCAGCACCTGTATCATTGTACCCTTATCAATTATATAACAGAATCTTCCACATCTTAATTCTTTTCTTACCTTCTTGTTCTACCATAGAGGACACACCAACAAAGACACGTTAAATTCTCCCATAAATGCTGTGTTCTGCTCATTTCTCACATCCTTCTATACTCAGAATGTATTGAGCCTAATGCCTAGAGGTCCTTTACAACTTTCCAAGGATGATAAACATTCCATATCTAAAATTCCACCTGTTTCTTATGGGAACCTTATGCTACAGAGATATTTCCTGGAAACTTACGCTACAGAGATGTTCACATGGCCTGAGTTCTTTCGTTTGTTTTCCTCCTTCCTGGATGGGAGAAGATCTGTCCATTCCCAGCACACAAGAGCCTCACCCACTTTGTCCCATCTTATTAGCTGTCGCTCTGGCCGCAATACCTGTGGGCCTCGGGCTCATGTCTAAATGGAAAGGGCAAATAGTTAAGCAGAAACCTTTATGACCAATCTGGATCCTGAGGGCCCACCAGTGACATCTGGGCCACCCTGCTGAATTCTTACTGGGAGAGCTGCCTGGGATGTCTGTCAGGGTATCCTACCAAGCTTTTGCTGGTGACAGTATAAAGGAACAGGTGCACTCATATAATGGGAATGCAGGGGAAGGAGATGAATACAGTTGCCTTCCTCCTTGGACTACTCAGAACCTGGGAGAAAGATCCACCCACCTGAATGCTTCCATCTCTCTTGCCACCCTGTAGCTGCAGACAAAGGTTTTCCTTGGAGGACTGAGCCATTCAGAATGCACTGGATCCACTTATTCCCCTCCACCATCCTGGACTGAGAAGAGCTGTTTGTTGGAGGGAACACCCTGGCAGCAGGTAGAGAAGCTTCTAGATCTGAAGCTTTCTGGGTGCCATCAGGGACTATTGTGCATGAGTGGCCAGTAGAGTTTCTGTAGCCTGAATTTGAGTGCTGATAGCATAGGAAAGAAGGTATGATATGGTACCCCAGGGACATTTTTCTCAGCCCATTCCCACTGATGACAGCTGGAGAAACTCTCATCTATCTGAGCGGCAAACGTTAATAAGTATGACAACATATTCTGTAGGTGAAACTGATGGAAAACAGTTGGGAAACCCTTGTGGAGGGGGAATATGGCAGTAGCTAACACAACTTCATATGTGTTTACCGTTTTTGTTTTTTTTGGTTTGTTTTTTTTTTTGAGTCGGAGTCTCACTCTGTCACCCAGACTGGAGTGCAGTGGCCGCTCCCGGCCACCGCAGCCTCGCCTGCTGGGCTCCGGCAATCCTTCCACCTCAGCCTTCCAAGTAGCTGGAATTACAGGCACACGCTACCACGCCCGGCTAATTTTTTTATTTATTGTAGCGATGAGGTCTCACTGCCCAGGCGGGTCTTGAACCCACGGGCTCAGGCATGTTTACCTTTTGATCCAGCTTCTGTAATCTACCCTAAAGGTCCAACTCCAAAAGCATAAAAACAGAAATACGCATGGTTAGCTGGGCTCGGTGGCTCAGCCTGTAATCCCACACCTTTGGGAGGCTGAGGTGAGTGGATTGCCTGAGCCCGCGGGTTCGAGACCCGCCTGGGCAGCGAGACCTCATCTCGACAATAAATCAAAATATCAGCCGGGCGTGGTAGCACACGCCTATAATTCCGGCTACTCGGAAGGCTGAGGCGGAAGGATCGCTGGAGCCCAGCAGGTCGAGGCTGCGGTGGCCGGGAGCGGCCACTGCACTCCAGTCTGGGCGACAGAGTGAGATTCCAACTCAAAAAAAAAAAAAAAAAGGAAATATAGTTTTGCATAAGAAAACTGAGAAATAATAAAATATGCTTGTATCTCCTCCTTTATGCAAAAAGAAATAGGAAGGATCAACCAGAAACTGATATTGGTACTTACGGGGGGGTAGAAAGAAAAGTGGTAAAAAGCATGAAGGACGAAGGGCTAGGAACAGGGGAAGGGGAAGGAGAATGGGATACTTCCCTGAGGATTATCTTTGTAAAGTTCTGGCTTCTTGGAGTCATGTTAATTTACATAATCAAAAAAAATTTGTGAAAAAGAAAAGGGGAAAACTCATAATGGACTCTAAATAGAAACAAGATAATTTAAATGTCCTTCATATAAATCATAAGCACAGTGAAAAAGGAAAAAAATGACTCAAGATGACTTTTGAACACAGTATTGTGTTCACACTTTAGCACTTCAGGCTGAAAACAAAACAAAACAAAAAGCTGTTAAAAAAATAAAAGATTGAACTTGTAGTAGTTCAATCTAATTAAACTAGTCCATCAATTTTTCACAGTGGTATAGCTTAGCAATTCTAAAACTACTTTGTTTATATTTTAGGACGGAGCAAATAGATAAGTGATGAGACCCCAGTTTTTCACTGTTGGAAACTGGAGTTACAAAAGAGGAAAGAAGGAAGACTAGAATGACCCCGTGATGCTGGGTTGGATCTAGAGGTATTAACAGATAGACACACACACACACACACACACACACACACACACACGCACACACACACTTCCTAGCTCTGTCTGCAGACGGTAGTTTCTAGAAGAAAATGATTGCAACCAGGGCCCAGATCTTGGTTTCTAACTACCATTCTCCAATAAAAGGAACCAGGGATCCTTGGAGAAATGACAGATGTCCATATGGGCACAGGAAGAGGACAAGATAAACCCAGAATAACATGTTCCACAAATGAGGAAATTTTCAAAGAGATATAGGGGCATGTCAGAAGTGCACAGGACCCAACTTGCAGGGGGTTCAATGGCCTAATCTGGGACCTTTTTTTTTTTTTTAGAATGAGAAAGCAGGAGTTTATTAAGAAGACAGAAAAGCTCCCACAGCTGGAAGGGAACCAAAAGAGGGTTGCCCATCTGGGACATTTTGAGCACCAAAATAAATCATAATAGTAATGGCCTATAGCCCATAGAATGCAATAAGAATCCCTGCCCCCGAATTGTACCTCATATCTTTAAAATAAAATAATAATGTCATCTCAAAAAAAAAAGAATTTATGAGTTTACACAGAGCTAGATAAATTTTTAAATAATAAAGATGGAGAAGAAAAAGTTTTTCTTAAAGTGGAATTCTCAGTATATATAGAAGGAATTGTGATATTAAAAAGATAGCCATCATAATAATAACTGTTTCAGGCAAGAAGCATCAATGGGTGCTTCTGTGGGTGAAAATTTCATGAGGAAAAAAAGAATTATGGAGTCTCAGAGAACTACCCCCTAAGATACTTGATATTTACAAACAACTAAAAAAAAATAACTGTATAGTAGAGAATCCTAGTGGATAACACCCTAAGCAGGTGGAAGTCCTTATTACCAGTAATGGGACAAATAGATCATTCCTCCCCAACATTTCCCCCCCTAGTACGGCACCCTCAGAAGGACATGTCACTTCATTTCTCTAGCATTCTTGTCTAATGTAGTCACAAGGAAATATCCGACAAACCCAGATGGAGGGACAGCCTACAAAATAACTGGCCCGTACTCCTCAAAACGGCCGAGGTCCTGAAAGACAGAAAGAACCAAGGAAGCGTTCCAGGTTAAAGGAGTCTAAGAAGACGGGACAAGTAAACACAGTGTGCAATTCTACACTGGCTCATGGCGGGAGGAGAGGAAAGAGATTTTTATGAAGGACACCAGCCCAGCAGGACATCTGGTGAAATCCGAGCAAGGTCTGTAGATGACATAATATTATTGTAGCAGTGCTCATTTCCTTATTTTGATTGTCATACTTGATTATATAAGAGAATGTTCTTGTTTTTGCAAAGTACACACTGAAATATTTAGGGATAAAGAGGCATCATGTCTACAATTGACTCTTAAATGGTAGAAGAAGTAAAATGTCTCGATAGAGAGGGGGAGAGTAATAAAACAAATGTGGTAAAATATAAACATTTGGGGATTCTGAGTAAAGCGGTCCTTCGTATTAATATTATCTCTGCAACTTTCCCATGAAGTCTGGAATTATTCCAAAAAGAAAGTTTGTGTTTGTTTGTTTGTTTCAGTGCAGGTATCCCTGAAGATGGTATATAACAAGTCCCTGGAAAATAAACTTTTCTAAGATCAAGGAGTCATAGTTTACTTCAGCTTCCTGGAAAGGCTCTTTGCAAAAAAACTCCTCAGTAGAATCTTCTAGCGCTTCCAAAGAATGCCAAGCCGTCCTGTCCCAAAATACCCTCGGACACTGCTCCCCAGGAGACTGATTGGAAATTCAATGAACTTCCTATAACAGAGTTCTCCTTAGAAAGAGAACGAAAGCACAATACCAGGCAAGCTGTCTAAATATTTATGATAGATAATATCGTCCCCCTATTTTCTAATTCAGAATCTCTCCGTCCATCTCCTAGGGCAGTGTCTCACCCTCAGCACTGGTGACATCTGGGCCAGATGAGTCTTGTTGTGGGGACAGCCCTGTGTATCGTAGGATGGTTAGCGGCATCTTCCCTGGCCTCATTCACTGGGCCGCAGGGCTTTCTGATTTTCGTGTTCCAAATATGTGACAATGGGGACAAACACTGCCTTGGTTGAGAACCACTCCTATACAGCCATCGATTCAGCAATCTTGTACTAAAAATCCAAATTCATTTCACCCTTGGAAATGTTTCCTCGGTACATGAATGCCATTCTGGGTGTTTCTAGCATTCGTGAAACTCCGGGCCTGTGCCCGTCAAGCATTTTTAGACACAATTTTGTTTTTTTGTTTGTGTGTTTAACATTTATTGAGAACTTAGTAAGTACCAGCCAATGTATTAATAAGCACTTTACAGGCATGTTCTCATTTAATTCTCAAATCAAATCTAGGAGGCTCAGCATGTGTTCTCGGCCTTGTCAGGAAACAACCAAGGGTGGCAAGCAATTTGTACACCTACTGGCAAGCAGGCCCTTGTTAAGTTTCTGGAGGTGTGGCTGGCCTGAGAAGCATGCATAACCCTGAGGCCTGACATCAAAAGCCCACAGTGCCACCAAACATGTAGCCAAAAGGCTAAAGATGAGTCTCGACATATGAAATAATACCTCCTCACCGCTAGTAAACACGATCAATTGTCGACTGTGTTTCTGCACCATTATTACAGACAGAAAACTAGCTAGCTATTGTCCTTTGCAGAGGTGAAAATAAATTTGCAATGAATGGTTCTTAGTGTGAAGCAAAAGTCAGCAAACTTTCTCCGTCAAGGGCCAAACAGTAAATATTTTCAGCTAGGCAACCCATAGTATCACCCTTCCAACAACTCAACTCAGCCACTGAAGGGTGAAAGCAGTCAGAGGAAATGTGTAAATGCACGAATCTCACACGAATAAGCACCGCCTGTCACAAAATAAGATTCTTTTGACTTTCTTTTTCTCAACCATTTAACAACCAGTCTTAGTTCGCAGGCAGAACAAAAAAAGGCCGCCTGCTAGGTTTAACTCACGGGCCTACAGTTTGCAGATTCCCAGGTTAAATGAAGGAACATCTTAATCCTAGCCGACCTGGGAGGGATTTGGACGTCAGCTCAAGTTAAAGATGAAGAAGTAGAAGTTGGACTCCAGAAAGAAGTGAGCAGATGCACTTATTCCCCTCACACCAGAGGCTTGCAGTCAAACACCTCACATATTTGGAGCATGAAAATCAGAAAGCACTGGGGCCCAGCATGCCTTTATACTGTTGCATAATAATTGGTGTCCATACAAATGATTTCTCTCTGGGCTCAGGTTGATTTGAAAAAGCCATACGCCCTGTTTCCAAGTGACTCGATCATGACAGTTGCAGATAAATGGTTGTTACCTGCAAAATGCAGGTGTAAGCCCCTCTCCTTTTGAGTGCTGGCTGGATTCTGTGGAGAGAATCTCACACCCAATCCCTGTTCTCTAGAGGGCGAGAGGGGTGTTGCAGCTTACGGCAGAAAAGGCTCAGATAGGCAACACACGGCGGGGTGTTGCAGCTTACGGCAGAAAAGGCTCAGATAGGCAACACACGGCAGTAACAAAATGCAGATGCCAAACCACTGCCAGAAAGTCACATCCGATGTGACTGAGTGTCAGCAGATGCAGTGAGCATTTTGCCCTGAGTGCTGGCTCCCACTTAAGTACCAGCAGTCAGAAGCTTCTACAGGTGCCAGCAAGGAAAAGGGGGAAAATGTAGTAGTCAAATCCGCTATGACAATCGAAGCTGCCTTTAAACACAAGATGAAATTTATACAGTGGGGAATTCCTAGATATAATTCAACTTACTTTCTGTCCAGAACTGGAACGACTAGAAAATGGAAATCATCATTTCCCGTCTGTATCTGTGATGCCGTCTGAGATGTTTCCAGCACTGAGAAGCATTCTAATAATAGGAATATACTCTAACCTGAATTGAGGCTTACCAGGCCCCACAAGAAGTATTTGACCTGCATTCGTCTTGCTCAATTCTCATAGCTCTGTGAGACCACTGTTTTATAAAGCTTCATTTTATAGGTAGGGGCCTCCCAGTTAGAGGTTAACCAACTCATTTGAGATCCCATAGCTGGAGATTGAGCCCAGATTCAAACCTAGGCTACCAGGCTCAGAGCCCCAGTCCTCAACCCCTGCTCTACCCAGTCTACTGCAGCTGATACCTGTACTCACACGAATTCATCAGAGATAGGATTAAATTTATCAGATTGTTGGCTTTGAGTACATTTCATTTTCCTTTCTTATATGAAAAACAGCAATAATTATTTGTGGCGACGCTCGGTTACCAGAGTATTCCATCGGCTGCCCATGAGCCAACCCTCTGAACATTCACGTGGTAACATTCACGAACCCCATTTCTCAGAGAACCAGAAAGATGAGCATCGATCATCAAGGACATTCCCTTCAGACGGAGAAAAGACAGGGAAACCATTCCAACACAGAATGTCACTGAGGAGTCAGTAGTGTCCAGCTTAGTATAGGTGTCAAGAAATAAAAATTAACCCACTACAGGGTCAAGGAAAGCAAAATAGAAGAGGCGACACTTGAGCGATTGGTGATTTGCCAGAAAGAGAAGGTGAAAAGGATGCTTTGGGCAGAGATCTGTCTGTGAAAACCATGGCCATGTCTGAAATCCCTCAAGGTGGCTCGAACACGAGACGTCTGCGGGGACATCACCAGGATGTGGAAGAGGAAGAGAGCCACATGGAAAAGCTCACTCCATCTTGTCATATTACGACTTGGGCTTGGACTTTATCCAGAAGGTTCTTGTGAGTCACTGGAAGATTTAAAACAGGGAAGGGTCCCAGCCAGCTTTGCGTTTTAGATAAAAAGATCTCTCTGCTGACAGGAGGCTGTAACAGAAAGTATGGAGAGCTATGAGAATCAGCAATCTGAGGCAGGAGTAACGAAGAACGGATTCAAGCCTATTTCAGCAGTGTTGATGAAGAGAAAAGAACCCGTTCAAGAGATAATGTTGATGAATTAACTGCTAGAAATATACATATATCCTAGGTGGAAAGTGTATCATTTATCTGACCAACAAAAAAGATGGACTGACAAAGCCAAGGACGGATGTGTGACCTCAAGACAGTCAATTCAGTGACTGACCAGGGACTTTTACGTCCTGGCTTAAGGAAGAGCCAGGCTGGTCAGATTCTATCTGTAGAGACACCGAGACTTGAGGGTGCCAGCACTGAGAGGTTCTGAATTGGGTACATTGTTGGCCTGGAGGCCATGTTGGGTCACTAGCAAGATGCAATGGCAGAGAAAACTATAGGGTGGTGACTGGAACAACATTAAGGGAATAACAGCCGATGAGGCCATGTGGCCTTCAAGAGCTGAAGAAGAGAGTAAACGAATTGCTGGGTTCACAGGAAGCCTGGTTTCTTTTGTTGCTGATCTTGATATCACCGCCTCCTCACAACAAACTCCCATTTTTACCTGTCCTAACCTGAGCTTTGCTAGAAATCTTAATTAGAACAAGTCCCTTAAAAAACAGTCAAAACAGGAACACGCCCCAATAGTGAAATGGACAAAAGGCACGAACAAGCAATTCACAAAAGAAGACAGCTAGCCAATGAGCACATGAAAAAATGTTCCTCCTCGCTTGTAGTACAGGAAACGAAACTTGGCAAAGATTTGGAAACTCACAATAACTGGGAAAGTGTCGCTTGTTGGTTGTGGAAATGCAATTTAGTATCCCTTTCTAAAAAGCAATTAGGGAATATGTAACAAAACCTGAAGGTTTTCCACATCCTTTGACCCATCAAATCCACTTCTAAGAATTTATCCTAAAGCCATAGTCAATTCTAAATTGATACTAGTTATGAGCCAAACCTGAGCTAAGAAAATACAAAGATTTAAACCCTGAAAAAGGATATTTATTGCAAGAGCTGCTTGTGGACACGAAACTTCAGAAGCAACATAAATTTCCGCAAGAAATAAAAAAATAATATTTTGACTGTGCCTTTTCTGTGTTTAGAAATGTCTGGACATCCAAATGTCTACCATTGTGCTATAATTGTCTACAGCATTCGGTATAATATCATGCTGTGTAAGTTTGCACACTAAGAGCAACAGCATATACCATATAGCCTAGGCATGTAGTAGATACACCAGCTAGATCTGTTTAACTACAGTGATGTTCCCACAAGAGAAAAATAATCTAACGATGCTTTTCTCAGACTGTATCCTCATCCTTATGTGACTCTCTACATTTCACTATGTGTGTGCGTACCAAAATATTCACAGTGATTATCAGTGAATGATGGAATTAGATGTACTTTCCTTGCTTGTTCTTTTTTCTATGTTCTGCAATAAACATGTACAACTTTTGCAATAAGCAGTTGTTTCTCTAAGTTGAAAAGTGTACAACCCCCTGGCTTGGTGGCTGAGCCTGTCATCCCGTGCCTTTGGGAGGCTGAGGTGGGTGGATTGCCTGAGCCCGCAGGTTCGAGACCCGCCTGGGCAGCGAGACCTCATCTCGACAATAAATCAAAAAATCAGCCGGGCGTGGTAGCGCGCGTCTGTAATTCCGGCTACTCGGAAGGCTGAGGCGGAAGGATCGCTGGAGCCCAGCAGGTTGAGGCTGCGGTGGCCGGGAGTGGCCACTGCACTCCAGTCTGGGCAACAGAGTGAGACTCCAACTCAAAAAAAAAAAAGAGAAGTGTACAACCAAGGGAAGCTGGCAGCCACTTGGGTGCAAGAGTAGATGAGCGATTGGCCTACTCCCTGTTCCTTGCATCTACCTCCTGATTCTTCGTGGTATCCCCTAAACACCTCTTGGCCTTGTCTCTTCCTCTCCACCCTCACCACCCCGCTCCACATGATACGTCCTCTCTCTTTCTTATTCCACTTAAGATCCTTTTCAGTACAGGATAAAGTGCACGTTCTTTAGCATGGGCCAAGGAGTTTTCCAGGGCATCACTAAGACCTTATCTCAGGATGATGCTTGAAGGTGCACACTTTAGAGTCTTACAGCTTGGGTTCAAGGGCTGGTTTTGCGGCTTTCTTGACTTCTCGCGCCTTGGTTTCTCCATGTGTACCTGCTCGTGCAAAGTGCTGAGGACAATATTGCACCTGGTAAGCGCTCACAAAATGTCTGCTGTCACTTTTAGCATGTAGGCTCCTCACACGTTGATTATTGTGGGTGAAGAACAAGGAACCACTGCAATGATTCCCAGGCTTTTTTTTTTTTTTTTTTGAGTTGAAGTCTCACTCTGTCGCCCAGACTGGAGTGCAGTGGCCGCTCCGGGCCACCGCAGCCTCGACCTGCTGGGCTCCGGCAATCCTTCCGCCTCAGCCTTCCGAGTAAGCTGGAACTACAGGCTCGCGCCACCACACTTGGCTAATTTTTTGATTTATTGTAGAGAGGAGGTCTCACCAAGTTGCCCAGGTGGGTCTCGAACCCCGCAGGCTCAGGCAATCCACTCGCCTCCGCCTCCCAAAGCGCAGGATTACAGGCTGAGCCACGGAGCCGGCTTGATTCCCAGGCTTTTGACTCTTCCTTAACTGAAAAGCAGAGCTGTTTACCAACAAAAGAAAAACTCCTAGGGAAACAGGCTTGATGATTGCAGCTTTAGACTTGCTAAAGCATCAAGGGGGGTGGGGGTCAGAACGGAGCTCAGAAGGACATTCAGCTCAGAGACTGTTTAGAGTTGCCCGCTGACCTGTGGTTGTCCAAGCCATGATATGGGCAGGGCTATCCAAGCAAAACAAAAGGGCAGAGTGAATAGAACCTTGAAGAATGGCAACCTTCAAAGAATCAGGTGAAAGAAAAGAAACCCATGGAAGAAGCAGGAGGAACCGGCCCAAATGAGGAAATGGTCAGGAGATCAGCATTCCAGAAGCGAGACAAGGGAAAATGTCAAGGAAAGGGAGGAGAGGGGTTAAGACCAGTTTACAAACCGGGCTCGGTGGCTCAGCCTGTCATCCCGCGCCTTTGGGAGGCTGAGGTGAGTGGATTGCCTGAGCCCGCGGGTTCGAGACCCACCTGGGCAGCAAGACCTCATCTCGACAATGAATCAAAAAATCAGCCGGGCATGGTAGCACATGCCTGTAATTCCGGCTACTTGGAAGGCTGAGGCGGAAGGATCGCCGGAGCCCAGCAGGTCGAGGCTGCGGTGGCCGGGAGCGGCTGCTGCACTCCAGTCTGGGCGACAGAGTGAGACTCCAACTCAAAAAAAGAAAAAAAGGACCAGTTTACTACGCATCCATGTGTTTGCTGTAACTGGCAGAGGTGTAAATGAACACACAGATCTAAGTATTGTACCTATCACATCGTTGAGGTGTCTTGTTGGGGTGTTTTTGAGGGGGGAAGTTCTTGCTTAAATCTTGCCTCCCCTATAAGACTTCTCCCTGCCCCTTCCATCCCTGGCGTTCTTGATCTCTTGTCCAGTTCTACTTCTCCTTATTTCTGCAACACTTTTACCTTCTGACACGCCCTACAATCTGCTGACTCTTCTCCCTTGTCTTCTGAGTACCGAGGTAGCTCTACATGAGAGGAAGGTTCCTTTTCCGTTTTGTTCACTGACATAGTCTAAGCACTTAGAACAAGGTTGTTACCTAGTGAATATACAATAAATAGCTGTTAAAAAGATGTTAGGGGCCGAGAGCAGTGGCTCACACCAGCACTTTGGGAAGCAAGGAGAGAGGATTGCCTGAGCCCAGGGGTTCAAGACCAGCATGAGCAACATAGCAAGAACAGCCCACTCCCCCAAACAGGAGTTTGGAAAAGCTCTCTGAAAATGCCTCCAGCACCAGTCCTCTTTTCTTCTTAGCAGATATTGAGGAACAAATGCCCATCTTTCATCTCCATCAGAAGCTGTTCCTGCTGCCTTTCTGCTATTCCCAGATATACCTGGGTTTGAGGTGAGCACCTCCATAAAGCCCTGCTAGGGCGGGACAGGAGCCTCTCCCCAGCACCCCCCTGTGTCGCTGTGGTAATGAAGGACATGCAGAGAGGAGAAATCCACTCAGCTCACTGGCTTCCAAACAGGATGCCGAGCAGAAATGGCTCTCCCCATCACCCTCCGCTGCACCTCATTATCTCTCGAGATCGAAAACAGCTCTCCAACAATTTTTTTTTAATGGAACACAAAAACTGTTCTTTATCAAGATATAGCAGGGAAGCCATGTGCTTTTCATAAAAGTGATTACAGAGACCAGATGAAAGAAGTTGATGGGGTCAAACAGCATTTCGAATTCCCTCGGTGTTCTAGGATGGGGAAATGTTTTTTATTACATTCGTTAAAAGTTCACCACCACCTGATAAAAATCTTGAGAAAGGGCATGCATGTTCCTAAATTAGCTCTAAAAGGGGACAACTTAAAGTAAAATAAATCTGAGTTAAACAGAAATAAATCTGAGTTAAACACGAGCTCGGGTTACTTCTAGAAAGGATGGGTACAAGGGAACATTAGAAAGGAGCTCATCCAGCCAGCCAAAATGGTACCCCCAAGGACTGGAAGGGTTGTCAGTCTTTCCACGATTATAATAATTAGAGCACAATTGCTTTTGTACAATACTTTATAAGTGAAGAAGGCCTTTCTCACTGTCTTATGAATTGTAAACCCTCACAGATCTTTAAACCCTAACTAGTCAGTTTAACCTTGACTATATTAGTCAACTGCTTAATCATTCAACAGATACACACTGAGGACCAAGCCTCTGCTTTAAACCAGTCATACAACACACACAGTGCCTGCCTCGTGAAATAAGGTCTATGACAGCGAGGTAAAAGTAAAACAAAAGAGACAGGTTTTCAAAACCTAAAGTTTCAAAAAAGCCATCCAGAACTTCCCTCAGAGAGAACCACTATCAGCCCTCCGGTAAAGGTTATTTCCAACATTGTATATAATACAGAAGATAAATGGATGGTTGCAAAAATGGAACATTCTGCATCAGATGGCAGGGCCTATTTTTCCATGAAGTACCATTTGCTTTATTTCGTTAAATATTCATTTGCAAGAGCGTGTTTAATGGCTTCGTGTCTCAAATTATTTTCCAGTGCTTTCATTCATCAGTCAGTTCAAATTGTTTGCTTTCAAAGTGCTGAAGTGCTAGACTCTTTGCTGGGCTCCAGAGAAGCCAGGACGAAAAGACCTGGGAACCTCAGGTCTTTTGGGGAAAGGTGAGTATAACCCATCTTGGCTCAGAAAGAGAAAAGATTAATTCCTGTACAAAGTTGTATAGGATATCCCAGAGCTAGGACAAAGTGTTGGATCAATTTTCTTGGCACAGTTGGAGAGGACCTTAACCTACAGGTGAGTTGAATGTCCACATTCAAGCCAGAAAGCTATCAGAAATTCTAGAAGATAGAATATTTTTTCTCTCTTCCTCTGTCTTATTCTCTTTCTGCATACCCTAAATAGTTCTGTGCCCCCTATACATTTGCTGAATGTGTCCCTTCAAATTGAAATGCCTGCCACTCTCATCTACTGCTGTCAAACCCTCCTGTTTTTCTCGCCTCCTGCAACAAAACATCCCTGATCCTTTACCTACAGCACCCAATAATAATTCAAAATAACGCATATAACTTCCTCTCTGAAGAAACAGATAAATCCAGAGAGAATCACATGAGACGTTTGCACAATGCACTAAAAATAAAGTATCGCAAAAACTAATGAACCCCCAGAGAGCGAATATGGAATTGTGAAGAATGAACGAGCTTGGATGTTTTCAGCCAAGACAAATACCCTTTTATCACAACTTCAGATGTTAATGAAAGGAACCAATTGCAGAAATGTCTCTGAATCTACAGCAGTTGCTCTCAAAAAAAAAAAATTCTACCCAACACAAGTAAGATTTACGGCCCACTCCCAATAGTAAAACAACTTGGATTAAAGAGAAGAGGTAACATTTGAAAGAGTTCCCCAGGAGTTTCCAATATGACCCCTTGCATTCCCCATAGAGAATGACAGCCCTGGACCATAGATACAATGAGGTGTAAATGTGTGGCTAGCACTCCAATAAGTCAGATCCGAGATCTTCTAACAGTTTAAAGGCTGCAGAAGCACGTTCCGCTACATGCCCATATGCTGGAAGGAAACTCAGAATGTTTTGCTATCAAATAGTCTAAAGGGAAAACAAGCCAAATGTCCCATTGGTAGAAAATGGATAAACAAAATGTGGTATATACATATGATGGAATGTTCTTCAGTTATAAAAAGATGGAAATTTTGATACATGATGAACATGGAAGAATCTTGAAAGCGTTATACTAAGTGAAATAAGCCAACACAAAAGGACAAATATTATATGATTCTATTTTATGTATAAGAGGTACCTAGAGTTTTCAGATTCATAGAAACAGGAAGTAGAGTGGTGGTTCTAAGGGCTGAAGGAAAGGTAAATGGGTAATTAGTGTTTAATGGGTGCAAAGTTTCAGTTTAGGAAGATGAAAAGTTATGGTGGTGCTAGACATACAACAGAATGAATGTACTGAATACCACTGGACTGCACATGCAAAAATTATTAAAATGGTAACTTTTATGCTGTGTATATTTTACTTCGAAAAAGGAGGAACATGCCCATCCAAAAAAAAAAAAAAAAATGCCTAGAGGCTAAGAGGCATTTTTGGGCACTCCCAAATTCCAGAGGACAAATAAACTCAATGTCTGAAGTACTAAGGGTGAACACAGCTCACAAGAATATTCGTGATGCTCAAGGAAGTCTCCGCTCACCCAAAGAAGCTCTCAAAATACAAATCATTTAGAAGAGTATAAAGCAAAAGCCCCAATGACCAATTGCTGCACCAGCTCTTCTTAAGAGCATTGTAAATAGAATGTGATGTATAGTCTTGATTTGTTTCAGAGAAATTCTCATAAGCCCTGGGTTCCCTTGGGAGCTCGAGTGAGTCCGAAATGATTTCCAACTGAGGCACAGTTACACACCATCACCTCTCAACTAGGGGTTCTGAAAAAATCAAGAGAGTAAGGCAAATTGTTGATACTTTATGGAGGTCTTTCTAAAATACATTATGCATTTATTCCATGACATAGCAAACAGAGTCTATAGAACAGAATTTAACTTTTTCTTCAAGTTAAGTTCACAATTATGTCATAGAAATAGAAATCACTGATACAGGATATCTATTGAAGTCAACCCTTCTTCAGCCCCTAATGCTGCAGGCACACAATATGAGTGTTGTTTTAAAAAAAAATTAATTGACAAAGATAACAGCCTGGAATTTGCTTTCTTGAAAAATGACTTCTTGCCATTTGCCCTTTTTTCATAAAACTGAAATAGTGGCTCAGGGGGAAATGTATAACATTACATGATTATATACGAAAACTTTAAAGGTCTCAGATCAATAGTCTAAGCTTTCTCTTTAAGAAACTAGAAAAAAGAAGAGCAAAATAAATCTAAAACAACCAGAAGAAAGGAAATAATAAATATAAGAATAGAAATCATCAGCGAAACTGAAAACCAGAAATAATAGGGAAAAGTCAATGAAACCAAAAAGGTGATTTTTTTTGTTGCTGCTGTCGCCCAGACTGGAGTGCAGTAGCACGCTCACGGCCACCGTAACCTTGACCTGCTTGACTCAAGTTATCCTTCTGCCTCAACCTTCCAAGTAGCTGGAACTACAGGCATGCACCATCATGCCCAGCTAAGGTGATTATTTTTAAAAATAAATAAAATGAATAATCTTCAAGCCAGACTGATAAGAAAAGACTCAGATTATCAGTATCAGAAAGGAAAAAGATGGTTTCACTATAGGCAGCCCTAGTAGACATTAAAAGGTTAATAAAGGAATATCAAGAACAAATCTACTCATACAAGTTCAACAACTTAAATTAAATAAACAAATCCTTGAAAACCAACTGCCAAAGCTCACCCATGATGAAATAAATAGCCTGAGTAGTCCTATAACATTAAAACTGGAATGAAATAACTTAAATGCATAGCTTAAAACTTTCCACAAAAGAAACCTCCATGCCCAGGTAGTTTCACTGGTGACCTCTTCCAAACACTTAGAAAAATGAATAGCACCATGTCCATATAATCTCTTCTAGAAAATGGAAGTATGTCTTAACATACTTTTAATGAGACTATCATTTTCCTGATAGCTAAACCACATAAAGATAGTACAAGAAAACTGCAAACTAATATTCCTCAAGGATCGCCATGTAAAAATCCTCAACAAACTATTACCAAATCAAAGTCAGAAATATGTAAAACAAATAATACACCATAACCAAGTGGAAGATTATGCCAATAACACAAGAGGGGGCTAATATTTTAAAGCCAATCCACATACTCTACCATAAAGAAGAAAAAATGTATGAAAAGCATTCGATAGCAATGTAAATTAGTACAGCCACTATGGAGAACAGAATGGAGGTTTCTCAAAAAACTAACAATAGAACTTTCGTTTAATCCAGTAGTTCCATTACTGAGTATATTTCCAAAAGAAAGTAAATCAATATATCAAAAAAGTATCTTCACTCCCATGTTTATTGCAGCACTATGCACAATAATCAAAATATGAAATTAACCTAAGTACCCCTCAATGGACAAATAGATAAAGAGAATTTTACACAATGGAATATTATTCAGCCATAGAAAATAATGAAATCCTGACACCTGCAACAACATGGATGGAATTGGAAACCATTATGTTAAGTGAATCAAGTCAAGTACAGAAAGACAAATATTGCATATTCTCACTCACATGCAAAAGCCAAGAAATGGATCTCACAAAGACAGAATGCAGATTGGTGGTTACCAGAGGCTGGGAAGGGAGGAGGAAATGAAAGGGAAAAAAGATGATAAGTGTATTTATTCCCACTGAACTATACACTTAAGGATGCAAGGATGGTAAATCATAAATGTATATTTTACCTCAATAAAAAAATTTAAGGTGTTTGATAAAATTTAACATTAATTTGATTTTTTTTAAAATCAGAAGACTAGAAAGAGAAGGTACTTTTTCAACCTAACAAATAACAGCTACCAAAATATAGCCCTCAAACATTAATTAATAGTAAAAGACTGAAGATTCACCCTTGAGATCTTGGACAAGGAAAGATGTCCACTCTCACCTCTCCTTTTCGACATCATGCTAGAAGTTGTATTGAATCAAGAAGGCAAGAAAATGATATAAAAGTATTATAAACTGAATGTTTTTGGTTCCTCCGAATTTATATATTAAAACCGCAACCCTTAATGTGATTATATTTGGAGATGGGGTCTCTAAGGACATAATTAAGGTTAGATGAGTTTATAAGGATGAGTCCCTGATCCACTAGGAATAATGTCCTTGTAAGAAGAGACACTAGGCTGGCATGGTGGCTCACATCTATAATCTCAGCACTTTGGGAGGTCAAGAAAGGAGGATCACTTGGGGTTAGAAGTGACACCAGAGAAGGCAGTCATCTGTAACCCAAGGGGAAAGCCCTCACCAGAACCAATCCTGCTGGTATCTTAATCTTGGGCTTCCTAGCCTCTAAAACTGTCAGACAATTGCTTTCTTTTGCTTAAGCCACCCAGAATAGGGTATTTTGTTATAATAGCCCAATAAGACTAATACAACAGGTATACATATTAGAATGGAAGAAATAAAAGTGTACCTATTCATGGACGGAACGCACCTTCCCAATGAATGATTCACCAGAAACCGAAAGAAAGAAATGGCAACATTGAAGATGAGTCTCAAAGGCACTATGCTGAGTGACAGAAGCAAATCGCAAAAAATCTGTATGCTGCTTGATTTCGTTTATCTGTCGTTCTCCAAAAGGCAAAACTACAGCAACAGAGAACATTGGAGCCGCAGGGGTTGAGAGGGTGTGACTGCAAAGGAGTGGGAGATGGCAGGAAGCCGTCTTTTGGGGATTGGGGTGACTCTGAATCGCAACTCTTGGGGGTGGCTACATGAACCTATACACGTGTAAGAATTCATAGAGCTATGCACACACACAGAGTCAACTTTATTGCCTGTTAATTTGGAAATAAAATTAATGGAAGCATAACAAGGACTGCTTTCTACCAAATGAACTGCTAACACCATCTCCAGCTCAATCGCCCCCTTGCTCAACAGGTTCTTCCTTCTCACTGGCATTTCCGGTGCCCTTTGATAGTTATCTGAATTCAAAGTGTTCCCTTATGTCAGCATCCATAACAATACTCTTTAAAGGCCTGGACACATGAAGCTCTCATTACCCCATCAAATCTCCCATATCAAAATCCGCATACTCACCAACCTTCTGAGTCAACTCGTTTTGTGGGTGGTCCAAATGTCAATGTCGCCAATTGCTCATCCTTGGAGATACTGCCAGTACAGACAGGATATCAGTTTGAAGCAACGACAGGTATAAATGCGACCTCACACATCTGGCTCTTCAAATTCCTAACGTGCGTCGTTCTGGATACTTGGAGGTTTCAAAATCTGACAGTCCCGTAATCTAGGTCCTGCTCTATGGACTGACATTTAATCTCAGGCATCATTATCAGAGTTTTATAAAACACCCATTACAAATGTGCATTATTATGAAGCCATTACTATCAAGTGTATATTTTAAAGATCTTTCTTGTATCGATAATTCAAAAGCCAATTAACTAATAAATACCTGGACAGTACTAGAGTACCTGTTAACCATTCACTAGATATCAACTGGCTCTTAACACGTACCCAAAATCCTAGTCGATGCCTAAATTGGAGTGACAGGCTGTTGTTAAGCTCCTGCAAAAACTTCCATTTATAGCCACATCTTCTTTTGCCCCTTCTTTAAAACTTCAATACAGACGTAACCCAAGAGGCCATTTTTTCCTAATTTCACTGTCTGTTGGCTGTTCTCTCCATGAATACTCTGCACAAGTGTGCATTGTATATTCAAGGGCAATTAAGTTGCTAATAGTCAGCCATTTCCAAAGTCGCCTGCTGTCGATGATGATATATGAAGAAGCATCTGATGCCAGAAAGGTAACTGGCAAAAGAAGGCAATGTTTTTGCTTACCTCCTGTGAATGGAAGGCTCTAGCTTATCTGAAGTGAAGAGCCTAAGTTTTGTACTAAGTGCTTTACGTTGAACTTACGGCACAGTGAGATGTTGCCATGTGAACTGGCTTATGGTGCACATGGGAAAAAGAAGAGACCAACATTTTTTCCCATTTTAGTTGCACCACTATTCTGCCTCTTTCTCTACAAATTTCTCCTGAAACACTTAAGCAAGATAAGATGCTCTCCCTACCCCAGATAGAAATGTTTTAGCTCATTAAGTCCTTTCTTCCAGAATACTAATTCTGGGCTTGACTGGTGCTTTATTCCAGATAAGAGAATAATTCAAAATTAAAAGACGTGAAATGCAGCTCCTCTAAGTTATCACTTAGGCCATTTGACGGGGAAAAAAAATACTGTTATCCAATGCGATTTTTTAATAGTAAAATGGACGCAAACATTTGTTCAGAGTTCTGATAGCCCGATTTTACCTTGTTTTCTGAATGGCATTTAATGTGCAATGTCAATGGCTCTTCAGATTCCTAAAGCCACCACCATCTGTTCTTGGCTGAACCTGGCTGCAAGCAGGCCTGTCTGTCTCCGAGACTCTGGGGCTCCCCCTGCTGGTCTGAAAGCACATTACCCAAGTGTGCTGACCTGGCAGCCTAGGTCCCCAGGGGCCACTTGACTTGGGTGCTTAATGTCCGTCATGTTCAGGGAGATCTTTTCACGCCTTTCCGTTCTGGTAAGCGGCCCTTAGGACAAATTGGATGTGAACTTTTGTCGCCAGACGCTTGCAAGGTACTTTAGAGACGGCAGCTAAACAAACATAAGAAGCTGCCAAAATGTCCAGAGAGCGTTTGCCCCCGGTCCCCTTTTTTCTCCCCAGTTCCTTCTCCTCCACTGAGCTTGTCCCTAAAGCACCGACATCGACTTCCATTTGTACTGCAGGCACGACAGAGGCAAAAGGAGCCTGCTTTCAGAGAACTGGGCATTCTAAACCAGCAGTTGAAACGTGAAACAAAAGATTTTTTTTTTCCTCCAAAGACATTTCCAGAATCTTCTGACACCGGGAACATCCACTCCAGCCCCCAAAGAAGCTGAACAGCAATGAGGGGAGTGAGCCCGCTGTCTCCCCTCCCCGAGGCCAGCCCTGTGACGGGGGCAGATCGCAAGGGGCTATCCCTTGGCCTGCAGCATAAATGCAGGCTGTGGAGCAGATTTCTTTTGTCCTCCAATATTATGCAAATAAGCAAATCAAATTAAGTACCTGAATTTTTTTTTTAATTAGGAGTTTTGATTAGACACAGATCTGTGGTAGGCAGAAGAAGAAATTTTGTTCCAAAACCCCAGATACCTTGGCGTTTCTGCAGGTCTTCAATCAGGGCAGATGTCCCAGAATGGCGGGAACTCATCTTTTGATTTCCAGATGGGTGGGCACCTGAGACACAGGCTAAGAATTGAACCTGAGAATAGCAGAAAGAGAGAGAGGACAGTCCTATAACTTCTTTAGAAATCAAACTCAGCCCCTCTGACTGCTTTTGTGCAACATAAAGAAAGCAAGCTATGGTCCATATTTATCCAAAAGAAGGCCACTGAGTCTCCTGAGTCAGAGTTTGAATGTTAGATGCCCCCAGAGCATCAACCAAAACAGAAACTAGAGATCACTGAGTTGAAGGATGTTCTAGTTGGAGACCCCTGGACGTGACCCTCTCTGTCAGGAGGCGTTTTTACCATCTACTCCACTCCAGGAGGTTGAGCTCCTGCAGAAGACAGGCAGAGGTTCTAGGCCCTAAGGAGAATTGCAGGGGAATCATGACCTTCTGCAGAGAAGCCAAAACAATTTGCTCCAAGTACCAAAAACCAGCTTTCGCCCTGAATGCACAAGGCACTGTGACAAGCAACTCACCGATCTCATCCATTTTCTTTTCACAAAACTTAGGAGGTAGGTACGGTACTCTTAAATTCACTCTCACTCTACAGGTGAATAAATGGAGGTCCAGAGAGCAAATATCTTGAACAGGATTGGTAAGTAAGACACTTGGGTTCAAACCCAATGCTTAGAACACACCGCCTGACACATGGGAGGTGTGCAGTAAGTATCTGCTAAGGGGGTGCGTGAATAAATGAAATGTGGAAGAGATTGAAGCTGAGAACACAGAGGTTGAGCCATCACCCATCTTAGTAATAATAATTAGGCAATGCAAGAGGATATTACAAGAAGAGAGCCTTAATGTCGAAGAAAGGAAATGAAAACCCAGATCCTAGTCATGGGTTTGCCAAGCCAGAGACACAAGCTCAGACTGTGCTGACCAGTCCTCTCGCAATAACTGCAGCTTTGCTTTGGGCAATTCTAACTGGAACAGGGAGTCCCGGACTTCAGCCAAACAAGTCACACAGAGCCTCTTTCAGATGACCGGGTGGAGTGACCAAGTGTTACTAAAAGCATTACCTCCAGGAAGTACCATGTCAGAACCAAGATGACCATCCAGGATCAAGTTGCCAGTTTGAAAAAGGTGCTAGTGGCTTGGTGCAGACCTCAGCTGACCTCCTGGGACACGGAGGACCAGGTTCATCATCTCATCCAGTCCACGTTCTGACACCGGCCCTAGTAGGATATCAAAGTGCAATGTTAGTGCAGTGGCTCACACCTATAATCGCAGCACTTTGGGAGGCTGAGGCGAGAGGATTGCCTGAGCCCGTGGGTTTGAGACCCACCTGGGCAATTTGGCGAGACCTCATCTCTACAATAAATCAAAACATTAGCCGGGCATGGTGGTGAGCGCCTGCAGTTCCAGCTACTTGGAAGGCTGAGATGGAAGGATCTCCTGAACCCAGCAGGTCGAGGCTGTGGTGGCTGTGAGCATGCCACTGCACTCCAGCCTGGGCGACAGAGTGAGACTCCATATCAAAAATAAATACATAAATAAAAGTGCAATGTTGCTTTCATCCCATTCAGAAAGGACATTAATTGGCATCATTTCATTCTTCATCTGATTGAAAAACAGATTAAAATGTAAAAGAAATACAAGTGAGTGACAGATAAATAAGGGAGGACCCCAAAACCCCCAAAATTTTTTTTTTAAATATTGTGTATTTATTCGTACATTCATTCATTTGATGCACTACACCTATGGAGATGCTTTTTCCACTGCTCAAGACAGTTTTTGAACTCATCAATTTTGATGCCTTTAGTACTCCAGCCGTTTTTTGTTTCACCTCTTCCACATTGGCAAAACATTTCCCGTTGAGGACTTTCTTCATCCAGGGAAACCAAAAAAAAAAGTCACTTGGGGCAGGATCCGGTGAATAGAGAGGTAGGAGGTCATGCTGTTTGGGGTCAAAAACTGCTGAACACTCAGTGAGGTGTGAGCAGGTGCCTTGTTACAGTCGAAGAGCCAGTCAACTTTTTGCCACAAGTCAGGATGTTTCTTTCACAAATCATAATGCAACCTTCTCAAAACTTCCAGATAAGTACTTTGATTGGCAATTCGATCCGGAGAAACAAATAACAAGTGTTCTACAAGAGGCTGCACTCCAAAAGAACTGTTCCGATTTTGCGGGGGGTCCCTCTCATGTTAAAAGATGTCCAGCCTTCCTAATAATCAATTAAAGATCAGTTTAAGTAGTCAGATATCATTTTCACCTACCAAATTGACAAAGCTAAAAAAACCTGATACATAAAAAGACGACATGAGAATATGTATGCACGTATGTATGTATATAATGTATATGTATGAACCGACAAAGCACAACGTAGAGAAACATAAGTATAAGTTATTTATAAATGGAAAATATAAAATTAGATCTTAGGAATAACGTGTGAGGTCACTCCAACTTTAATCCTAGGCATACTGTGTACTGGAAGATATCATCAAGTGACAGTGACTAAAGTCACATGTACGGGTTCAAGAAAAGACAGAACAATAGACTGCAGAACACAGGATGCTGACATGGATCCAATAACTTTTGGGAATTCAGAAAAGAAAAAGGAAAAAAATCAACTTAGATCCCTGGCTATGACTGTACACCCAAATAAATCCCACAGGAGCTAAAGATATTTTTAAATCTTTGCATTATTAAGCAGAAACATAAGTAAATCACTTTCTGATCTTGGAGTGGAGAATGTCCTTTTAATCATAATGCCAAGACAGAAACTTTAAAGGAAAAGTTGAATAATTTTTTTCTGTAAAATATTAAGACTTTTGGGGGAAAAAAAACTTTATATAAGAAAATGTGCTTTAAACGAAGAAAAAAGTAGAAAATACATGTTCATAGCATGCTTAAAAAACAATGATTTCTCTTCAAAATATAAAAAGCTCACACAAATATTCAGTAAGAATGATTATGAGTAGAAAGTTCACCAAGAAAAGTTCAAATGGCCAATAAATATGAAAAGACAAAATTGAAAAAAATGCAGATTTGAATGATGAGATGACATTTTTGGCCCCTCAGACCAGTAACAAGAGAAACACTAAAGTCTATTTGATAATAGACATCAGATAAACACACCTGCACACCCAACGCAGATTTCCCTCTTGTTAGATACAAAGAATCTCAGCATCTTAATGAAGCCCTATTACTTCATCACTCTAAATAAACCTGTTTCCTCTCTAAAATGAGGATCATAGCAAAATTAACACTGAAGGATTATATATAAAGGTATTAGTTTCTTTTGCTGCTGTGATGAGGAACTACAAAATTTAGGAGCTTACAACAGTACAGATTTATTATTTTATAGTTCTGGGTGTCAGAAGTCAAAAATCAGACTTGATGGGTTTCAGTCAAGGTACTAGCAGGCTGTGTTCCTTCTTGGGACTCCAAGGGAGAATCTGTCTCATCTCTTCCAGCTTCTTGTGGCACCTGCATCCCTTGGCTTTTCCTCTGTCGTCAGTATATATAAGCATCACAGTAACTTTCAATCCCTCTGCCTCCCACCTCCATCTTTGAAGAACCCTGGTGACAACATTGGGCCCAACCAGCTGATCCAGGATCACCTGCTTTTCCGAAGATCCTTGACATAATGACATCTGCAAAGTTCCTTTTCCCAGGCAAGGTAGCACAGTCACGATTTGGAGACATCTGGATATGGATATCTTGGGGAGGGTGGCATTATTCTGCCTACTGCAGGGAACTCAATGAGTCAATGAGTAGAAAGCACCAACCTCAGAGTTTGGTAAGCAACAACACTCAAAAAGTGTAAGCTACTATTACAAGTCATGAGTGATCAAAGAAATGTGCATCTGAGGCAGACAGTGATGAGGAGAGAAGGACTTAAGTCTTAAATGCAGCTGGTGAGCCAGGCTCCGTGGCTCAGCCTGTCATCCTGCGCCTTGGGAGACTGAGGTGAGTGGATTGCCTGAGCCCGCGGGTTCGAGACCCACCTGGCCAACTTGGCGAGACCTCATCTCTACAATAAATAAATAATAATAAAAAAAAATCAGCCGGGCATGGTAACGCGTGCTTGTAATTCTGGCTACTCGGAAGGCTGAGGCGGAAGGATAGCCGGAGCCCAGAGGGTCGAGGCTGCGGTGGCCAAGAGCGGCCACTGCACTCCTGTCTGGGTGACAGAGGGAGACTCTGACTCAAAAAAATTTAAGAAAATACAGCTGGTGAAGGAGAATAAGCTAGAGAAGCTCTAGCAATCAGCACAGACACAGCCCTTGGGCAGATTCCGTGTCGACAAACTGAGCCTCAGGAGGGGAATGGATGGGCCCAACTTGACACCCATGAACATTCTTTGCAGCCCTATTTATAATAGCAGAAAATGTTCATCAAGGCGTCCTAGGATATCCACGTCATGAAATAACTACAGTATTTATTTCAACCATCTGAATTTATTATGTCGATGCCTAATGACTGGCATAGAATTTGCTTCGCACTATACTAGTCCAAAGATACCGAAAGAGTAACACCTTGTTGGATTCCATTTTTGAAAACCACATATAGATGCTACCGTGAGTATCTGCGTGTCTCAAGTCCTTTTGGTTGTGCTACAAATACCTGAGGTTGGGAAATTTATAAAGAAAAGAGATTTATGTGGCTCACAGTTCTGCTTCTGGTGAGGGCTACGGGCTGCTTCCATTCATGGCAGAATGGCAAGGGAAGTCGGTGTGTGAGTTGGTTACATGGCGAGAGAGGATGCCCGCCAGACAGAGAGGGAAGACGGAAAGTACGGAGGGAAAACAGAGGGAAAGTACCAGACTCTTGTTAACAACCGGCTCTCAGGGGACCTCTCAAGAGAACTCATTCACTCTCCCACCCCCAGGGAAGGCATTAACCTATTCATGAGAGGTGTGCCTCCATGACCCAAATACCTCCTACGAAGCCCTGCCTCAATCACTGGGATCAAATTTCAACACAAGATTTAGAGGAGTCAGATATCCCAACCGTAGCTGCGAGTGTATATATCTGTGCAGAGAAAGTAAAGAAGGTGGCACACAAAACGTTGCCAATGTGTGTTGCTGGGTGGTTGGTTTCCAGATGACCTTGACTGTCAGATACTTCCAAGTGCTCTGAATCTTTGGCAGGGTGGACTGGTTTCCCGGGTTTGGGGAATGACAGGTTTTCTCTTCTTGGAAACCACCAACAATATCACAGAGGAAGAAACACCAGGAAGCTAAGAGTCAAGAGGTCAGTGTTTTCCCGAACCTTCGACTTCTCTACAAAACATTCTACCCACGTAGAATATTTCCCCTCCCATTATTTATGAGGTGGTTGTTGGTGCAGGATGAGAAAAGCAGAAGATAATATGAAAATCAAACGATCTAGACATATCCCAGAAATTATTCCTCTTGGAGTCTGACTACAATTGACTTCCAGCTTCATGAAAGCAGAGGCTGGCCGGGCTCGGTGGCTCAGCCTGTAATCCCACACTTTGGGAGGCCAAGCTGAGTGAATTGCCTGAGCCCGCGGGTTCCACGCCCGCCGAGGCAACTTGGCGAGACCTCATCTCTACAGTAAATCAGAAAATCAGCCGGGCGTTGTAGCGCACGCCTGTAGTTCCAGCTACTTGGAAGGCTGAGGCGGAAGGATCGGCGGAGCCCAGCAGGTCGAGGCTGTGGTGGCCGGGAGCGGCCGCTGCACTCCAGTCTGGGTGACTAAGTGAGACTCCAACTCTAAAAAATAATGAGAGCAGAGGCCATTCCCTGGCACAGTGCCTGCACGTTGTGAGTGGATCAGACACCCAAGCTCACTGATGCCCATGTCTCACTGATGCTCATACCTGGGATTTCCCCCCCACACACACACATACATCCCCAACTCCTCCTCATCTGACTAGACTTCACTTTCTTTGCCAGCTCTCAACTTAGATACTGTTTCCTTGATCGAGTCAACTTGTCATGAGCCTTCATAGCACCTGCACGTCTTTCTGTGTTTTCAAGTCAGTGTCCAACATAGGGGATGAAAGGTTAATTCCACAGGGGAAAAACCTCAGTATCCTGTTCAAGGGACAACGGAACTGGAGTATTTATACATCAACGCCTAACGTCCACAGTTGAGAAGGTGAGGGCGATCACTCCCAGGCTCTTCGGGTTGGCTATTCCTGCTGTGGCCAGAGACCTTCCCACAGACCTGGGAAGCAGCAGAAAAAGGAAAAGCCCTCAGGCACAGAGAGGCAGACACTGGCAGCTGGAAGTGGGGCAGTGTCTGCCCTGAAAGGTCCTAGGGATACCATTGAGGCACTGCTAAATAGCTGTTAACAAATCTGCAATGACATAGGCATTTGGAGGTGCATTTGTTTAATGTCAGTCTGCCTCACTTAACTACAGACTCCATGAGGGCAGGAGATTTGCCAAATCTTGCAGCTGCATCTCCAGGGCCTGCCACAGAGTGACACGTCCACTCACTTTGTTCAACGAATGGAATACATGGATCAGTGAATGAACAAATGTCCCAGGTAAGCTCTTGTCTAAATAATGCATGATGCCAATCAGATAGTATGCCAGAATTCCAGAAAAGGCTTGAATTGCTACTCAGCTTTGTTTCAACTTGTATCATGACCTTGAATTATTCAACCTGTGACCCACTCAGGCTTCTCGATCCTTGCCTTCCTGTTAATGCTGCAGTTTGTTCGAATAATACAGCAGCTTCAAGTTCTAGAATTTAAAATAGATGAAACTGACCAAGTAGGATATTTGCCAGTGAAGATTCCAAGATTTTCCTGTACAGCAGGGGCTGTGTGGTCTTCAAGCCAGATCCGACCCACGAGCAAAGAATGGATTTTACATTTTTAAACAGTCAAAGAAAGTAAGATAATTTCATCACACCTAAAAACTGTATTAGATTCAAATGCCATAAATAAGGTTTGATTGGAATGCAGTCATCCCCATGTGTGCAGGAATTGTGCATGGAAGTTTCTGAGCCACAAGAGCAGAGCTAAGTTACTGCAACAGAAGATATGACCCTGGGAAAGCCTAAGTCATTTACTCACAGGCCCTCTGCAGAAATTTGTCAGACAGCCAGGCACACGACAGGGCAGACAGACTATGTACCTTCAAGGCACTTGGTCCACACCAGGTGGAAAACAACCCTGTATCTGTCCCCCACATGGCACCAGCCCAGTTCCTCAGTAAAATCACCTTCTCAACTGTCCCAGGTGACATCTCTCTCCTGTGGCCACAAGAATATTGAGGCTACACGGCCTCTTCCATCTTCTCCTCCCTGCATCATTCCTGCATCTCCAAATATTTCCCTGACCAGGAAGACATGCCCTTCTTTCAAAC
Organism: Cephalopachus bancanus; assembly: GCA_027257055.1. NCBI lineage: Eukaryota > Metazoa > Chordata > Mammalia > Primates > Tarsiidae > Cephalopachus > Cephalopachus bancanus. The sequence continues at coordinate 403,525 of JAPVLO010000192.1, forward strand.
CAACTCATTACATCAGACTCTTTCAGCTCAATGTGTTGTTCTAATCCACGGGCAAAACAGACCGCAGAAAACAGCACCAAACGTGCGTGACCACACACAGAGCTCTTATGAGATATATTTCCCATGGATGTTGCTTAATCTAATAATTTTCCCTGTTTTAATACCATCAATCTCCCTCCTGATCAGTGGTACCCATCAGGAAGTATCTTCAGGTAATTAACATTTTTACATTTTTAATTATGAAATCTTTCCTGAGCTGGCAGGGTGTCAGAGATTAGAAGCGTCAAGCATCAACGGTGCTGCGATCTAAGGGTTGCTGCAGACCTGGAAAATTCATACAGATGTGCGCTTGGGCCACCAGCTGTGCCAGAGCCCTCGTCTAAAATAGAACCGGACGAAATCATGGGACTACGGGATAAGAAGTCGTGCTTGGTGGTCAACTTTCCTCTAAACTTTGCTTCCAAAAGTAGAAGTGACTTTTGTAAGAAGACACCGACACTTGGTCTTTAGGGAGGCAGAAGAGAACCCGTTCCAGCTAGCGTCCACAGAGGGACAGACAGCACAGACTCCCTTCTGACGGCCACTTCAGGCTTACCACCCAACTCTCACCTGGCCTTTGGGGTCATATTTTGCCTGTCTTCCTCTCTCACTTTTCCCTTCCATCACAGCCCTCTTTATCCCACAGTCCATCAAAAATTCCTATTTAACATCCTGCATATGTCAAAAAAAGAGTTCTAGTGGCTCCCAAACTCATATAATGCTGTAGAAGAACCATGCCCTCCTAGAAACACCACAGACGGCTAGGGAATCAGGACAAGAATGGAAGGAGAGGAATGCAGTGTGCACTTACGACCCTACTGTGCAGACACGCCCTCGTGGTTGTGCAGACAATCTTTTTTATTTGTCTTCATCTCAAACCTACCTTGGCTCAGACCCTCCGTGTTTTCTAAGTCCTCCCCTCAGCATCCTGCGGCCAGGTTGTCACCACACTGCCGTCAAGAGCAGGCGCAGGGTGAGGATTTCTGAGCTCAGAGAGGCTCCAAGACTCGTCCCTGACCGTGTCTCATGGACGGGAGGCCAAGGTCACCCCACGCTGTGCTCTCCCTTTCTCCAGAGACAGACCACACGCCCCCCCCACACACAGGAGGCCCTTTGACTCCCCTCCTGCTTGACTTTTCTCCCTCTGTTCAAGTCCAGCCTAGTCTCTGCCAGAGACACTTCCCTTCCTACCTTCTGCACCATGGTTCCTGCCATCGCACTGATTCCCCAGGAACAGTGATGGTGTTCGCACTCTCTGATCCCACTTTCCAGGGGTTCGGTGTCCGACATGTGTAGTTGTACATCCAAAGTCCTGCTTAAGAGCAATGGACAGCCGGGCTCGGTGGCTCAGCCTGTCATCCCACGCTTTGGGAGGCTGAGGTGAGTGGATGGCCTGAGCCCGCGGGTTCGAGACCCGCCTGGGCAACTTGGCCAGAC